>PISX010000450.1:0-152500 GCA_004024625.1 Mellivora capensis | reverse complement strand
AGCTGTCCCCCTCCAAGTGCACCTGCCTTGAGGGCTCTCATCTCCGTTCCTGCTCTGTCTCTGTTTCTCAGGGAACACAGTAGAGAGAGAAGCCTCTGGACTTCGGTGCCTGACACCTGGTTCCCATCTTACTATGGTCCTCGGAATAGTGACCTCCTCGGAGCTCGAGTGTCCTCGACAGAAGAATGGGGATAATTAGAGTTTTGAGGCTCAAATGTAAATGCTCATGTAAAGAATACTTAGCACAGAGCTGGGCCTGCAGCAAGTGCTCCCAACTCGCTGGCCAGTCCTGGCTGGCTCCGAGCTGCCCTCCCCTCTTCTGCCCGAATCACAGATCCCGTTCACATGCCTCTCCCTCTCTCCTCCCCACCTCCTCTTCCACACACAACTTCTTTCCCAGCTCCAGGCTCGCACCGGGCCTGGATGAGCACATGTGTGTGTGCACAGCTGCTGATGTTTCCAGGAGTCCCAGGGCGGGCTCTGCCCCAGCTCCCTCCCAGTCCTTGCTTCAGGGACCCCACTACTCCCCTCTGAGTAGCCATCGGGGGTCTCCCCAGGCCGGTACCAGTTGCATGCTGTCAGCCCCCAGCAGGGGCCCCTACTTGCCTCTTGCCTTCCAACCCCTGCTCTTGGCTTTCACGGCTTCCTGCCAATTCTGTCCCCAGAACCACTCTCTGAAATACCTCCCCCACCCCCAACCCCTCCCCTGGCCCAGCCTTGGCCTTGGCATAGCACAGACTTTCGGACTTTCGTAGGCCCCCTCCACTAGCCTGCGGTGACTTGGATGACGTCCCTGGGGGCTGGGGCACGCTGGAAGCAGGGGGCAGAGGCAGGGCCCACAGCCTCTGAAGCTCCTCTTTCACAGGGGGGCATGTGGCAGGGGCTGAGGGTGTGGATCCCAGAGCCTGGCGAATGGGAGGTCACTGCTTCCCGCGGGAGCCTTGCCCCCGATGCCTCAGTTTCCTCCAGTCTGAGACAGAGGCAGGAGGAGGACTGAAGGATGCAAACAGGCGCTTAGACGAGGGCCTGGCATGTGGCCAGCACTCCGTGGGCACGTGGTCCCATTGAACCGTGGTTGTTCATGTCACTGTCTCTCTCCTCAGGGCCTGGGGGTCCTGATCCGTGACGTAGTGGGAGACCCCTGGCCGGCAGTTGACTGGGTGACTCAGAAAGACTTGGAGAAAAGGGCTGACCCAGGCAGAGACAGACGGACAGATGGACACAGTCGTGAATGCATATGTGGGCACGCGCACAGCAGACACACAGCAGGACCAGCTGTTGGGTTGGGAGAGACATTGAATTCAAGCCCAGAGAAGGCTGTGAGAAAGAGAAAACAAAAGTTGGGGAGTGGGGGGGGTGAGCAAGACCTTCAGGAGGCAGTCCAGGAACCAGACTGGGGCTCACAGGGAGCCTGCGGTGCCGAGGGTGTTTAGTCTGTGCAAACTTGAACCACAGAGACAGAGAGACATACGTACAGAGATAGAGGCAGAGGGAAGGAGGTACAGAGAGGCAGAAAGGAAGACAGAGGTAGAGAAGGAGAAAATCAAAGAGTATCAGTGATCCAGGGAGAGACAGAGAGACACAGAGATGAGAGAGAACGAGAGTCAGGGAGTGCTGTCAGTGACAGGGAAATGGGGAGATGGGGGAGAGGGTGAGTGAGCAAGACACACACACAGAAGACAGAAACAGAGGAATGTGTGTGTCTGTGGGTGGAAGGGGCGAGCACACCAGACCCCAAATAGAGACAGACGGTCCCTCGGTCAGCTGCAGCCTATCCAGCCCACTCTGCTCCCAGAGGTGAGAGCAGCCGGGATGAATTCTGGGTTTTGTCCTGTGGGCCATAGGGAGCTAGTGAAGGTTGTGGAGCAAGGGACTGATCCTGCCACAGTGGTGGGGTTTGGTGACATGCCTTTTGGCAGCAAGTGAACAGGAAGGATGATGAAGGGGGTGGGAGGGGCTGGGCAAAAGCTAGGGAGTGGGAAGGTGGGGGGCCCACCCAGGTGGGGCTCCTCTAAGGCGTCAAATTGATATTCAGGGAATGAGTGGGTCAGAGAAACCGTGGAAGCCTGTGGGCAGCGGCAATGGGGGAGGGAAGGCTGGGGACACAAGCTGACTTCAGCAGCACAAGGTGTCCACCTTGAAGGCTTTGGCTATGGCTGTCCCCTGTCGTGGGATGTAAGGTTCATCCCCTCCCGATCCGATCCCATTTACCTGGCTCCCTCCCCCCTGCTTCCTTGTGGGACCCCTCCTGTCAGCACCACATGAGCATCCTGCCTGGGGCCTCCCATGAGCCCCTGGCCCAACCCCATCCCCACTGATGCCTTATTCTTTCCTACCAATCTACAGCTGACCCTTGAATAGCTCAGATTTGAACTGTGGGGTTCACTTACATGCAGTTTTTTTTTTTTTATAAATAAAGTGCAGTACTATAAATGTTATTTTCTTGTCCTTAAGATTTTTGGGGGATAACTTTTCTTCCCTCTACCTTACTTGCTGGCAGTAATTCAGTATATAATACCTAGAACTTCAAAATATGTGTTAATCATTGTTTATGTTATTAGTAAGGATTCTGGTCAAAAGTTATACCTGATTTTCAAATGTGCCGGGGTCAGCGCTGCTAATCCCTGGATGGTTCAAGGGTCAACTGTGTTTCTACCACCTTTGCCTCCCCCACCAGATTGGGAGTGAGACACAGGGTCCAGCAGAGGCCCAGGCCCTCCCTGGAGATTTGGCCCCACCCCTCTGGCACAGGCCAGGCCCTTGGGGGGTGCTAGAGAGTAGCCAGATTAATGCATAACCCTTCTGTTTCTACCTGGTCAACTTGTATGCATTCTTCAAGGCCCAGCTCAAATGACCCCCTTCTCAAAAGCCTTTGCTGACCCCTTATTAGGGAGTGGCTCCCTCCCTGTGTTCTCTCACAAGTGTGGCTGTCAAAACAAGTCTCAAGGAGCCCCTGGGTGTCTCAGTCAGTTAACCATCTGCCTTCGGCTCAGGTCATGATCCTGGGGTCCCAGGATTGAGTCCTGCATCAGGCTTCCTGTTCAGGTGGAGTCTGCTTCTCCCTCTGCGTCCCCTCCTCCCCTCTTCTATCCCTCCTCCTTGCTCATGCTCTCTCTCTCTCTCTCAAATAAATAAACAAATAAATAAAATCTTAAAAAAACCCCCAAAAAACCCAAATCTCAAGTCACATCACTGTTCTCTTTTTGTATGTCTGTGTCCCCAAAGGCTACAGGTGCTCAAGGGTAGAGTAAGACAGCCTATAATAATGACAACAGCTAATTTAAAAAATTTTTTTAAAAGACTTTATTTATTTATTTGGGAGAGTGAGTGAGATTGAGAGAATGAGTGGGAGGAGGGGCAGAGGGAGAAGCAGACTCCCTGCGAGGCTGAGGACATGGGGACTGGTTCCTAGGACCCTGGTATCATGATCCAAGCTGAAGGCAGATGCTTACCTGACTGAGCCACCCAGGCGTCCGGACAACACCTCATTTTGTATAGTACTTACTGCATGCCAGAAACAACCCTACATCCCTTATATGTGCTTTTCCTTTAATCCTTAGAAAATGATATGTCATTATCCCCATTTTACAGATGGGGAAATGAAGTCTCAGGGAGGCCAAGTGACTTGTTCCAGGTTACACAGCAAGTAAATAGTGGAGGTAGGATCTGTCCAGGCTATCTGGTTCCAGAGGCATCCTCTAAGTGCCGTAAGGTGATATGTGTTAAGCATTTTTTCTCTTGACGTGTAAAGGGTCTTTTCTGCAGCTTTCTGCAGCTCATGCCTTGCCCTGAGCACCTGGTGCCCTCACTCTGTACCTTCTCTTTGGGCATTATATCCCCCGCCCGCTGGGCTGGGCCCCCTCCCCTAGTCTCTCCCTGCAGTCCATGAGGATGGAGACACATGCCAGCACCAGCTAAGCCTTTCCACAGATGACTCTAAATACCCACCCCCTACTTTGTCTCTGTAGCCCCCAAACACATTTTTCTCCTGTTCTCATTAGTGCCCACTGGCTGCAGCCCAGAGCTGAGAGTCAACTTTGACTCCTCTAGCTACTGCCGCCCACAGCCATCTGTCTCTGCTTCCTGCTGACTCTCCCTCTGGGACCCTTCCTGGCCCCCCACCTCTGTGCTCACACTTCTACTTCTTGCTTAAACACCTGTCACCTTCCCAAGTCCCCTGGTCTGTAAATAAATCTGCCCGCGTCACGTTCCTCATGGGCTGTCTCGAGGATTAGATGAATTTTGAAAAGCTATTACAGTGGGGCCCGGGCTCACAACCCGGAGCCGTTATGAAAGATTAAACGGGTAGCTGTTATTAGAGATTTTCTGAATGAATGAATGAATGAATGACCCAGTGGGCACACCATTCTTCTTCTCTTCCTGGCCCTCCTCTCAGTTCCCACTGCGTCGTTGCGCTGCTTTGTCTGTGAGGCAGTACTTGTTAACGTTTTGGAAGGATGGCTACCCTTTGAAAAATTCTAAATTCCTCCAGCCAGCATGCAGATCTCTTCCATCTCCGAAGAAGATTCCTCCCTTGACTCTATTTCTACCCCAACTACTCCCTCCTCTTGGAAAAACTTAGGGAAAGAATTGCCCCCGTTAGCTCATTCCCTCCGCCTGCTGCCGTCAGTAACCCCCACCCAAGGACATCCGTGTGGTCTCCAAGCCACAGGTTTAAGAGACATGTACATTTTCCTGGAACTCTCAGCAGCATTGTGATGCGGTTCTCTGCCTTCAGGATACCCAGCCCCATCTCTCCTCCTGTGCTTCCATGACTGGCTGCTGGAGAAAAGCTGGAGAACCTCTTGTAAGGGTGGATGAAGTGTTGGTGAGCTCATGGCTGTCTCTGGATATCTCTCTGTGTCTGTCTCTCCTCACTTCTTGGGAGTCTTGATTCCTCTAGTCCCATGACTTGAACACCAGTTTTATGCAAATGACTCCCAGCCAGGACCTGGACACCAGACTCCTGCCTGGTGGAAGCCTTCTGGATATCTCCATGTGGAAGTCTATGGGCAACTCAACTTGAACATACTCCCAATGATCCTTGGACTTGCATCCACCAAGCTTGGCCCCTGCCCAACCCTCCTCACTTCTGTAACTGGCATAGCCACCACCCAAACCTAAGACAAGGGCTCCACTTCCGACATGCCACTGCCCCTCATCCCCAGGCCTCTGTCCCCAGACCTCTTCATTTCTCCTTCCACCTGTTTGCTTGCCCTCTGTTTCAACGGCCACTCAAATACCAATGACCTTTGAGTTTCTCTTGTCTAATCATGATTTTAAACCCCAGATCTGTATGGTTAGCCATTTGTCAATGCTTCCACTTGGGTGCCCCTTGGTAACTGCCACTCCATGTGTCCCATAGTAGACTCAGCAATTTCCCCAACACATGTTCCTCCTGCCGGGGTCCCTGGGTTGGTCAATAAGACTACTATGTGCCCTATTATAGAGGGTGGTACCCTCATCACTCTTGACTCTGCTTTGCTCATTCCCCCATTACTTCTCATTGGTTGGTCAACTGCCAATCTCCCAATGAGCACCCTTAGTCACCGAGGACTGTATTTTCTGGCTCTGCCCTCTCTCTATTCCCAGTCCTGTGGCCATCCTTGTTGACTTCCCACCCACTGGTTCGTGTGGCCAACACCAAGTGCTGACAACCTTGTCCTCCACTTGACCTCAACCAGGACCACATTTTTGACCTTATCACCCAATAACAGCTCTGATCTGAAATCCCAATTTCAAGCCATCCCAGTCCCTAGCCATCATCTGCTGTCATCCCATCTCATTTTCTCATTTCATGGCTTTGATCTCAACAAGACCTTGGGAATCCAACCATTCTCTCTCTGACCTCTGCTAATTAACATTTCTTCCCGACCCTGCTACTGACATTGCTCTTGGCAAAGTCACCAATGCTCTTGTCTCATCAGATCTCATGGTCAGTTCTCAATCCCCACCTTCCTTGTCCCATCAGCAATGTTGCATGAGGTCAAGCACTTCCTTGGTCTCAGAGCATTCACTTCTCTTGGCTTTTATGATATGACATTCTTCTGATTTTCCTTCTTGGCTCTTCAGCTGGATCCTTCCATTTCCCCATTTCCCCCAATCTCCAAATGGCTCTCTTCTCTTCTTCATCTATACACTCTCCTTCGGGGAGCTCATCTGGTTCAATGGTTGAACATACTCTCTATTTGCTGATGACTCATAGCCTTTCACCACCCCCTGAACTCCAGACTGTACTGCCCAGTCAACTTCTCTACTTGGATGCCCAAGAGGCCTTTCAAATTTGCTGTGTTCAAAGCTGAAATTGTTCTATATCCCCCAGAGACATGCTCCATCCCCATATCAGTGAATGACACCACCCTAACTGCTTAAAAGTCATCCTGGAGTCCCTTGTTGTCTCCATCACTTATATCTATCCATGCTAATATACTTCTAAGTCCCACTGACCAAACTTCCCAAAGATCCCAAGTGCATTCTGTTTTCTTCACTCTGGCTATTCCATCCTAGCTCAAGACCCCATAGCTTCTCTGGGACAGCAGCCCAGCCTTCTCCCTGGGGTTTCTGCTTGTCCTCCTGTGTTCAATTCATTCTCCATCCACAACCAGAAGGATCTTAGATTGAATCAGACCACCCTCTTCTTAAAACACTCCAGTGGCTTCCCACTGTGTTGAGCATAAACTTTGGCCAACCCCTGAAAAGTCTGACATGTGTGGCTCTGACCACAACTCCAGATCCCCCTCCTGCTGCCTCTCCCTCTTATTCACTCAGTCCCAGCCCCACTGGCCACCCTGCTAGCCCTCCAACATGCCATGCTCATTCCTGTGTCAGGACCTTAGCTTTGGGGCTCTTTCATCCTGGGAGCCCCTTCTCCCAGAAACTCACAAGGCTGCCTCTTTCCTCCTTAGACCTCAGTTCTCAGCTCAGATTCACCACTTCAGGGGAGGCTTTACCTAACTATCCTTTCCGAAGTACTCCTCCCCACTCCCCCATGGCTTCATCTCACCACTCTGCCTTATGTTCCTTCTAGTTCATATCAACATCAGAAATGATCTCCTTAACTTACATGGCTTTTTTTCCTGCCTTCTGTACTGGGACGTCTGGTCTGGGAGAGCAGAGGCTGAGTCTGTTCTGTTCTCTGCTATAATTTTCTCATTCAGCAGTGTCTGGCTCATGGTAGTTGCTTTGTAAATACTCATGACTGAAATGCATGAATCTGACTGGAGACCAAGTCCTGTCATATCTGTTCCTTGACAGCTCTCATCTCTGGACCCTCCATTCCAGCCCTATGCCCCACTGCCTTGCTCTACTGTGCTTTCTTCATTCTTTCCCAGCTTCTGAGTTCTCCCTCTGAACCTTCACAGGTGTGGTCTATCCCTTGGGAGTGGATCATCTGTGTGTATGTGTTAGTGTGAATTCATACCCACACCTGCGTGTGTGCATCTGCATCTGTCTCATCACGGGTCACATTTCTGTCTCTCTCAATGGGTTTTGATTGAATTTCTGATTTGATTCATTCATTCCTTTGTTAATTTATTACTCTATGAAGTTATTCCGTCTTTAAGTACCTTGTGGTAGATGCTTTGTTAGATAGTGTAGGTGTGTGTTGTATGATTTACGTGTATGTGAATCACTCATATTCGGGATCCTTTATCAGGTTTTGTTCTCATCTCTAGATTACACCATCCATCCATCCACCTACCTATCCATCCGCCTGCCCATCCATCCATCCATCCATCCATCCATCCATCCATCCATCATCTGACAAGTGCCAGATTCTGTTCCAGTGAGTGAGAATGTGAGTGTTTGTGCATAGTGTGCCTGTTTTCGTGTCCCTGTTGTCTGTGTGAGGGTCCCTTTCTCATTCCTTCATTGCCTTTGGGGAAAGCCACATTTCCTTTACTTCTGTAGAGGAGCCTTATTGAATTTTTGCTCTGAGTCTGCGAGCATTTGCACTATGTGTGTGTGCCCGTACTCATGTCGGCTTACATTCCCTTTCAGCTCTCTCTCTCTCTGTGGCTTGTAGAGTTATGCTCTTTCTTTGGATACTCTCACTTGATGTGTGTTTTCGTGTGTGTGTGTGCGTGTGTGTTTGTGTGTGTGTGTGAACATCTATCAGTCTCTCCCATCTTCCCCTCTGGGGCTTAGGCTGAGGTGGTTCACTGTGTCTGGGTCACTGTCATTCACACTTTGTCCATTTATTTGTTGATTCATCCACAGGAGGTTTATTAAACACATGCTTCATGCCAAGACCTGGGCCAGTCTGTGGGGTACATGTGTATTGTGTGAGTGCACGGCCGTCTGCTGTCCACTGCCTGTCTCCTTCTCTCCTCTCCCCCCACCTGCCTTCACACCCTGGGACCTCCAGTGTGTGCACTGGGCTCCAACCCCCTTCTGCGCATGCTTATCCTGCCCTCGATGCTGACAGCCCTGCAGTCCACACTCTCTTTTTGTTCCTAAGTTGAAAACTCAAAGCCAATCCCCAGCTGG
This sequence comes from Mellivora capensis, assembly GCA_004024625.1. Taxonomy (NCBI): domain Eukaryota; kingdom Metazoa; phylum Chordata; class Mammalia; order Carnivora; family Mustelidae; genus Mellivora; species Mellivora capensis. The sequence continues at coordinate 144,013 of PISX010000450.1, read as the reverse complement.
TCTTGGTACTTCAAACCCAGGATATGACAAACTCGCCACATCATTTCCACACCTCTAATGGGTTTCTCTCCCTGTTCTCATTAGTGCTGTCACTGCCTGCCTGGGTCTGCAGCCAGGAGCCCCGAGTCATATGAGTCCTCACTCTCCTGCCTCCCACAGCCCATCTGTTCTCCTTCCTGTAGAATCTTTCTCCAAAAGCTCCTCCGCAGCCCCCACCTCCCACTCTCTTATTAGCCCCTGTCTCAGCCTGGGACCAGCAAACTGAAGCCTGGACCACTGCATTCATCCATCCAACCATCCAACCATCCAACCATCCAACCATCAATCCATCCACTAATCCACCTGCCTACTTATCCATCCATCCACCTACTCAACAAAATTGCTCTGAGCACCCACCTGGTCTCTGCTGAGGACAAATTCCCCAAACCACGTCCTACAGGAGCTCAGAGTCCAGAGAGAAGACAGACCAGTTATCTTTGGATTAAAAGATGTGTGATAGGGCGTGTTCCAAGAATTTATGTCACTGTGGCCACTACACTGTGTATATTTGGGGTATGTGTGTGACATCTGTTTTATTTGCTTTGGCCACTTTTTCAGACCTTCTTCCTTCCAAATCTCTAGAATTGGTGCTCTCCAGGGCTGCAGTCTGCTCTTCTCTTTCCATGAGTTCTCCTGCACCATGCTGTCCATGCCCAAGGCTCCAGAGACTATCTTCATGCAGAAGCTTCCTCATGTATATCCACAGACCCTTCCTCAGCCCCACTCAGATGCCCCAGAAATATCACAGACTTACCCAGATAGGATCCAGCTCCTCATCATGCTCACCCTCGTCCTTCTGCAACTCCTCATCTCCAAGACCAGAAATCCAGGCATCACCTTCTTCTCGTTTCCCTTGCCCTCCATCTCCAAATTAACTCCTTTTTTTTTTTTTTTTTTGGGCCAACTCTTCCTCCAACATCTCTCTCCAGTCTTTCCCCTTGTTCCTCCCCATCTTCATGGCCAACATGGTTGCCCTGGCCACGGTTTTCCTCTCCCTTCTTTCCAGGCTCCTCTCAGCTGGGTCACTTCTAACTTGTGGAGAAACACTCCATCTTGCCCTGTTTCACTCTGTTCACTCTCTTCTTCCATCTTCAGAAGAGTCAGGGAGCTTAAATCTTGGCTTGGGCTTGATGCTCCCACTTCCTCTGTACCCACCATGACACTCAGGCAAAGCCCTCTACCAACCTCCTGTTTGTTAGACCCACAGTCTCTTTTCCCTTACTTATGTCGATGGAGAGAGCCCCATGGATGTCCCTCGGGTTCCTCCTCCTTGTCAGCAAGTCTACAACGCCTCTTTCCCTTCCCCTTCCAAATCCATCATTCAAGAACAAGGCACCGTGTCCTTTTGGATGAAGCTCCAGATGGTCCTTCTCCCCATATCCCATAACATTCCCATCCTTTCGCAGGAATTCTCCCCCAGGAACAGCCAAGCATGCCTTGGTTTGGGTGTCTTTCTCCACAACAGATTGAATCTTGCATCTGATTTCTTCTCTGGATGTCAGCATGGAATGCAAGGGGGGCGGCTAGGGGATATTTGGGGGTGGGTGGGGAAGAGGGATGCACAGACGGATGGATGGTGGATTTCCTCTTTTTCCTTGTTCTTCACCAATGGTCCCTTTCTCCCTTTCCTGCCACCCACTCTCTGTTTTTTTAAATAAAAATCACTTTTCAGTCTCACCAGTGATATACAAATACATTTTCTTCTTGAAAGGTTAAAACATTCCCTATGAGGGGTGCCTGGGTGGCTTAGTGGGTTAAAGCCTCTGCCTTTGGCTCAGGTCATGATCCCAGGGTCCTGGGATGGAGCCCCACATTCATTCAGCTCTCTGCTCAGCAGGGAGCGTGCTTCCCTTCCTCTCTCTCTGCCTGCCTCTCTGCCTACTTGTGATCTCTGTCTGTTAAATGAATAAATAAAAAATCTTAAAAAAAATTCCCTATGAAACTAAAGTCTCTTCCACTGTCCCCCTCATCCTACATCCTGGTGCCCAATTCTTTTCCCAGGTGGAAACCAGATCAAGTGAGTGGGGAAAAAATTAATCACACACACACAATCCTGAAGAGCGGCTAACATCATACTCAGTGGTGAAAGACTGGTTTCCACCCCAAGATCAAGAATAAGCCAAGGACATTTCTTTCACCACTCCCATTCAGATCACACTGGAAGTCCTAGCCAGTGCAACAGGGTAGGAAAAAGAAGTAAAAGAACATACCAACTGAGGAGGAAGAAAGAAGACTGTCTCTATTAGCTGAGGACATTATTGTTTACATAAAGACTTCCAAACAATCTTCAAAAAAGCTCCTAAAACTATTCAGTGAATTTACAAGGTACAAAATCAATACACAGAAGTCAATGAGCAATTGGAAATGGAAACATATATATTCCTTTAAAAAATGCAGAGTATGGTTTGGTGAACAGTATTCAGAACACTGTTGTCCTTGTTTTTAAAAGAAATTGCCTCCTATTTTGAATATTATTCTCCAGCGAGTGCTTACGCACAACGGCTCTCTGAGGGCCCCATTTTCCCTCTTAGCACATACATTGCAGTCTGTTCTTTCCCTTTGCTGTGACGGGCTTCAGAGAAGGGCTGCCCGTGAGTTCACCTCTCCCTTCCTTCGAGGAGGGACATTCCGGTAGTTTCTACTTTGTCATTATAGATAAGGCTGTGCTGAACCCACTCGCGTCTTCTACTGGCTCCTGGTGCTCTAGGTTCTCGGGGCCCTGCCTCCTTTCTCTGTGCTGCCCTGCCTCATGGGGCCTCAGAGAGCTCTCTCTCTCCTTCCCTGCCTCACTCCCTTCTTTCCTGCCTCATTTTCCCCACTTCTGTTTGGATGTGGCCCTAGCTCTTGTGTGCAAACGTGTCTGTGTGTGCCGCCTGTTCCCCACTCTGAATGGGTCTCTATCAAAGTCCCATCAGGAAACAAAGCCTGAGACAGGCCCCCGAGAGAGGAGAGCTCCTTAGGCTATCCTGATTTGATGGCGACATTAAGTTCCTGAACAGGGTGGCCCTAGCTCCTGGACACCTGTGGGCTTCCCTGTCTTCTTCTCCATCCCCCATCCTCCCTGCCACCAGGCGCCTGCCCACAAGGACACACCTAGACGGTTCCAGGAGCAGGGCAGAGGCTCACCACGTGTACGCTGGATGTGGGCCCAGGCACCTGCCTGCGTCTCCATCTGCCCGCCTGTCAGTCCCTAAAGGTCTCCCCACTTCTTTTCTGTTATTTCCTAACTTTTCAAGTTACCTGTCTCCGCGCTCCCCTTGCTGCTGTCTTCATCTCACTCAGTCAGCCGTGCGCTTTCGTGCTCTCCCGAGAAACGTTAGTCAATTTTGCTCTGAGTCTGTGTCATTCCTGTGTATGTGTGTGTGCACGCGCGCCCTGCACAGCTCACCCCCTCAGCTCCACATCTTTTTCTCAAGCTTGCAAAGCTTTCTGCTTTCTCCACGCCTTACCCTGTGCACCTCTGCACCCATGGGTCCCACAGGGTTGGGTCATGCTTCTCTTTCTGAGGCGGGGTCGTCATCAGTTCCCACCCTCTCTGTCATTCTCTGTGAATTTTCATCCATCTGCCTGTCTGCTTATTTGAAATGTATTTGTTGAGCTGCTACTAGGGTCTGTCTGTCTGTCCTGGACGTCTTCCTTCCCTGACTCATCCCACTTCACACGACTTCCGTCATTCTGCCCCCAGCCCCCTGCCCTGGATCCTTCTCCTGTTTCACCCCCTCCCTGGCTACAGTCAGAGTCCTTTGCACAGACACTCCAGTGTCCCTCTGCCACCCAGACTCTTCATTCTCTCCCCCTCCCTCAATGGACGCTGGTCCCACCTGCTCAAACCCAACGCATCCTCTTCCCTGCCCCATGTGTGTCTCTTCCCGGCTGTCATTAGTGTTCAGCATCACCACCACCTGGGACTTCATAGCCAGGAGCCCCAATCTTCTCTGACACCATCCACCCCCTCACCTGTCCCCCAGTGCAATCAACTCTCCCTCTGAGGGGCCTCTGACACAGCCCCGTTATCAGCTTTGCGATGCCTGGACCATCCATCCATCCCCCCATCCATCCATCCCCCATCCATACCTCATCCATCCACCTACTTATCCATCCATCCCCCATGCATGCATCCATCCATCCCTCATCCATCCATCCCCGCCATCCATCATCCCTCCATCCATCCCCCATCCATCCATCCATCCATCCATCCCTCATTCATCCATCCCCCATCCATCCATCCCCGCAATCCATCCACCTACTTATCCATCCATCCATCCATCCATCTACCCAACAAGCTTGCCCTGAGCACACACTGAGTTGCCCCTGAGGACAAAGGCCCCTAAACCCCAGCCCGTGTCCTGCAGGAATTGAGTCCAGGGGGAAAACAGACCAGTTATCACACACCGCACTACAGGATGTGTGATAGCAGGGCCCCAAGACCTTAAGCCACTCTGAGCATGACAGGGTGTGTGTATGTGTGTGTGTGTGTGTGTGTGTGTGCGTGTGTGCCTCTTCTCCAGACCTTCCCCCCTCCTGGATTCCCAGCATTGATCCTCTCACAGCTGCATTCCCTCCACTACTTCTCTCCCTCCTAGTTTCCCTGGACTTGTTGTCCTTTCCTGAGGGTTCAAAAGCTCCTTCCACAAGATGCTGCCTCACCTCAGTCCCCCAACCCAGGCCCTTCTGCTCAAGCCCCAGACCCCATGTGTTCCCTACCCCTCCTTGGCTTACTTGGAGGCCCCATCAGCACCACAGACTCCCCAAGGGGCAACCAAACTCCTCATCCTCTGACCAGAGCCATGCCCCATTTCAGAGCCAGAATTCTGGCTGCCTCTCCCCTCTCACTACTACCACCTCTAATCTGCCTCCTATTCTTCATGATTCTTTCCCCACAGGCTTTCCCCACGGGCCTCCCCCAGGTCCCCTGGCTCTTCCTCGTCTTCACAGTCCGTATCCTTGTCCTGGCGATGGCTGTCCTCTCCCCTCTTCCTGGGTCCTCTTGACAGGTGGATTCGGTCACTCACTCTGCCACCTGAGAAGTGAGGTTCCTAACTCCCTCCTGTCCTCTCTCTCCTTCCATCCACAGATAACTGAGGAGGGAACAGTAGGCATTGGTCATTTCTCCTCCTTCCCCTGCGACACACTCTCTGCAGTCAAGGACTCCCACCCCAAGTCTCCTGTTGCAGCTCGGCATGATTCCCCTGACTGCTTGTTGACGAACATGGCCAGCCCACTTCACTCCTCACTCCCTCTATGCCCCTGGGGAGCCCAGTGCTGTGGACACTGTGGCCTAGACAGACACACACACTGAGGGCTCTTGGTTTCCTCCCACTTTTCAGGCTGTGCTCCCTCTGTTTCCTTGGAAGGTTTTGTTGTTGTTACTGTTGTTTTTTGTCAGCCTCTATGGAGCTTCTGGGTTGCTCAGCGCCCTGTCCTGGTTCCCCTCTCTGTCCTACCACCCCTCCAGGCTGACCCCCACCACACTCAGCTCCAGCCCAGGCTCAGGCCGCTTTGCATTGCATGAGGGACGCTCCCTTTGCAGTGGCTGTGAGGGCCCCCTCCACTTCCCCCACCCCATCCCCTGACCATGCACAGAGAAAAAGGCTGGGTCCTTTGTGCTTCCCAGGGAAGCCCCCGTTGGCCCCTCCTTTGAGGCCCTTCTGGACCCAGCGAGGCCCCCTGGGAGCATCGATCACTGAGCATGCCTTTGTCTCCCCTCCTGCCAGGCCACAGGCTCCTCGGGGCCAGGGCTGAGGTTTGCTTTTTCTTGAGGTCTGCACAGAGGGAGGCAGGGTGGGAGGTGTCTGTGCCCCTCTTCTCTTCCACTCCCTTGTTTTTCTCCCCTTCTCATGTCATCTCTTCTTTCTGAAAATAATGTTTCATTCCACGACTGATGTCAGGACTTACTGTATTTATAAAAAAAAAAATAACAACAAAACCAGCCTTCCATAGATGGCAGAGGTCTCCTTGGACCGCTGCGCCTGTCCGAGCCTCACAGGTTCCAAGAGGGAAGACGTGTCTCCTGGAGTGGAGGGAGTTTGAGTCTCCTGGAGTGGAGGGAGTTTGAGTCTCCTGGAGTGGAGGGAGTTTGAGTCTCCTGGAGTGGAGGGAGTTTGAGTGGGGCTGTTTGCAGAGGTGCGGCGGTGTGGGTGGAGGCAACCACCAGGGCTGCTGCAGGAGCCCAGGGAGTGTGGCAGTGAGCGGTCATTACCACTGGGAAAAGTTTCCAGAACCTCGTAGAGAGGTCTGCCTTGAGAGGAGAGGGACACAGCAGCCTGAGCTCCAGGGCACTGAAGGCACTGACCTCTCTCCCCCAGAGCTCCTGCTGGGGGTCCCTCCTGGCCAAGGCCAGTGGGAAGCCAGAGCTCAGCCTCCGACAGGCTGAGAGCAGGGTTGGAGAGCATGGAACTGCAGGGCCAGTGGGAGTCCCGGCACCCTGTGTCACTCTGGGGCCTTCCTTGGGCTTTGTCCTCACCCCTTGGGTTGCCCCATTCATGTGTCCACCGCAATGCACGCGAGCATCTCGTGTCTGGGAGCTAGGGCCCATTGGCTCTATCTGAGGGGAACTGTGTGTGCCCCCCACCCCCTCCCCTGCTCCCTGAGGACTCTGCTCCCCTTGACTTCTTAAACTTCCTTTTGACGTACCATCCCCCTCCTCCTGCCTCCGGCTTCCTCTCCCTCTACCAGAGGCGCCTTATTGAATTGTCCTCTGTGCGTCATTCCTGCTGCGTGTTGTGTGTGTGTGTGCGCGTGGCTGCTGCCTGGTCTGCACCTTTCTCTCCTGTTTCTGAGGCTTCTAGTTTTTCTCTCTGTGCCTTACTCTATGTGCGTGTGTGTGCGTGTGTGCGTGTCTGTGTGTAAACTTGTGTGTTCATGATTATAGTTGGTTTCCACCTCATCTATCTCTCTGGCTGTTTGTCCATTATCCTTCCATCTTTCCATCCCTTCATCCACACATCCCTCTGTGATGGGGTCTGGGCCACGATCTGTCTGTGCGACCTGTTTCTCTTCCTGTTCTTACTTAACTGTGTTTCCTCCTCCACCCACTTCACAGCTGGGGGGTCTCAGGTCGCTTCCCGTGTGCCCCTCCTGCTCTGCACATGTCCTCTGGACCACCTTGCTGATGCCGGCCACACCTTCCCACTCTGCTCCTGGAGATCCGACCCTCTCTGAGCCAATACCGGCTGAGACCCGCCCTGGTGCCTTGAACCCAGAACACCACCACGTCATCTTGGGACCCCAGATGGGTATCTCCTTCTGTTCTTACTAGTGCTGAATGTCACTCCTCTCCTCGGAGCCCAGCGTCATCCCTGACTCCCCCTCCTCCTGCTCATGACCCATCTGTCCCCACTTCTTACCAAGTGACCCTCTAAGAGGCTGCTCAGGATGCCTGCCTAACTCCTTAGCCCAGCCCCGGCAAGGACCCAGAGTCTGTACCTTGATGACATCCATCCACCCACCCATCCCCCCAGCAGCCATCTGGCACATGCGAGCGGCATGCCCACTGCGTGCTTGGCTAAGGGCAAGGAGCCCAAAGTCCCAAGCTGTGAACTGAGGAGACAGAGCAGGAGAAGATGAGGAGGCTGATGAAGGCTCCCCAGGGGGTGGTCTCTGAGCATCACACTCAGGTTGTGTGTGTGTGTGTGTGTGTGTGTGTGTGACCTTTCTGCATTGGCCACCTCTGTAGACCTTCTCCCTCCTCATCCCTCCAGTACCAGTTGTGTTCTCCTCTTTCTGCTCCTCTCCACTGACAAACCCCTTGGCCATGCTGCTAGCAGGCGGGGCTCTGAGACCCCCTTCCCTCGGGTCTGTGTCCACCCAGGGCCTCCTGTGTACACCGCAGGCCCATGTATCTAACATGCTTCCTCTCTACCTGGACATCCCACCAGTGCCAGGGCCTGGGACATTCACACCTTGGCCACATCCAACTGCGTCTGTGGCCCAGCCTCTTCCTGCTGAGCTGGGGCCCCCACAACCATTGTCCTGCAGGGGTGGTTCCCTGGCATGGCCACCACAGGCCTCCTCCCTTCCCCTCTCATGCCCTGCCCAGAAGACTGTGTCCTCCCCACCGACGTCCCTGCTGCTCCTCCCCCGAAGAAAGCACCCCCATGGGTGCCTGGAGAACTCGGGCACGTTCAAATTTGCATCTCTCTGAGCTTCTTGGGACCAGATCGGCATGCCTGGTCTCAGCCAGAGGGGTTGGCCAACAGCTCTGGCTGGAGGAGAGGATGAACAGACGGACAGACAGAAGCTGGGTCTGTCTACACAGTCTCTTTGCTTCCTTCACTTCGCTTGTTCTTTTTGCCCTTGCTGCCTCCCCTCCTTTTTAAAAATTTTATGTTTTTAAAATTTTATTTTATTTTTAAAAGATTTTTATTTATTTATTTGACAGAGAGCACAAGTAGGCAGAGAGGCAGGCAGAGGGAGAGGGGGGAAGCAGACTCCCCGCTGAGCAGAGAGCCCAATGCGGGGCTCAATCCCAGGACCCTGGGATCATGACCTAAGCTGAAGGCAGAGGCTTAACCCACTGAGCCACCCAAGAACGACTCCTCCCCTCCTTTTAAAATTAACATTTGACTGCACAAATGACATATGACACATCATTTTTGTACAAAGTATAGCAATGCAGATACAGTGAGGGGGTTCCCTTGGACAGTCTTCCTGTCTGTTCTCAGGCTACTTCCTTGAGGGGAACCACAGTAAATGCTTCAGCAGGACCGTCCCGCACAGGGTGCTTACACTTAGATACACACATACAGACCCGCATACATATGCATAGAAACTATAACATATGTACATATAGTTATACTTTTTCCAGTGGAAATATAAAGTGTTTTTAGTAAGTTTTGGTTTACAGTGTTTCCCCCTAGACATTATATAGAGTTATGAGACCTTCTCAAGGGTTGTGCAGAGGGATTTTTGACTGGGTTTTTGAGAACTCTTTCCATCTCAGTACTTAAGGATGTACAGTATCAGGTTTGTTTGTTTATTTTTATCAGATACATGGTATTCCATGAGGAACCATCGCAGTTTATTTCGCTTTCTTCCAGTAACAGACATGTAGATGATTCTACTCTCTTGCTGTTCAAACAAGGTTGCCGTGGAGCGCCTGTGTCCCTGCTGCCTTCCATCCGTGCGCTCTCCCTTCTGCCTCCCCGGCTGGGACTCCGAACTAGTCTGTCTCTTCTTCCTTTCCTCCTCCCCTCTCAGCTTTTCATCGCCCTGTTCTTTCTAGATGCAGTTGTCATTCTGTGTGTGTGTGTGTGTGTGTGTGAGTGTGTGTGTTAGTCAGGGCCCCAACAGGAAAGAGATGGAACATTCAAATTGGGAACATTTGAGGAGTATTTCCCTCAAAGGCACTATATTGCAAGGTGTGGAGTAGAAAAACCCGGAGAGATTTCGCAGAAAGCTGGGGCTAATAGTGGGAGCTTGTGACCACCTCTGCTACCTAGGGGTTGGGGGGTGGCAGTAATTACCAGAACCTGGAGTCACAGAGGGGCTTTGCCATGAGAGGAGCTGTAACTGTCCGTTGAAGGGCCATCCAGCCGAAGTGGACCCGGGGGGGGGGGTGGTGTCACTCTCCTCCCCCACCTATCTCCTGCCAGGGCATCCCATTGGCCAAACCCAACCGGAAACCAGAGGGCAGGGAGCCTACTGATGATACTCTGTGTAGTCAGGCTTTTGGCGCAAGGAGGTGTGGAAGGAGACCTGGAGGAGCAAGAAAAAGACATCCAGAATATTCTCTGCCTGGGCCCTCTATCAGGTTTTGTTTCCAGCTCTGGGTCGCTTTATCCATCTACCCATCAAACCCCTTCCACACATCCATGCATCCATGCATGCAGCCAGCCAGCCGATTGCACAAGCTTCTCCCAGGTGCCCTGTGTGGGGGTGGGCTCCTGCTGAGGGATGTGTGTGCACACACGTGAGCCCGCGCCTCGGTCTCTGACTACCTCCCACCTGTCTGCCTGTGGGTCTTTCCGCCCCTGCTTCTTTTCAACTTACTTATTGACATATAATCCCCCTTCTCTTCCTGTATCTGACTGTGTCTTGCTCATCTCTGCTCTTTCCCTCTCTCCAGAGGAGAGTTATTGAATTTTGCTCTGAGGCTGTGCGTCATTCCTGCTGTGTATGTGCGAGTGTGTGTGCGTGCTTGGGCTGTCTGCCCTCCCCCCGTAACGCTCTCTTTTCTGGGGGCTTGCAGAGTTTTATTCTATAGCCCTGAAACTCTCTTTTATTTCCCTGATCCTGGTGCCCACAGCTTTTCCCCATAGGACATCTCAGGGAGGTGACCAGCAAAGTAGTCACACATGAGTCTTTCTCTTTCTGGTTCTGTTAACCAACTTTATTCTTATTCCTTGAGTTTTCTATCCATCCATCCACCCACCATCCACCTGCCCTCCATCCACAAGCACACAACAGCCCCCGGGTGCCAGAACCGGTGTCTTTTCTTTGTTCCCTCTCATCGTGTGAATACATGTGGCTCACGTCTTTTCCTCCGAGGTGTGGCTAGAGCTGGCTCCCATCCTCCTCACTCTCCTTGCCTGTTTCTCTGCCTCCTCTTCTCTTCTGCATGTCCATAAACTGCTTAATTAGTTCAATGTCCGCCCTGTCTTTCCTCCTCTCCTTCCCCAACTCTCCTCTTTCTGATGTCCGGGGTTCTCTGCTCGCCATAAACACATTTCCCGGACACGCTTGTCCACTGTCCTCTGTGCTGCTCCCCACATGTGCCTCCTGAAGCCCAGACCCTCTTTCCTCCAGCCGCAGACTGGAACTTGAGGCAACCCTTACCCAGCTCCCCAGTCCTCTTGCGCTATTTCTGTACCTACCTGCTGGATGTCTTTCTGTCTCCATTCTCATCAGTGCTTACATCACTGGCCCCCAGGGCTCCACAGACAAGAGTCCCTAGTCATCTCTGGAGATTCTTACTCCTGCCTCCATAGCTGATCCATTCTCCTTCCTGCCAAGTCTTCCTCCAAGACACAGGTCAGGACCCTCTCTAGCCTTTCAGTCCCTGCGTAAGTTCAGATATAACAATCTTATGCTCGCACCAAATATATCCATCTGTCTGTCCATCCGACAAACGTGCACCGAGCCCCTACCGGGTGCTTGAGACACACACTCCACAGCCCAGGCTACATCCTGATGGAGCTCAGTCCATAGGGAAGTGGTTAATGAGACTATGGGGGTAAGTACATCCTATGTTTTTCTTTTTCTCTGAGCAACACATTGTGTATGTCAAAGAGAGAGATGCTCCTAGTTCTCTAGGCTCTCTGGCTGAAGCACCATACCTTACCAGGCACCCCACGGAGGACCTAATAACATCACAGATTCACCAAGTCCACGTCCAGCTCTGTGTTCCCCCCACTTCCCAACACCAGGGCTGAAAACATAGATTAGCTTCTTTCTCTCTGCCTGGGTCCCACTTCCAACTTATGGCTGATTCTTCCCTCGAAGTTCTATCTTCTCCCTACTCCCAGTCCACGTGGTTGCCTTAGCAACATGTGTCCCCTTCTTTCTCCCTCCCCTGGGCTCTGTTAGCAGGTGGAAGTGCTCACCTCCCTCCCACATGAAGAGCTGAGTTCTCCCTTGACATTTTGTTCCTGTCTTCCTCCTGTCCTCTCTCTTCCCATCCACAGAGCAGCTGGGGTGACTCAGCAATGGCAGCGTCTACCCACTCCTTCCCCAACCCACTGTCTTGCGTGGCTCTCCACGGCAGCCATTCCAAGCCCACCAGGGTGGCTGGACGAGGCTTCCAGACCCCGTGGCCCATGTCTCTCCCTTATCTCTTATCCATCAGGGGCCTCTGATGCCAGGGGGTCCACCCATATGACTGGACTCTCTTACTTCCTCGACTCCCCTTTCTTGGGATATCTCTCTGTCTCCTTTGTGCTCATCCACCTGGAGCTTCCTCTTCCCTCTTCCTACTGCTCTCTCTGCTACCCTGCATGGTCTCCCCTGAGGGCCTGGGCAACCTGTGTCATGCTGACCCCACCCAGCCCTTCGCTCTCCCTGTTACAGCTCTGCTAAGCAGGGTCATGGGCACACTCCAGGAAGCCCCCATCCTCCTAAAAAAGTCTTTGCCAACCTCTCCCTGGGGGCCTCACCATACAGGGTTGAGATTCCCCATCCGGACCATCCCACCCCCCAACAGGCTATGGGTTCCTTGAGGGCAGGGTCCGCACCTGATTTCTCTCTACTTTCCAGCACAGAGCAAAGGGTGGGGGAGCACTCTGGCTGAGGTGAGCATGGATGGGCAGACAGAAGAAAGGACGGGCAACCTCTTCCTTCCCCTCCTCAGTCTCATTCTCGCTCCCTTTTCCCCTCCAATTCCGCCCCCCTCTTGATTTAAGAGAATGGTTTGAAATTATACACATGACGCACGAGGACATTCTTTTTGCAAAAACTTACAGCATGACAGAAAAGTCTCAAGTGTGTCCGCCCCTCCCCCATTCCTCTTCCCAACCCCTCCCCCACGCCAGGGAACCACTGGGACCGATTCTGTGCGAACCTGTCCACACTGTCTGTACATGTCTTCTCATCTAGGTAAATACACTTGCTTTTTGGGGGAGCGGAGGGATTTATTTTAAAATGTAAATGCTGTTTACTAGGCACAGGTTTTGCCAACAGGCTTTTTGGCCCAATGGTGAGTGTTAGAGCTCTTTTCACGAGCAAGTCCACACGTGGCCATTGCCAGTCACCAGCTTCTCTGCCCAACTCCATCCAGCGAGGCTGCACGGGGAGCTTGGAATTGGCCTTAGTGGTAGTATTTATGCCACAGAAGTAGGCAAAAGATATAAATTGGGATTTTTCCCCCCTCAGAGAGCCCGTTCGCCAGCACACTGCAGGACGCACCCTGTGTTAAAAATCAGCTCCAGAGTATATTCTAGAATATAGTCGTGTGTCTTTCTGCAGGTGCACACATTAGACTGTTTTCTCTTTTTCACTGTGACAGGTAAAGGTACGTCAAATGTCCATGCCCAGGCTCCCCCTTCTTCCTTTTTCTCTTCCGAATTCTGGGGAGGCCTCCAGAATGTGTTCACAGCGTGTAGGTTCTCTTCCGTCTGTCCGTCTGTCTGTTCAAGATTTGCAAAGGCTGCCCCTCCAGAGCTCTGAGGGCTGCCTGCTTCACCCTTCAACCTGCCTGCTCTCCTCCCTTCTTGCTCCTTCTCCCCAGATTCAGCCCTTGCCCCCAGAGTCATGATGGATGCCTGCCTCTGTGTGGACAGGTGGGCCAGGTGCCAGGCCCGGAGGCTCTTCTTCAGGTTTCTGCCTCCCCCTGCCTCCCCCTGCTTCCCCCTGCCTCCCTAGGCCTCCCTCCCCACCCACCTGAGTGTGTGCACATGCGTGCTGGCATCTCTGCATCTGCCTGCCTCTGCCTCCCCGAGGGTCCCTCCTTCCCATCTTTGTTTTATTTTTTAACTTTATTATTGATGTGCCCCCCCACCGCCGCCCCCGCCTCTGTCTTCATCTCACTCCACCCGAGCTAGCTCCCGCTCTCGCTCTCCGCTCTCCAGAGGAGCTTTATTGAATTCTGCTTCAGTCCATGCGTCATTCCTGCTGTGCGCCTCTGTGTGCGCCCATGCCAGGGCACCTGTGTGCCTCCAGCTTCCCTCTCTGGCTCCCTCCCTCTCTTTCTGGGGCTTGAGGAGTTTTGCTCTTTCCACGCGTATGCACGTGCATGCGTGTGCTCGTGTGTGTGCATTGTGTCTCTCCGAGGCATGGCCAGGGCTGGTTCCCACCCTCTCCATCACTGTCGCCCTAGCTTCATCTGTGGGTTCATCCACTTCACTGTCCACAGAAGGCCTGGTGGGCTCTGGACAAGGGTCTGTCTGTCCTTTCTCTCCTCCTTTCTTTTCCTGATGCTGCACCTGCTCCTTGCACGAAGTTCCCTTCTGCCCTCCTGAGAGGGTGCCCAATCTCCTCTTGCACCCTAGAACCCAAACCAGCCCCATTGTCTCCTGAACCGAAGCTTGGAGCCCATGTTGACCTGCCCCCTCCACCGAAGCCTGATGCCTCCAGACTCACCTTGTTGTCTCCATGCCCCCACCAGCCCCTTCCCTCTTCTCACTAACCCAGAGTGTCCCTGCCTTCTCCGCTGCAGTCCTGCACCCGGGAGCCCTCAATTATTTCTGACTATTCCTGCTTGGCCATCCATAGCCCATCTGTTCCCCTTCTTGCCAACTCTCCCTTCAAGGGGCTCTAGAACTTCCCACCCCCTCGGCCACTGCTGTGTGGTGATGGACGAATACACAGCCGTACCACGCACCCAGTCACCAACCAGGAGACATCCACAGGGTTCCTGAGTGCTCTGCTGAGGACAGGGGCTCCAAAGCCCTCGGCTGAGTTCTAAGGAGTCCAGGGGGAAAAAGACCAATTATCACCCAGTTATTACAGAGTGAGGGGCTTCTGAAGACTTCCGAAGTCTCTAAGTCACTCTTGGCAGCACGGTGTGTGCATGTGTGCGAGTGTGTGGGCTATCTTGCCTACCTCTTCAGACCCTTCTCTCTCCTGCTCTTCCTTAGCAGAGCTCCCCAGGGCTGTGACCTCATCCCTGTGACTCCTCTTGCTCCATGCGTTCTCCCAGGCCATGCTGGCCACCCCAGGACTTCAGGAATGCCCTCTGAATGAAGCCCCCCTAGTTCCTATGCTGGCCTCCCCCTCCCACAACCTTCTTAAGCACCCCCCCCCACCTGCTGTCCCCTTGCTCAACCCCACTCAGTGGTACCACCAGCATCACAGACTCACTGAGCTAGACCCAACATTACCCTCTCTACTCCTGGTCTGTGCTCCCTGTGCTCCCTCCCCAGGGCCTGGGATCCAGCCTCACTCCCTGCCTCTCGTCTCTGTGCCACTTCTTCCTCCAAAGTCTTTCATTGTCTCTTTGTTCCCACGGTCGGTCAGTATGGTTGCTTTGGCAACAGCTATCCTTTTCCCTTTTCTGGGGTCTGCTTCTCCAGACACAGTCTTTCTCCCTCTGGCTCCGCCTCTCTCTGTCTGTCCACTGAAGAGCTGGGAAGGGAACTCTGAGCTTTGGTTGTCTTCCTTCTCTCTCCCACCCACCACATCCTTTGCAACTTACTGACCACATCCACCCTGAGTCTGCTATGGTTCTTGAACTAGACCTGATCCTCTGCTTGCCATATCCTAGGGCTGCTTTTGCCTTCTCACCCCTACTGGCCATCAGAGGCCTGACCGTGGTGCCCATCCTTGCTTCTGGATACCCTGTCTTCCCTTAGTACACCGGGTGCCCCTGGCTTTTCTCCTATCCCTTGGATGGTTCCTCTTGATCTCTGTCGCAGTGCCGACACTCCCCAGGGCCCAGCCCTCCTCTTCCCACCTTGCCTACTGCCCTAGGGTGGCTCCCTTCCCCCCAGGACATCTGTTGCCGTCACTGTCCTTGTTGGGCATAGAGCTCTCTCCTGAACTGGGACCTGCGTGTCCATATATTAGAGCAGGGGAGTAGGGATTGGTTGTCTATCCCTTCCACAATGGTTTTCCCTACCCACTGCCCAGCTCCTCGCCCCTAGTGCAGATGGACCAAGCTCCAAACATCTTCTTGACTCTTTCTGGCCACACCCAGTCCCACCCAGGGCTGTCAGGTCCCCCCCCAGGACCCCTAGGAACCCTCCCTCCTCTGCCTCCAGCAGACCACCACTGTCTCATCTGGACCTGACTGCCAGTCCCCAGTCCATATCCCCCACAGCCGGTGACGCTGCCCACACCTCTTCTCCAAGTCTCCCATCTGGCAGCTCTCTCCATTCGGCCGGCACTCCACTGCCACTGGCCTCCGGGTAAAGTTGTCCCACAGTCCCCCGAGATTTGGTCCTCACACTGTGTCAGTGTTATGTCTGTGTGGGTTCCTTTTTATCTTTTTCCTCAGTCTAATTCACACCTGCTGGGGGACTTTGACACATCCACTGTCCCTCCTGATCATTCCCCTGCCGCAGACACTGAGCATCTCCCAGGTGTTGGAGCTGAGGTTGGGTTACGTGTGTGGGTCCGTGTGTGTGCCTCTCCCCATGTGCTGTATCAGTCTCTGCTCATCTGGGTGTCTGTCCCTCGGAGCCCACTTCCTGTCCTCCCCTCCTCTGGCTTTCTCTGTCTTCATCTCACTCTGCCACACTTCTTCCTGTTCTCCAGAGGAGCCCTATTGAATATGCTGTTTGTGCATCATTCCCGAGTGTGTGTGTGTATGTGTGCGTGTGTGTGTATGTGGACATGCCTGCCAACCTTCCCTTCACTCCTTGACTTTCTCTGGGGCTTGTGGACTTTTCTCTCGCTCTGTGTGCTCCAGTGTGTGCATCTGGGTGCGTGCGCACCTGTGTACATACACGTGGGCCACATTCCGCCAAGGCACCGTCTGCAGTGGCTCTTTCTCTGTCACTCTCACTCTCATGGACTCTTTCTCTGTCTGCCCAGTCATCCATCTGTCCACAGTGTTGGCAGCGTCTATCTGTCTGTCCTCTCTCTCCTCTTTCCCTCATCTCCTCTCACTACCCACACACTCCCCAGACAAGCTCACCCCCTACCCTCTGTGCTTACACCACCCAACTGTTCCTGCAGCCAAGACCCCATCTTTTGTTTCCTTTCCCTCCAGCCATAGACTTTGAGCCAGCATTGGCTGGATCCGTCCACAGGTGTCTCAAACCCACAACATCATCCTCATAGCCTGAAATGTGTTTCTATTCCGTCTATCACTGAGTGCCACTGCATGCCTGGGGCTGTGGCCCAGGACCCAAGTCATCCCTGACTCGTCCTGCCCCATTGCCCATGGGCCATCTGTCCCTACTTCCTGCCCAGTCTGCCTCGTAGGGGATGCTCTGAGAACCCTCTAATCCCAATCCCTTCAGCCTGGAGCCTCTGGCCAGGGCCCAGCATCATGTCTGGTTCACTGCAGAGGCCTCCCTTAGTCCTCTAACCACCCTTTCGTCCTTCATTAATTTCCAGGAGGATCATGAATATCCTTTGCTCAAATCTTCCCATGGCTCCTGTGTCACTCAGAGTCAAGACTAATGTCCTTGGCGTGGTCCACAGGCCTTCCATAGTCTAGCTCTCTGTTACCTCTCTGCCTTCATCTCCAACTCCTTTACCCAGGCTCATGCTTCTCTGGTCTCCTTGGTGTTCCTCGAACGGCCCACATGAGGGCTGGCGGCCATGGTTGCTTTGGTAACCTGCCTAAGGGCACCTCGCTGAGGGGGTGAGCAGAGGTCAAATCCAGCCCTTATTCTATTCTCCTAGGCATGAGCTCTGGTTTGGGATTACTTTTGCTTAGAAGACAGATTGCCTTTTTCTTTTAAATACACAGATACAAAAGCCCCTTTAACATTCTTGCCTTCTTTGTACACCATCTCTGTTGTTTTTCGATCTGTTTCGGTCTACTAATTATTCGTCTAGTGGTGGGTCATATTTTTCTGTCTCTTAGCCTGTCTAGAAATTTTCTGTTGGGTGCTGGATATTGTGAATGTTATACTATTGCTGGCCTGGGTTTTGTGTTGTCTCCTTTAAGAAGCGACATGCAAGTAAATTACTTGCTAATTACTTTGATCTTTTCAAGGTTCATTTTAAAAAAGATTTATTTATTTATTTTGGAGAGAGAAAGTATATGCAAGTGGGGGGTTGAGGGGCAAAAGGAGAGGGAAAGAGAATCTGAAACAGGTTCTGCACTGAGCACAGAGTTTGACATGGGGCTCCATCTTACGACCTTGATATCTTGACCTGAGATGAAATCAAGAGTCAGACACTCAACTGACTGAGCTGCCCAGGTGCTTCTTGAGGCTCATTTTTAAAGCTCTCTTAGGGTGAGTTCACAGTGGCCTTCACTCATGAGATAGTTTATCCCTTCTGCTAAGAGACGATTGAATGACCCAGATTATCATCAGGAGTCAAGCTCTAGCTATTCAACACTTATAGGCATCCTTATCCTCTGTGCACTCTGGGAATTATTCAGCTTAAAACTCCCCAGTCTTTCTCTGCACAGCCTTGTGGGGTTTCATCCTACATGTGCACAACTCTGCATTTACAAATGACTCAAGGGAACCTTCCTCTAGATTTCTGGAACTATTTTTTTCTGCATAGCTTTTTTCAGTCAGGTTCTCTGCCCCTCAACTTATGGACCCTTCAGCCTACCTGAGCTTTGGTTTTGGTCTCAAAAATCAGTTCACCTCAAGGCCTTTGCCTTGGCTGTTCCCTCTACTGGGAACACTGTTTTCCCTGATATCCATGTGGCTAACTTGCTCACTTCCCACATGTTCGCTCAAATGTTACATTCTTGGTGAATTCTAAGTAGATGGCCGCCTACTTATAATCACAGCCACCCCATTTTAAGCCAAAGACTATAATAAGAGATGAGGAAGGACACTATATCATACTCAAAGGGTCTGTCCAACAAGAAGATCTAACAATTTTAAATAGCTATGCCCCTAGCAAGGGAGCAGCCAACTATATAAACCAATTAATAACAAAATCAAAGAAACACATCAACAATAATACAATAATAGTAGGGGACTTTAACACTCCCCTCACTGAAATGGACAAATCATCCAAGCAAAAGATCAACAAGGAAATAAAGGCCTTAAGTGACACACTGGACCAGATGGACATCACAGATATATTCAGAACATTCTATCCCAAAGCAACAGAATACATATTCTTCTCTAGTGTACATGGAACATTATTCAGAATAGATCACATCCTGGGTCATAAATCAGGTCTCAACCAATATTGAAAGTTTGGGATCATTCCCTGCATATTTTCAGGCTACAATGCTCTGAAGTTAGAACTCAATCACAAGAGGAAATTTGGAAAGAACCCAAATACATAGGGACTAAACAACATCCTTCTAAAGAATGAATGGGTCAACCAGAAAATTAAAGAAGAATTGAAAAAAATTCATGGAAACAAATGATAATGAAAACACAATGGTTCAAAATCTGTGGGACAAAGGCAGTCCTGAGAGGAAAATATATAGTGATACAAGCCTTTCTCAAGAAACAAGAAAGGTCTCAAATACACAACCTAACCCTACACCTAAAGGAGCTGGAGAAAGAACAACAAAGAAAGCCTAAACCCAGCAGGAGAAGGGAAATAATAAAGATCAAAGCAGAAATCAATGACATAGAAACCAAAAAAATAATAGAACAAATCAACGAAACTAGGAGCTGGTTCTTTGAAAGAATTAATAAGATTGATAAACCCCTGGCCAGGCTTATCAAAAAAGAAAAGAGAAAGGACCCAAATAAATAAAATCATGAATAAAAGAACAGAGATCACAACCAACACCAAAGAAATAGAAACAATTATAAGAACATATTATGAGCAACTCTATGCCAACATATTTGACAATCTGGAAGAAATGGATGCATTCCTAGAGACCATATAAACTGCCACAACTGAACCAGGAAGAGATAGAAAACCTAAACAGACCCATAACCAGTAAGGAGATTGAAACAGTCATCAAAAATCTCTGAACAAACAAAAAGTCCAGGGCCAGGCGGCTTCCCAGGGGAATTCTACCAAACATTTAAAGAAGAATTAATTCCTATTCTCCTGAAACTGTTCCAAAAAAATAGAAATGGAAGGAAAACTTCCAAACTCACTTTATGAGGCCAGCATCACTTTGATCCCAAAACCAGACAAGGATCCCATCAAAAAAGAGAATTACAGACCAATATCCTTGATGAACACAGATGCGAAAATTCTCACCAAAATACTAGCCAATAGGATCCAACAGTACATTAAAAGGATTATTCACCACGACCAAGTGGGATTTATTCCAGGGCTGCAAGATTGGTTCAACATCCACAAATCAATGTGATACAATACATTAATAAAAGAAAGAATAAGAACCATATGATACTCTCAGTAGACACTGAAAAAGCATTTGACAAAGTACTGCATCCCTTCCTGATCAAAACTCTTAAAAGTGTAGGGATAGAGGGCACATACCTCATTATTACCAAAGCCATCTATGAAAAACCCACCACAAATATCATTCTCAATGGAGAAAAACTGAGAGCTTTCCCACTAAGGTCAGTCAGAGAAAGACAACTATCATATGATTTCCCTGATATGAGGAAGTGGAGATGCAACGTGGGGGGTTTGGGGTGTAGGAAAAGAATAAAGGAAACAAGATGGGGTTGGGAGGGAGACAAACCATAAGAGACTCTTAATCTCACAAAATAAACTGAGGGTGGCTGGGGGCAGGGGGGTAGGGAGAGGGTGGTGGGGTTATGGACATTGGGGAGGGTATGTGCTATGGTGAGTGCTGTGAAGTATGTAAACCTGGTGATTCACAGACCTGTACCCCTGGGGCTAATAATACATTATATGTTTATAAAAAGTAATAAAAATAAAGAATCACAGCCACCTCAATTTGTAATCCTCATAATCTTGTGCATTTCTCTCCATGATATATTTATTTTTTAATTTGCTCATTACCACTCTCCTTCCACTAACATGGGAACTAGACGAGGGCAGGAAATTTTGTCTACTTGTTCCCTGCTGCAGCCCCAGTGGTGATGGGAGAGCACAACTATGGGGCTCATAGGAGATTTAAGTTGAGCTGGGTTTGTGGGAGTGTCCAGCACATCCCAGAGCAACAGCTGGTGCTGGTCAAGGCGAGGGTGGGAAGGGGTGTTAAGGCCTGACCAGGCCCTAAGTATCTCACTGTCCATCCACACCTGTGCTAACAATCTCATTTTCCATCTGTACCCACTGTCCCTGACACTTCGCAACATCTGCCCTCCTTGGCTTAGCACACACTGTTTCCTCTGGCCAGAGTGCGATTCCCTGACTCAGCCACCTGGCACCGAGACCCAGCTCTAGAGTCTCTGCGTCTGTCTAATGTTCTCTGGACCCCATGACTTCCAATCCCTTTTCCACTCTGAGACCAAGAGACTCCTTCCAATGCTCAGCCCTTTCCATGTCACTCCCTTTCTCTAACACCTTCCAGAACTCCTCAATGACCTTAGGAGAAATTCCAAACTTCTTAATTTAGTGTCATGTCTTTTACTACATAATAAATTACCTCCAAACTAAGCAGTACAAAACAACAAGTATTTGTTCTCTCACAGTTTCTGAGTGTCAGAAATCCAGGAGCAGCCTGGTTGAGTGGTTCTGGCTCAGGTTCTCTCAGGAGGTGTGGGCAAGCTAATGGCTGGGACTCTGGTGAGCTGAATGTTTGGCTGGAGCTGGGGGATCTCCTTCCAAGATGGCGCACTGACATGGCTTTTGGCAGGAGGACCCAGTTCCTCACCATGTGAACTCTCCAGAGGGCTCCTGAAGTGTCTCAGGACACAGCAGCTGGTTTCCCCCAGAGGAAGTGATGAGAGAGGAGAAAGGGAGAGAGAGAGAAAGAGAGGGGAGAGAAGAGCTGTAGTGTCTTTTATGACCTAGTCCTCAAAATCCTACACATCATCTCTGCTTTATTCTATTGTAAGAGCTAAGTCACTAAGTCCAGTTCACACTCAGAAGAGGGGAATTAGGCTCTGCCTCTTCAAGGGAGGAGTGTGAAAGAATTTATAGATATATCTTAAAACCACTATACTTCGCATTCAAGACCCTCGGGTATTTGGCCCTGACTAGTCTTCCAGGACTGGATCAAGGTCTTCAGAGGCTCCAAGATTATGGCTCTTCTACTTCAACAATAAATAAAAACAATTGACAAACCTTAAAGTAAGTATAAGGGAAGTCCACAAAGTTCTAGTTTTTTTTTATGAAGACAATTGTAATAATATTTAAAAATTATCATGGTGTAACTTATATACAGTGAAATGCACCCATTCTGAGTGTACATTTTGATGAGCTTTGACAACCTCCACAGCAATGTAACCACCACTACCATCAAGATATAGAACATCCCATTCTCCCAGAAACTTCCCTCCACATCTCTTTATAAGCAATCTCCCACCATTCCCTGCCTGAAGTAACCAGGAATCTCTTTTCCATCATTGTAGATTAGATTTGCATTTTCTTGAGTTTCATATAAATGAAATAACATAGTACACATTGTTTTGCTTCTGGCTAATTTTGCTCAGTATCATGTTTTTGAGTTTTTATTCATGTTGTTGCATGTATCAGTAGCTTGTTCTTTTTTTTAATTGCTGAGTACTGTTCTATTGTGTAAATATATAAAAATTTATTTATCCTTGGTGAACATTGGATTTTGTCCCCCATTTTTTAGGCAATTGTGAATAAAGATACTATGATGTTTGAGAGCTGCTCTTCGTGGGAACATACACTTTCATTTATCCTGGGAGAATGTAGAGGAGTGGAATGGCTGGACTGAATGGTTAGTGCTTGTTTAACTTTATAAGAAACTTCCAAGATGTTTTCCAAAGTGGTTGCACCATTATATACTCCCATTAGCAACGTATGAGCTTTCCAGTTGCTATACAGTATTTCCAACATTTGATATTGTCAGTCTTTTTAATTTTAGCCATTCTGGTGGGTGTACAGTAGTATCTCATTATGGTTTTAATTTGCATCTCCTAAATAACTAATGATGTTGAGCATCTTTCCATATGTTGATGCCATTCCTACATCTTCTATGGTGAAGTGTTTGTTCATACATTTGCCAGTTAAAAAAAAAGTCAGGTTGAGTATTGAGCCCAGCATTGACCCCTTCTTTATATGTTCTGGATACCATGTGAGGTCAGTAAGAGTTCAAATTCACTTTCTCCCCTATGGGTTTCCAATTGTTCCGGAATCATTTGAGGAAAATTATCCTTTCTCCGTTGAATTGCCCAGGCACCCTTGTCAAAACTCAACTGACCGTATATGTGTGGTTCTATTTTTGGACTCCATATCATGTTCCATCCCTCCGCAGGCCAACACCACATTGTCTTGCTTACTGTAGGTTTTAGTAAGTCTCGAAATTAGATAGTGCAAAGTCCTCCTACTTTGTTCTTCTTTCTCAAAATTGTTTTGGCTGTTCTAGTTCTTTGCCTCTCTTTTTCCCTTTTAGAGTCAGCCAGTTTCTACAAAGAGTCTACTAGGATTTTGACTGCAATTGTGTTGAATCTCCACATCAATCTGGAGAGAACTGACATCTTTACAGAGCTGTGTGACCTTGAACCAATCATGGACCATCTCTGAGCCTTTTTTTCCTCCTGGTCCCTCTTGGAGAGGTTTTAGTGACCAGGCAAGCTGAGCAATTCTGAGAACACAAGGCAATGGGCTCCATAAGTATTTGGGTTGGGGGGTAAGGGGGCTGCCATAATGCTCTTGACCAGTGTGTGCTGGCAAAAGTTTGCAGGGCCATGGGGGCTCCCCAGGAAGAAAGTCCAGTTGCCACTGACTTGTTGCAATGCCTGGGCATGTGGTTTCCCTCCCTGGGCCTCAGTTTCCTCATCTGTAAGTGAGAGGAGGCCAGCTTTGCCAGGCAGCCCAAATGAGGTGGTGGATGAGCAGGAGCTCGGCAAACCATCTGTTTTCTCCATTCTGCCTCTGGGCCGCCAAGGGCAGCAGGCAAAAATCACATCACCACGCTGATTGGTGCCAACACAGATTAATTTCCTTCAACCTCAGCTAGATCTTAAATGCAGCTAAGCAACCCCTCCAGTGGTCCCCAAACTCTTTCCCATACCATCCTGCAGCAGCTGTTCCGCCTGAGCCCCCTGCGCCCCCTGTTCCTCTGGGCCAGGCAGGCGACCTGGGCCCTGCTCAATAGAGAAAACAGAGGCCTTTGTGGGATGCTGGCTTCTGCCCCTGCCCGCCTCCCAGCTCCGCAGTCATCTGCCAGCCCCTTCTCACGTCTAAGGCCAGCTGTCCCTTGCCTGTCTCCTCATGGGCCTCACCCCCCTTCTTCTCCTTCCTCTGATTTCTCCCTCTCCACTGGCTCTTTTTCCTCTGCCCATAACAATTTCAGCTACTCCCAACCCACCACATCTGCCTCGACCTCCCTCTCTTCTCCTCCCTGGGCTAGCTTCTCGGTCAAGCTATCCCTCTTTCCCCAACCCTGCCCCCATCCTCACTCTCCATGCCCCAAGCTGGCTTCCAAAAGGCTCCCAGAGTCTCGCCTGTCCACTTGCCCTCTTGGGGGCTTACAACATTGGCCACAGTTGAGTTGAACAACTGCTGGGAACCCCAGGGCAGGAAGCAACCCGCCCTCTCCAGGAACGTTCGGGACCCCATGAGGTTCACCCAGGACACGGGGATACAGTTACCCGCTGAGGACTTAATTAATTCACCTCAGGCAGCTGATCCCAACACTGAGGTATTGTTTAAATCTAATCCTTCCACTAGGCCTGGATCCTGTCAACGTGGACCTCCCCACCCAGCCCGTTTCTTCTTTCTTAAAATACCCTCCCTTCCTCCTCCGCCCCTCTGCCCACAGTCCTCCTCCTTCCCAGGCCTGTCTCTGGCTGCCCCTCCTGGTCTTGCTCCAGGCCCTCTGGGCAGCCACAGCCTCCCTGGCCGAGGACATCTGGGTGTTCCATGGGTCACTGCCAGGAGCTCTAGCTTGGCGGGGTCAGGGATCACCGAGCGCCTTTCTTCCTCAAATACATTTCTCCAGGTTCCCTCCCTGTCTCTGGGCACCTTCTCCTCACCTTTGGTGACTCCTCTTCCCTGGGCCCTAAGCCTCTCAGACTTCCCCTCCCACCTCCTCCCTCTTCTCTTTACCCCACTTCTGGGACCTCTCTCCTGGGCGCCAGGCCTGTCACCCATCACCCCCTCAGAGTCATCTTTCCTCTCGCAAGCAGTTGGCCTGGGCACTTCTCGCATGGAGGGTGCTGATTCCCAGCTGCCAAGCCTCACCTCCATTCCAGCCTTTGCGTTCACAGCCCACAGGTGACCGCTCCCACCTTCTGGACACCCCCACTCCTTCTCCTGGTAGCCTGTCTTCTCCTGCTCTCTGGCTTTCTTGCACATCTCCTCCTCAGTCCTCAAAGCCTGTCCTGTTTTCCACTGCATGCTTGCTGGGTCTCCTCCCTTCTCAGGTTCAGAGGACCCCCACATCCATGTTCGCTCTGTGCTGGTTACTTCCCGTGCAGCAGCCAGAAAGTTCTTTATGGACAGAAGTCCTATCTCAGACTCACAGTGCTCCCCACTGCACGTGGAGCAAATGCCACCAAGGCCCTGTGTGAGGCGCCCACCCGTCCCACCTCCATCATACCCCTCCCTGCCCCTCGCTCTGTCTTGTACCCACACAGGCCTCTTTTACTGTTCCCAGAACACACCAGGCTTGTTCCTACCACCGGCCTTTCCTCTAGAGGCTCTCCGTTATGGGCTATATTTCCCCCAAATTTGTATACTGAAGTCATCACCCCAGTAGCTCCAAATGTGTTTCTTTGGAATGTTTCTTTGAGTGTTTCTTTGGAAACAGGGTTGCTGCAGATGTAATTAGTTCAGTTAAGATGGGGTCTTGTTGGAGTAGGGTGGACGGACCATTAACCTGATAAACCCAGTGTCCTTATAAGAAGGAGAAATTTGGACACACACTCACATAGGAAGGACATGGGAAGATGAAGGCGAAGATCAGGGGTTGCATCTACAGGCCAAGGGAGGCTGAAGATTGCCAGCAACCCCCAGAAGTTAGGAGAGAGGCCTGGGACAGATTCTCTGGATAGCCCTCAGAGAAGACCAACCTGGTCAGCGACTTGATCTTGGACTTCTGGCCTCCAGAGCCGTAAGCCAATGAATTTCCATTGTTCACCTTTGTGATACTTGTTACAGCAGCCCTCGAAAATGAATCAACTTCTGCCTGGCAGGCCTCTTGCCCCCGTCCTCACTTGACTCACTCCCTTGAGTCACTTAGGTCTCTGATAGAAGGTCTTCTCTGACTGTCCTGTCTAAGAAACCTGGCCTGCCTCCATCCCATGGCAAGGAGAGTCTCTGGTCACCCTTAAGCCCTTTGCCCTCACCCTGCATTTCTGTCATCCCACTCACAAGCCCTGAAAGCCAAGGTTGGAATTATCTGTGCACCTGCGGGTTGTCTGTCTTCTCTATCTGCTTATGAGCTCCACACAGGCAAGGGCTTTCGGCATCCTCTCCTGTATCCCTAGTGTTCTGTCACTTAGTATCTCTGCTTAGATACTTTTAGCCCATCAACAAATACTTAGTAAGAATTCTTGCTGGGGATGGAACAGTGGCAGGCCCTGTCTCACAGAGCATCCCATCTGCAGGTGAAAGGCCCATATCTATCAACAAGCAATCTCCCCCAAAAAATAAGCTACAAGGGAGACAGATCCGATGCTGGCTAGGAGAGTGTAATGGTCTTCAAGGAAGACTGCTCTGAGGAGAGATGTTTGGGCAAGGCCAAACTGCAGTAGGCAGTTTGAAGAAGAGGGAGGCATGTGCAAGCAGGAAGCATGTTCAAACAGTGAGGCTGCACGTGCAAAGGCCCAGAGGCAGGAAGAAGATAATGTGGGAGGGATGGTGGGACTTTTGTGGTTGGAGTATCGTGAGCAGAGCACAGAATGGGAAGCCATGAGGTTAGAAAAGAGGGAAGAGGTCAGAATTATGCAGTATGGATTTTATTCTAAGGGCTATGGGGAGCCACTGATGATTCTAAGCAGTGGAGCTTGTTTTAAGCAAGAGTGGACCTGGGAAGAAGAGGCCCATAGTCATGGGCAGAGTGAGAATAGTCCCCGGACCAGGGAGGCAGATGGAGGTGGAAATGGGTCTGAGAAGTATCAGCAAGACTGAACACATGCGCTGTGGTTCCGACTGTCGGGAGAGGCGAGAGAAAACAACTTCCACGTTGTAGCTTGGGCAAGATGGCGAGCTGCCGGGTAGGCACTGGCACGAGGACGCAGAGCCCAGGGCTGGGCAGGATGTTTGGGGGTCAGAGGCAGCAGCGCACGGGTGGCACCTGCAGTGAGGGTGGAGAGTGTGTGCGTAAGCAGAGGCGATTTGTGTCAAATAAATAAATAAAATCTTAAAAAAAAAAAAGAGTTTAATGCCTTGGAGCAGTCCCGGGGACCCCCTTCTCTGGGGTCACAGCACTTCACAAGGCTGTTGAAGGCCACTTTCCAAAGCAGCAGGGACGAGGGGCTGGGCACTGTGAGGGTGGCAGCAACTGCGCGGGCCAGAGTTCTCCCTGTGCGTGGAGCCGCGTACGGCTGACCTGTGACCAGGCGACCTCCCCTGGCTCCCCAAGGATGTACCACCGAGGCTCAGGGGGACCCTAGAGCCCAGGTCCCACTCCTCCGACTGACCGGAAGCCTGTCTTCCGGTGTGCCACTGACTGCACGAGCCCTGCTGCTCTGGACCCATACACCGGTGTGTGCTGGGCAGTGGGATCCCTTCAGGCCAGTGGACGGCGAACGGGGTCTGGGGTGGCTGCAGGGGCATCATGACAGATAAGGAAGGTGGGCCACAGGTCCCAAGAATCCACCATGGTCAAGGCCCAAAACGGCGCAAGCAAGGACGGGTCGTCCCCTGCAAACTCTCCCTGAAACTGTTCCATCCATGTCTACAGCCAAAGGGACCCAGGCCCAGAGAGGAGGGCCATCAGCCTGGAGTCACAGAATGAGGCAGGGGAAAGGCACAGGGGAACACGGTGACCCTGACCATGAGCCCAGCCCATAACCCCTTGGGCTTTCTCCTCAGTCCAGCCCCTGCCTCCTTGGGGGGGTCAGGGAATGAGGCAAGGGGGGGCAAGCTCCCCTGGCCAACAGTGAGGGGGCCCCAGCCACCCTGGAAAGGATGGCCCCTCTGTGTGCAGCTTCTCTTCCCCAGGCCGCAGACCCCAGAGCGCAGGGGCCCTTCCTCCAGTCTCCGACACCCCTCCCTCCGCCCTGGAGGCTCCATTCCTGTCATCTCGACACTCCCGTTGGTTTCAATAACTAAAAAAATAAAAGACAGAGCTGCCTTTCAGATATTTCGTGTCAGGAGACCCTACCTCAGCAGCCACTGGGATTGAAGTGGTGGCCGGGAGCAGAGGGTGATTCAAAGGCCACTGGGTCCAGCTGTGGGGCAGGTCAGAGTCCCCAGCACGTGAGCTGCCACTGTGGCCCGGCGGCCGAGGGGGCCCAGCACACTGAACTCACCGTACTTGGGACTTGGTAGCAGGGGGACGATATACTTTTATTCCACGCAACGAAACACGAGTTCTTGTCTACAACTAATGTCCCACCTCCCCTGGGGAACCCCTGCACCTCCAGCTTGCGTGTCCTGTTCCATCACTGGCTCTGTGAGGCCTTCTTCCCCAAAGAGCTTCAATGTTCTGAAATTTATTTTCTGTGCATTTACAGAAATCAGAATCCCACATTGTCAATTTGTATTTTCTGACTCTGGGAGGATGCTCTGGTTGCCTTCAAGAAGGGGACTTAGGGCACGGGGTTGAGGGGGGCAGAGAGGGGCAGGAGGGAGATTTTGTGCTGGACATTCTTCTGTAGGTTTTGAATTTTGAACTGTGGGAGTGCATTTTCTGATTAAAATTTCTTAATTAAAAAGATAGTTTCCATTTAAAACATAGTACCTTTCTGGACCCTGTTCTCCCCCTTAGCACTCCTCCTCCCTTTTTCCTTCATAGCCAGACTCTTGGCTGCCTCCTTTTTGGGGTTCTTATCTCTTCCCCTGAGGCTGCTCTGGTCCACGGCCAGTCACTCTCCTGCCCCAACCTCTCAGGACAAGGTCTACTATCAGCTGCCTCCTGGAGTGACAGTTCTCCCCACATCTGCCCTCTGGCCCTGCCTTTCCCATCTCCCTGGTGGGCCACCCTGAATGCTGGAGTGGTCTGAGCTTTTGCCTGGATCCTCTCCCACACTATCACTTGTCCGTGAAGCCTCAACACCATCTTAGACCCAGTGACACCCAGCATGTCCCCCTCACTGGGTTGAGTCAAGTTGAGGTCCTTCCCTGCATGACAACAGCTCTTACACCTCCAGCCAAGACCTCCCCACCAAGTCCTGGAGCCTGGATCCACCTGCCCCCTGATACCTCCCTTTGTTTATCTTGGGGACCTCACTCCATCATGTCTGGTTTGCCTGGTTTCAAACCTGTACTCCGCTCCTTCTTTGCTCTGAGCAGGTTTCTCTTTGTTTCTTTATGTGTAAATGGTGGCAAATGTGGTAGTAGCTACCTTATAGGATAATTACAAGTATACATGAATTAATAGTAGTGAAGTTCTTAGAACAATATCAAGCACAGTGTTAAAACCAAAATGTGATTTTAGGTAAAAACATCCCAAACAGAACTCTTTATCTTCCTCTTGCAAACCCGATCCTTCTACAGCATTCCCCACTGTCATCCCGTCCCTTCTGAACACCAGAAAACCTGGGGGTCTTGCTTAACATTGCCCTCCTCTTCCTCCCCTTCCTTGTCCTCCTCCAATATACACCCCATCACCAACTCTGGTGCATTTTACCTCCTAAATGTCTCTCCATTTCCACCCCCCTTGCTGGTCCATGAGCTCCTAAAATTGCTCTTGTTAAGCTCATCAATGTTCTACTAATTGCCAAATCAAAAGAAAATTTTCAGCCTTCATCGATTTGGAATTTTCTGCTACATTTGGTCCTGCTGATCCCCCTCTCCTAGAAATGGTTCGCTAGCTCAGTTTCCATGACAACCTGCTCTTGGCCCTGCTCACATGGCCACGTGGCGCTGACATTTCCTTCCCGCTGCTGCTTTTGTAGGTGCCCCAGGCTCTGCCAGTCCCTGAAATGGTGGGTTGGAGGTCCTTAGACTTCAGCGGGGCTCTCTCTACTTCTCAGGCTTCGCAAGCCATGGCCGTGGACAAGGTGACCACTCCAGCTCTATGTCTCCAGGACAGATGTCCTCCTGAGGACCAGAGTCCTTCCTAGCTCTGCCTCCCTGCTGGTCATCACTTCCAGGTGTCTGCAGGCCCTTCAAAGTCAACCCCAACTGTGGCAATGACCCCTCCCTAGTCCACCTGCTTCTCTAAGTTCCAGAGAGATCTCCATAAAAGAAAAATCTTTCCATGGCTCCTGAGTGCTCAAAATTTTCTATGGCTCACTGTCACCAACAAGGTTAAGTTCAGGCTCTTTAATACAGCAAGAGCTGCTCCCTGCTGTTTTTTTTTTTTTTTTTCCTGTCTGTTTCCCACCAGTCCCTGCCTCAACCCAAATTCCAGGAACACCCAACTGCCTCCAAGCATATATCTCACATCCTGTCTCCTGCGCTCCATGGCTTTGTTCATGCTGTTCCCTCTGCCTGGGAATCTCTGCGGTCTCTTCTACCCTGGTCCCTACTCCTTGAGACGTCAACTGAGGTGTCACCTTCTTGGCGTGCCAACCCTTTCCTGAGAGCCCTCCCCCTGCCCACTGACCAATTCTGAGTTCCCAAGGTGAGGTTACAAACCCCTTCTTGTGTTCTGATCACACTCTGGGCATTATCTCTATGCTAGCCCAGAATGTTTCTGGTCGCAAGCAAGAGAAACCATGTTTGAAACAACCTGGGCAAAAGGAAGGGCAGGGATTCATCTGGGTTCCTGGGAAACTGAATGCAGAGATGAGAGCTGGGAGAAAATCCCCGATACCCAGTTACACCAGTATAATTCCTACTTTGCTATTTATTTATGTAACAGCTTTATTGAAGTGTAATTGACATACAAATAAACTGCACAAATATAAATCGCAATGTGGTGAGTTTTGACATATGTATATGCCCACGAAACCATCGCCAAGTAAGATAACCAACATACCCATTACCTCTAAAGATTTCTTGTGTCCTTTTGTCATCTCCTCTCCTCTTCCCTTTCTACCTACCCCTCTCCCTCCATTCTCCAGGCAGCCCCTTCTGCTGTCTGTTGCTCTGCATTAGTTTGTAATCCCTAGAATTTTGTACAAATGGAGCCATCCCATTTTGTCTGGCTTTTTCTCATTCAGTGTAATTATTTTAAGATTCACCCATGTTGTGAATTGATAATTTATCCCTTTCTAAAGCTGAGTAGTATCCCATTGTTTGGGTGAACCATAGTTTATTCATCCTTTCACCTCTTGATGGACATTGGGGCTGTTTCCAGTTTGTGGATATCACAAATGAAGCCGACTTTGTATGGCCACATGCTTTCATTTCCTTTGGGTAAATATCTAGAAGGATGGCTGGGTCCTATGATAGGTGTCTATGCAACTTTTTAAGAAATTGCCAAATTCTCTTCCAAAGTGTTTGTGCCATTTTATATTCTCATGTGTGATGTGTTGCTCCACACCTTCACCAACATTTGATCTGATCTTTTTTTTTTTACGATTTTTAAAATTTATTTGAGAGAGAGAGAGCAAGTGAGCAGGGTGGAGGGGCAGAAGGAGAGAATCCTTAAGCAGACTCCCTGCTGAGCATGGAACCTGATGTGGGTTCCATTCCAGAACTCAAGCTCTTGAACGGAGCCAGAATCAAGAGTCTGACACTTAACTGACTGTGCCACCCAGATGCCCCGATCGGTCTTTTTAACTTTAAACATTCTAATAGGTATGTAATGGTATCCCATTGTGGTGTTAATTTGCATTTCCCCAAATGACTAACGATGCTGAGCATTTTTCATGTGCTTATGTGCCATTTGCAGGTCTTTTTTGATGAAGTGTCCTCCGTTCAAATCCTTTGCTCATTTTTAAAAATTGAGTTGTTTTTTTATTATTGAGTTTTGACACTTCTTCATATATTCTAGGTACAAGTCTTTTGTCAGATATATGACTTGCAGATATTTTCTCCTAGTCTGTGGTTGGTCTTTCCGTTCACTCACCAATGTCTTTCAAAAACCACATTTTTTTAACTTTGATGAAATCTAACTTATCAATTTCTTCTTCTTTTTTTTTTAAGATTTTACTTATTTATTTGACAGAGAGAGAGAGAGAGAGACAGAGCACAAGCGGGGGGAGCAGAAGAGGCAGGGAGCCTGATGTGGGGCTCTATCACAGGACCCTGGGATCACAACCTGAGCTGAGGGCAGACGCCCAACCGACTAAGCCACCCAGGCACCCCATTTTTCTATGGATCATGCTTTTGTTGTCGCAGCTAAGAAATCTTTGCCTACACTAAGATCACAGAGGTTTTCTCATGTGTTTTATTTTAAAAGTTTTATAGTTTGAGATTTTACCCTTTAACTTTTTAACTTCTATTTTTTTAAAGATTTATTTATTTGAGAGAGAGAGAGAGCACGTGCACAAGTGGGAGAGACAGAATCTCAAGTAGACTCCACACACTGAACACAGAGCCTGACATGGGGCTCGATCTCACAACCCCAAGATCCTGACCTGAGCTGAAACCAAGAGTCAGATGTTCAACCAACTGTGCCACCCAGAGGTGCCTGGGTGGCTCAGTGGGTTAAAGCCTCTGCCTTCGGCTCAGGTCATGATCCCAGGACCCTGGGATCGAGCCCCACGTCGGGCTCTCTGCTCAGTGGGGAGCCTGCTTCCTCCTCTCTCTCTTTCTGCCTGCCTCTCTGCCTACTCGTGATCTCTCTCTCGCTCTGTCAAATAAATAAATAAAATTTTTGAAAAAAAAACAAAAAACTGTGCCACCCAGGTGCCTGTTTTTACGTTTTTATTTTTATGCCTGAGTTAGTTCTTAGTTCAAAAACTAGGTTTTTGGTATTGCAAAGAGAGTTCCTGCTAATATTGTAATCTATCTAGAAGGAAAGCTTAAAAGTTTTCAGTGTTCCTCACTGACCTTGGGATAAAATGCTAACCTCCTCGGCAAGGCTCAAAAGGTCTTCGTGAGCTGCCCAACCTGATTTTCCACCCATCCTTCTTTGTTCTTTGCTCTGTGTGTAATGAACAAATTCTTGAGCTTGATGCCCAAGGCGATTCTTCAAGCTTTAGGCAGGCTGAAACTCTCCCTCTTCCTCTCCTTCAGCTATAAAGTTCTTTGAATTTGAGATGATCCAGGATCCCACTGGTCATCTTCTAGGACTCAACCATTTATTTCCCTGTCCTCTTCAAAGCTCATTTGTCTGGAGCCCCGTCCCTACCTTCAGGTTCGGGGTCCCAGCACATATCTTTATTAAAAAAAAATTCTCTTGTTTCTTTGTTTCCATATCTGAGATAATATCCAGCATACTATCTGCACCCTTGTTTCTCACCTGCCTTCCCATTTTGATATTGTAAGAATTTTTCAGAACTTTAAAAAAAATCACAATTACTTGATGAATAATAGTCCATTTGAGTGGATATAAAATAATTTGTTTAACATTTTCCCAATAATTGGTTATTTTTGGTTGTTTCAATGTTTCTGTTGTTGTTATAACAAGGCCGCACTGTATCCCTTTGTACATAAATCTTTGTCAATTTGAGGTTATTTCCTTTTGCTGGAGTGCCCTAAGTGTAATTACTAGGTCAAAGGCTGTAGTAATTTACATTCCCATCAGCAGTGTTTGTTTCTTCGCACCTAGCTAGCATGAGATATTCTCATTAAAAAATTTTTCTTCACTCTGTACTGGGCAAAAGTGTTATCTCATTGTTGTTTTAATTTACTTTTTAAACAATAATTAGATATTGGGAAATAGGTTCAACCTATGAGCCATAAAAAATTAATCTTCTGTTAATTGAGTGCTCCTATCCCTTCCCATTTATCCAGCAGTGATTTGAATTTTTAAAACTCAATTTGTATAGATTCTTAAACACCAAGGATATTAACCCTCTATGTGACATCCTCAAAGTTGTTTTCAATTTTCATATGGAGCCTAAAATTTACAACCTTTTTTAATTGATCTTTTCTTTTTGAATGCTTCTCTTGCTTTTAAGCTGAGACGGTAACACTCGTACAGAGTTTTGAATGGATATGCACGTCTACTTTATTCAAGTGTGATTTTTAATTTAAATATTTAATCCATCTGAACTCGATGTGGATGTATGACATGGAGTGAAGAATGAAGTGGATTTGCTTTTCCAAACAGATTAGTGATCAGTCCCGCACCTTTGATTGACTAATCCCCCCTTTCCTTACTGCTTCAGGGTGCCCCCCCCTTTTTTAAAAGATTTTATTTATTTATTTGACAGAGAGAGAGAGAGAGAGAGAGAGAGAGCACAGGCAGACAGAATGGCAGGCAGAGGCAGAGGGAGAAGCAGGCTCCCTGCTGAGCAAGGAGCCCGATGTGGGACTCGATCCTGGGATCATGACCTGAGCCGAAGGCAGCCACTTAACCAACTGAGCCACCCAGGTGTCCCAGGGTGCTCCCTTTTTAACCATGTGGGGTTTGGTGATATTTTTCTCTTACACTGTGTGTGGCTGGAATTCCTTCTATCTCACTCCCCGCCCCACTACCCAAGCTTCCTGGATGATCTTGGGGGTAACGACATTATACAGAGTCCCTAGCTTGGCCTCTGGTTCCTGTGTGGGCTTCTAGAAATTGATAGCCCAGATAGTTATCCAGACTTCTGTCCACGGGGGAGCCTACAGAACGAGAGCTGTGGCCTTTCAGGGCAAGAGTCAGGGTTTGAGAAAGAAAAGATTCTGGATGCCACAAAGCTTGGAGTCAAAGGGAAGGGAAGGGGCAAATTGTTTACGCAAGGACAGTAGACTGAAAAGACAATTCACAATGCTGTCCAAGCTTGGGCCTCATGAAGGGGCTAAATGTTCAACCTGTGAGTAGAAGGAGAGAAATTCAAGGGGATCGACTAGAACTTTGGCATTGCCTGGGTCCCCAGCAGAATATCATGCCCCAGCTGCTAAGCTGAGTCCCAAGGAGGAATATGATGGGGTCCCAGGCAAATTTGGGGGATCTCAGAACAGAAGTCTTGAGTCTATCCTGATGCTGATGTGAAGGACACCCTTCACCCTGTAGAGGCCTTGTGGGGGCCGGGGCATATCCAAGGGTGCCCTTGGGGCCCACCAAGACCTGTGGGGGGCTGAGTGGGCTGGCAGGCCCAGGGAAGCTAAGGAAAGTTGCGGGGGGTGCAGAGCTTGTGGGAACGGTGGCTGTGGCTGTTGGCACGTGAGTTCAGAAGAGGCAAGGTTCTGCCCAGGATAGCTGAGCAACTCGTGTGTCCTGCCTGTGACCATGTGCCGGTCTGAATCTTGTGGCCTGGACACATACCTGGCCACTGGGCCTCATTTGGCATTTTATATATAATTGTTAAAATATATATGTATATTTTAACAATTAAATTTTGTTAAAAAATAAAATAAAATATTGTTAAAATAATAAAAATTGTTAAAATATTGTTAAATAAATTATTGTTAAAATATTGTTAAAATAAATTGTTAAAATATGGTTAAAATTATTGTTAAAATATTGTTAAAATTGTTAAAATATTGTTAAAACAATTAAATTAATGTTAAAATAAATACATATATTTTAACAATTAAATTATTTGAGAGAGAGCATACACAGGCAGGGCAAGGGGCAGAGGGAGAAGGAGAAGCAGACTCCCCACTGAGCAGGGATCCTGACGTGGGGCTTGATCCTAAGACCTGAGCTGGAGGCAGACCACCACCTGACTGAGCCACCCAGGTGCCCCTTGAGTTGTATTTTTATGTCCAGGAAGGCTGGACAACCCCGAGCCCCAGGAAGCCCTCTGATGAATGTCTTCTCTGGAAGACCCGCACACTGCTTTCATCTTTCATAACTTTTACTTCTGGTTCTAGCCTTGGTTTACTGCAGCAGTCAACTTCAGAATAGGAGTTTCTTGGGGGGCTCATCCTGGGGCACAGAGGGGCTGGGTCGCTGGAGCCAGAGGTCAGGGAGGGGGCCATTAACACACTCCAGGTTCTTCCAAACCTGGGGCCCCACATGGACTCAGCTTCCTCTTCTGCTCGTCTGGAAAATGGGCTGCCCACCCCTGCCAGCCTCACGGGGTTTGTAATGGCCACATGAGACAATGGCTATGACCTCACTGTGTAAACTGTAAAGACCCGAGCCCAGGCTGGGATGGGTTGTCCTGGTTCTCTGTCCCAGGTTCTCTGTCCTGGTTCTCTGTCCTGGTTCTTCTCCCATATCCCTTCGGCCCTGAATGGCTAGGATGCCCACCACCTGGTCCGTCTCCACCAACCCCCCGCCCCCACAACTCTCCAAACCCTCATTTGTTCTCCCCTGCACGATTCAGCACACACTACAAAATGTGTTTGTCTGATTGTTCTATTGATCACGAACTCTTTTTGGCTAAGAATTTTGACCTTCCATTTCTGACATTTTATTTTAAGCCACAGAATATATTTATTCTGCTCCTGGTTGGCTGCCCCAGGCTGGGGATGATTCCAAAATGAATAAGCCAAAGTCCCAGCCATGGGCAGGATGAAATTCCTGCTAGAGTGAAACTCGGGTAAGTCACAAAGGTCACAGATAAATTCCCTGAAAGAAAGTTACTCGCACAGAGTTTACCCGGTAAAAGGCTTAGTATTGAATTCTCTCTCGGGAGTCTGGCTGTGTTATTGCCCAAGATGGATCCCTCTAGCCCACATGGCCTCATTCCCTCTGAGGCCTCATTTAGCTAATTGCCCTTGTTCTGCAATGGCTCATATCCCACAGGTGCTTTCCTCTGGGAAAATTAATATGTGAATATTGCTCTTTTACTAAAACCAAAACCAAATGAAAAATTCTGCACCCTTTATGTGCTTTCCTCCCTTCAAAGGTAAGCAGGCCCTGGATCACCCTTATTCCTGACCTACCCCCCTGCAAAAAGCTGGCAAAGGGCCCCACAGGCCAAGTCCAGGGAAGCCGATCAGCCTTCAACACCTCTGAATGCTTGACCTCCTTGCTCCCCTCCGGCCAGGGGCCACTCTGTCCTTTTGGAAACTCTTCTCCCTGGGCTCCTGGGGAATGCCCCTCTTGCCTTCTCCACTCTGGACCTTCCTTCTCAGCCTTTTTTTTCCTACATTCCCCAGCCCCCCAAATGCAGAACCCCCTGTCCTCTGCTCTTCCCTCCATACTCTATTCCTTAATATCACCCACCCCCTGAGCTGCTTCAAGACACTCCCCCCGCTGCTCCCCTTTAAGCCCTGCCTGTGCCTGAAGCTGCCCTCATGCCCGTCTCCAGCTGGAGCTCTCCTCTGGGCTCCAGAATCCAGGAGCCAAAGGTGCCTCATACTCAACACACTCAGCACACAACTCTTCTTGTCCAAAATCTAGTCCTTCATTAGACTCCCGTATGTCTTGGAAGGACACCAAGCCAAACGCCCAGGGTCTTGCCCCTCAGCTCACTTGCACTAACCCTCATCCACAGTCCAGGCTCCAGCCTTGGAGACTTGACCTCCCAATAGCTCCTGGGTCCTTCCGGTTGTCTTCAACTCCACCATCAACAGCCTAGCCCAAGCCAAACCAATAGTCCTGGTCTGAACAACCATCTCCGGGCAGCCCTCCTGCACCCCTGCAGTCCTTGCCTCACTGGCAGCCAGAGAGACACCTTTAACATGCACATGGGA
Organism: Mellivora capensis; assembly: GCA_004024625.1. Classification (NCBI taxonomy): domain Eukaryota; kingdom Metazoa; phylum Chordata; class Mammalia; order Carnivora; family Mustelidae; genus Mellivora; species Mellivora capensis. Next base: position 106,729 of record PISX010000450.1, on the reverse strand, counting down.
ACAAGCTGTTGCCATTTGCAAACAACTCCAAAGACCACCCACCCACTCCCATCATTCTCTGAAGACAGTCCCACACCTTCCCGGCCTGTCCAACTCTTCAACTCATTTCCAACCCTGCTTTCCCCTCATCCATCAGCCCAAGGCTCCCTGGTCTTCTTTCCCTCTTTCTAGAACGGGCTCTGCCCCGTCCATGCCCATAGCAGGGCCCCAGGAGTCCTGTGCTGCTCCCTCTGTCCACAACGCTCTACCCTGCTGGAGGCTCATCTTTCAGCTCTCCCCTCGGAAGCATTAACAGGTCCTCTCCTCCCTGACTCCAGCCCCCTGGCTGCTTCTCAGCCCCATACACCTCCTCTTTGTGGTTATCTTTCTTAATTACCCATGTAATTAACATGTGATTTCTTCACGTGTGCTTCTGCATTTAGACCATCAGCTCAATGCAGGCAGGGACGCGTCTGTCTTGTTCTCACCAGCTCCCTGACGGTCAGCTGGCACAGAGCATGTGCTCGAGAAATGTCTGTTGAACTGAGTTGAAAACTTTTTCTTGACTCCTTACCACTTCACTCTCTAGCTTCCAGACAATCTTTCTCGAAACTTTTCTAATTATCTAAACTTAATTATCCAAGCTTCCATAAAAGGGGCTTCTTTGCTGACTATCTCTCACCCTCAGGGCCTGCGGTTGGGGTTCTGCTCTGTCTCACCCCAGAAGCCACTCTCGCCGAGGGCTCCGATAACCTCCTAATTACCAGCTGCGGTGGGTGTTTTTCCATCCCTGGCTTATTGGAATTCTCTGCAGGGTTTGATATTGGTGATCACTCTTGCTTTCTTGAAATGCTTGGCTCTCTTGGTTTCCATGACAACACCATCTCCTTGTTTTTAACCTGTCTCTATGACGACTTTGCCTTCCCAGTCTCATTAATCAGAGGCTCTGACTCAACCACCCTTGAAATGTTAAGGTCCTGAAGACTCAATATTGTTGAAGATGTCAATTCTCTCCAAATTAATGGACAAATTCAATGACTTCTGAATCACAGTCCTACTGGGATTTTTAAGTGGAACTTAATAAGCTGATTCTTTTTTTTTTTTAATAATAAGCTGATTCTAAAGGTCATATGGAAGAAGAGATAGGCAAGAACTGCCAAAATAGTTTTGAGAGAGAAAAACAAGCTGTGAGAGCATAGTAGGAGTCAAAGGACTGGATTCGCCCTACTAGGTAGCATCTGATGAAGCAACAGTGATTCAATAGAATGGTCAGGAATAGACACACCAACCCACACAACTCAGAGTTCAGGATCAAATCCAATGTCCAAAGAGAACCTGCCATATTCTAGGAAGGGCATTTCAAATGAAGAGCATCAGTCACCAGGAGCACAAAAGTCCCCATATCTCAGTCCTTTGAAGGGGCCCACTGGGGCAGCCTTCCCGAGGCTGGACATTTTTCTTTCCTTGCCAGCCCATCCCTCCACCCCACCTTCAAAACTTGCCCAATATGGATATCAGTCCCTTAAGACCTGCCTCTTTTTTTTTTTTTTTTTGCTTTTCCTACTATGAAAGTAATACAAGGATCTTGTGTATTGTGTTCATTATACTATTCTTGTTCTCTTGTGTTCTTTTCAAATATGTTCCCATAACACAGTGATACCGGAACATTACAGAAAATTTGGAGCTTAAGTAAAGAATGAGGCACAGAAAAGTCTTGACGAGAATCCCAGCACCTACAGCTGTGCTACGTGCAAATTCATGTGAAGAGTGCATTTCTTCGTAGTTTTTTTTAATGCATTTGCTTACAGTAAATACTTTTATTATATATGTAATTTTGTGCCACCCCTTTACGCTGATTATATGCTAAGCATTTCCCCATGTTAGTCAACATTCTTTGTAATTATTACGTTTAATGGCTGTCTAATAATACACTTAATGAATGAAACCTAATTTGGTGAACCATTCTCCTGGGGCTGGAGATTCTGAGAGTTTTTTTTCTTTTCGTTCTCTTATTTGCTTTTATAAATCAAACCTTAGTACACATCTTTCTGTACCCGTCTTGGGGCATTGTTGTAGATCATTTTCTTGGGACCAGCTTCCTATAAGTGGAATTCCCAAGTCAAACAGCATGAACCTTGTCGAGGCTCTTCACGCGTCTTAAGCAAATTACCTTCCAGAAAGGTTTTGCCACTTCACAGCCCTGCCAGCTGTGTATGAGAGGTCCCACACCGCCAGGACCGAGCCAGCATGGCTAGCCTCTTGTTCTGTACTCCTTCGATGGGCCCAGAGTGCTAGCCCTCCATCTGAATTTACGTTTATTGTATTATGACTAAGTTCAACATATGGAACTGAATTTGCCTTTTGAACTTCATCTTTCATAAATGGACTCTTACTGCCTTTTATTGCCCCAACATTTCATTATGAAAATTCTTACTGCCTCTGTGAATGTTTTATTTATGAGAATTTTCAACACAGAAAAGCTTTACATTTCCTATAGTCAATTATGTTTGTATTTTCCGTTATAATTCTCTCTATTGCTGTGAAGGCTACAATGGCCTCCCTTAATCACAGTTTGAATAATGAATCATTTCCATTTTTTTCTAGCTAGTAGTATGCTTTTTCCACCCTGCATTTAACTCTTTAATCACCTGGCATTGATTTTTTTTTTTTATGTACTTAAATTCCAGTTAGTTAACATACAGTGTGATAATAGTTTCAGGTGTACGATAGGGTGATTCAACCTTTCCGCACGGTACCCAGTGCTCATCACAACAAGTGTGGGCCTTAATCACCTGGCATCGATTTTGGTGTTAGTATAAAGGGAGGTAAAAATTGCTTTTTGTTTCCTGGATAAAAATCATTTTCTAGTCCCACTTAATGAAATAAACTCCTCCATAAAATCCTTCCACTCCCCATTGGTTTGTGATGTCTCTGCTCTCAGAAGCCACAATGGGAAATGTTGCAGGGATCTGCGTCTGGGCTTTCTAATCAATTCTGAGATGTCTGTTTTTAACCAACAACAACAGCAAAACCTGCTATTTTGTTTGATATTATGCTGCAATATCTGTTGGGGTTAGAGCCCTGGACAGCTCTCTTTCACATCAGCTCAGTTACCCAAGTGTCTGACGCCCACATCGAACTTCCTAGAGGGCATCTCATCTTGGGTTTCCCATGGCCCCACTTTTCCACCCATGTACCCATTTTTCTAGCTATTTCTACTCCCTGGAAGTCCAACTGTATCCTTGTGCTCCCCAGGGAGAGGCGAGTGGAAGAGATGGTCTCGAAGAAATGGACTTCAGGGAGCTTCCTGGAGAGTGACTAAGGGTAAGGGCTCTTTTAGGGGAGAGCTCTTTAAAACACAGGAAAAAAGGCAACTCCAAAGAAATTATGATAGGGCCCCCAAGGGGAAAGAACAGAATGTTGAGAAAGGGATGGGCAGAGGCCCTGCTCTGGACAGGGTGCTGGGGAGGGCCTCGCTGAGGGGATATGTAAACCCAAAAGGCTGAGGGGGGGAGTTGGGTGAGAGCCTTCCTTGGATGAGGAACAAGGTAGGCAAAGGCTCTGAGGGAATTCGCTCGTGGCGGGAGGGCAGTGGTTGGAGCACGCCAGGGGGACTGACAGATTGCAGGACAGATCCCGTGGGCTGTGACAAAGAGATAGGATTTTGTTCTAAGGGCCATGGAAATTCCTGGAAGCCTGCGGGTATGCAGGATACTGACGTGATCCTACTCGGGTTTTAAGAAGTCTGCTTTTACTTCTGTGTGACAAGCAGAGGGCTGACAGGGGAGAATATTGCCAGGCCATTGCCAAAAGAAAACGGAAGAAGGAAGGTGGCAGGAACCAGGTGGTGGCAGTGGGTGGGGGAAGGGTCAGACAGAGGATGACTCTGGAGACCGAACTGCCAGGATTCGCTGGGACTGGGTAGGAGGGGAGGACGGGAAGTGTCAAGGATGACTCTCAAAGGCCAGGTTTGGGAAATTGGGTTGAAGGTTGGGCCCTTGTAGAAAAGGGGAAGACAAGGGAGGAGAGAGGTTCTGGGGAGAATTGAGCACTCTGATTGGCTTGGGGGGTGTCATGAAAGACATCCTTGTAGAGTTGTTGGCTGGGTAGTTAGGCATGCCAGTCCAGAGAGGGCAGGTGGGGCATAAAAATTGGTCATTAGTGGGGTGCCTCAGTGGCTCAGTGGGTTAAAGCCTCTGCCTTCGGCTCAGGTCCTGGTCTCAGGGTCCTGGGATCGAGCCCCGCATCGGGCTCTTTGCTCAGCGGGGAGCCTGCTTCCCCCCCTCTCTCCGCCTGCCTCTCTGCCTACTTGTGATCTCTCTCTCTCTCTCTCAGTCACTCTGTCAAATAAATAAATAAATCTTTTTAAAAAATTGGTCATTAGTGACCTCCCAGGGTGAGAACATGGAGATGGAAAGGGCTCACCCATGAGTCTTGAGGGAACCCAGCACTTAGATGGTGGGTGGGGGAGGCTGAGGAGGAGCGGCCAGTGAGGGTGGAGGTTAACTGGGCCATCTGGTGTCAACATGGTGTCATGGGGGCAAGGAGAGGAGATTTCAGGAGGGACTGGTCAGCTCTGTCAGAGGCTGCTCTGAGGCCGAGTGAGTCCGAGAAGGGTGTCTGTCAGGTAGGGCAATGGAGGTCACTGAAAAGAATGGTGGTGTGAACGGGGGGGACCGAGGCCCGGTCAGTGGGTTGCGGTGCCTCCTGAGAAGAGCAGGGCCTGAGTTGGGAAGAGTCCAAACCCTTCGTCCTGTGCCACCCTCCCAGCACATCTCCTGGTCTCCAGCCATCCAGCTCACCTGGTGACTTTTCAATCCCCTAGACATCCATCCTCACCTACCCCCCCAACAGCCCCTTTCACCTGTAATCTCACTCCTTCAGAGTTCCCACGTCTTTGTGCTGAAAAGAAAATTTTCTGAACTTCCATTTCAGACATTTGATTTCAAGTGGAAAATAATGATTCTGCGTCTACCTAGCTCGCTGCCTGTTGCTAGGTGCCGAAGGGTACAAAAACCGAGGAAGACATGGCCCCAGACACAGGCAGGATGAAACCACTGCTAATTAGAGCTGTAGTCACTACCCAGAGGGCAGAGCAAAAGCCTCCAGGAGAACATGGAGATCAGCTTACCTCGTAAAATGTACATGATTTAATTTTGCCCCTTTCCACCAACATGGCTAATCCTTTCCCATCTACACTTAATCCCACCGCTCTGGGGTCCCTTGCATGACCCGTCGCTGCCCTTCAAACTCGGCTCCCATAGTCCTCTTCTGTCCAAATGGCAGCAGGTAAGACACAGCACCTTCCTGAGCCCTGCTGCCCCCCCAGCCTCCCGCTTTCTCAGCCAGACTCATCCCCCAGCCGGCGGGCTCCTGGTCCCTCCCCCAAAGTTGCTGTGGCAAAGGTCCCCAAGACCAGGTCTGGGGGATGCCCTCATCTCCCCTGACCTCTGTGCATCTGGTCCACCAGTGGCCACCCTGACCTGTGGGCTTCCGAGGTCCCCTCTTTCCTTGTCTTCCCCTCTTTTTCAGACTCCCCTTCCCATGTCCATGGCTCTCTGGACTTCTCTTTCACTGTGCACCTTTCTCCTCGATCTCCTGCTTCCCTAAAGCTTTACCTGCCCCCCGGGCCTGATTTCCCAAACTGATAGTCCAGGCCAAGCCACCTTTGAGCTGCATTCCCGTCTTTCTCCTTAATGACTGCTCTTCCACTTGCAGTCCTGAACTCTACTCCAAGCTCCAGAACCCGATAGCCAACCATCCACCAATGGCTGATACCTCAGCAACATGACCCAAATGAAACTCTGGTCTGTTTTTCTTCTTGATTATCTTTTTTTATTAAAATGCTTAATCTTTCTTCACCAAATTTGTCCTCGTCTGGTGTTTCCCATTTTGAGGAGCTGATACCACCGCTCTGGTGGGAGACACTTGACAGTCACCCCAGAATCTCCTTTTCACCCCATCTTGAGGCTTAATGCCTCCATCCACAGCAGCAATAGCATAGTCCAAGCCACTGTCTTTCGCTGCCGTTACGACTGGTCTCTCCAAATCTACTCTTCCCTCCAATCACCCAACTCCCACCAAGCTGTTCCAGAAGACACATCTTTTTTTACACCTCCTATTAACATCATTCAATGGTCTTAAAGAAGGTCAACTCTGATTTCCCCAGCCTCATTACACACCATGCCCTCCTCCCCTTGACAGTCATTCTCTTTGGTTCTTGCTAACAGAAGCCACTCTCCATGTGACATAGATTGACCTATGTCTGTCACACTGGCCAGGTCTACTTCTCTTGACAGTGATTGGTTTATGAGTGGGTATTTGTTGCAAAGTGGACCAATGAGAGGTGGTGATGGGGTCTTCTGGGAAAAGTTTCTTAGTCTTTAAAAAGAAGTATTAAGGAAGAACCACTTTCTTTCATCCATCTACGGACATCAGTATGATGACTACAATGCCTGGAGTGGCAGCAGCCATCTTGTGACCATGGGAACAGAAGAGCACATACTGGGGAGACGGACAGAACCTGGATCCTTGATTTCATTAGAGCTGCCTTCTTTGGAGCTTCTCATTATGCGTGACAATAAATCTTCTATTGTTTAAATGCTTTTGAGTTGAGTTTTTCTGTCGCTTGTTTCAAAATCATTCTTACCAATAAGCGCCACACCCATGAATGATGGCCTTCTGGTTTCTGGAATGTGCCACCCTCCCACCATGGAGTTTGTGCACACTGTTTCCTTTTGAGCAACACTCTCCCTCTTCCTAATGAACTTCCATTCCTCGGAGCAAATGTTACTTCTCTGATCTAGGAAGATTTCTCCATGGCACCTATCAGAGTTTGAAATTATGGTGATCTTTATTTACCCGATTAGTATCTAGCTCCCTTGATGGATTGGCAGCATATGCGGGCCGAGACTAGCTCTGTCCTTACTCAACATTGTGCACTCTTCTACATGTGTGTCCCAGCGCTTAGACATATCAGATTCACTAGTTCATTCAGAGTCCTGGTAGAAAAGAGAGTGATGCGCTCAAAAGGATTTGACTGAAACAAATGGAGTGCGAGGTCTATTCACAGACTGGCAGGGCTCAGGTTTCTAGCAATGATAAAGGACTCATGGATGAGAAACAGTCGGAAACCATCACCACTTCTAGGCCTGAAGAGATGAGAAGAGGGTATGGGTTTTTAGAACACGTAGAGAAAGTGTGACTTTAAGGAAGGGACCCTACCTGTGGCCATAAGTAAAGGAAAGCAGTCACTGCCAACCCAAAGTCCATAGGAAGTCAGTCAGGGCAAACTTCCTCCTCCCTCCCTCCACTCTCCCCACTGGCCAAAGTCAGTGAGAAGCCAGAGAGAGCAAGGAGCCTAGAGGGTGTAGAGGTCAGCCTCCCCGAGCACAGAACAGGATGGAGAAAGAGAAAGGCTTGAGGGGCCACGTGGAGAATATCCAGATCAGTCACCAAGTGACCTCCTAGCTACTTCAATGCAACTTTTCCCTTTCTTATCAGTCTCGACCACCCTGCGGAACTGGCCAGTGTAGACCACCTTCCCTCCAAGTTTTCAGGATTGGAAAGGGCACACAAGGGAGTCTTTAAGGTTTGCCCTCTTCTCTTGAGACATCTCCAATCATACCCACTTGTTTCCTTTCAGCTGGGCTCAGAGGATGGATCCCAGCTCACAGATTGTTCCTCTTTTCATCCTCTCCCTCTTTGCTGGTATCTTCTTTTAAGATGAAAAAATTCTAGGGTCTCTTGTTTTGAAAAATCCTCCTGTGATCACCCACAGTCTTCTCGTTGCCACCCAACTCCTGCTGTAGCCATCCAGCCTTCTCTAAGGGCAGGGGTCAGGTCTGCATATCCTCTACCCGTTCCCTCCATTGCCTCTGTAAACTAGCTATTACCCTCACTCCTACTGCCAAGGTTCACAATAGCCTCCGACTGCTAAATTCAAAGGATTTTGCTTCCTGTTTTTCTGAGACTTGGGCCATATAGCAGGTTGATTAGTTTCTCCCTGAAACTCTTTACTACCTTGGGTGCCATGGCAACCCCTCTCTTAGCTGTCACAGCTCCCAAGTCTCTTTCTCCTTTATTGCCCGCCTACACCTCTGGGGCCCCTCAAATGTCACTGTAGCTCACAATTCTGCCCTGGGCCCTCACTTATTCTCTCCCTACACTCTTTCCCTGGCAATCTCATGAGTTCCTGAGGTTCCCATTACCCTCTGTCCCTGGGTTGGCCCCTCCAGTTGAATTTCTTCTTGAGCCTCTGATTTTGAGATCCAGCTGCCTGATGGGCCCCACCTGGCTGTGCCCCCAGCCCCTCAGCCCTACCTGAGACTGAATCCATTGTTGCCCCCCTCAACCTGGCCCCCAAACCATGTTCCCCATTCCAAGAACCTCTCTACCATCATCACCTAGGACACACAGGAGTCACCCCCTTCATTCTCCCCTTGCTCTCACCCCTATAGCCAACAATCATCCTGCATTTCTGACTTTATTTTTTAAAGGTTTCTGGGCTCCATCCACCCCCACTCCCCCACTGCCATGGTTCCAGGCTCATCTTACCTTACCTTGACCATGACCACAGTCTTATTTGTCTCCCTACTTAGAGACTGTCACTCTCTAAATCCAGGCTTCACGCTGGCTACCACGGTGATTGTCCCAAAACACAAATCTGAAATTGTCACTGGTGTAAAGACATGCAATTGTACCCACGAACTGCAGGATGATGTCCAAATTCCTTGATGTGGGGCACCCAAGGCCTTTCAGGACCTGATCTCTTTCCACTTCCTGTCTCACTCTTCCCATCCCCTCCTGCTCTCATAGCCCAGGAATACCAGATGCCCAGCTAGATGCCTGCAGGTTCACCCTTGGTACTTCTCACTTGTGGGGCTTTGCTTGTGCTGCTTCCCTTGCTGGGAATGTCCTTCCTGTCCCTTCTACCTTGCTCATCCCGCTCATCTTTAAGAAGTCAGGCCAGTTGTCACCTCCGCTGGAAAGCTCTGTGCATATCTATGTTCCATTACTGCACGTATCATACTGTATAATGGTCTAAGTGCTGTGTAGTAGGATCATCTGTTACATACTCTTCAACATGCTTCCCTCCCATTTCCTTGCCTGTCACTGTTTTGCATGACAAATGACCCCAAACTCTAGTGGCTTAAAAAATACAATTCACTATTTCTCATGGCTCTGGGGGTTGACAGGACTCAGTTGGGTGGTTCTTGCTTCAAGTCTCCCTGTGGCTGCAGTTGGATGGTAGCCAGACTGGAGTCCTTGAGGCTCAGGGAGGCTCACTGAGCAGGAAGACTCCCTCACACAGCTGACCAGGGCTGTGGACTGGGGTGCCCCCACGTGGATTCACCACCTGGGTTGGGCTCCTTGTAGCGTGGCAGGTGGGTGGCAAGAGGGAATGTCTCAAGACCAAGTATTTCAAGAGTCCTTTGTGGAAGCTACATAGCTTCTGATGACCTGGTCTACCAAGTCTCAGAACATCCCTTCTGCTACATTCTATTGGTCAAAAAAGTCACTAAAGCCAGCCCAGGTTCATAGGCAGCAAAAGTGGACTCCATCTCTTGATGTGAGGAATAGTGTGTATATATAGGAAAGGCAGGAAATGATGGTGGCCATGGTCACTTTCTCTTGCTACAGTTGGAGCTTTGGGGGGGGACAGGGGTTGTTATAGTAGGAATGCGGTAAGACAGTCAAGGGTTTCAAATAATCTCTTGAAACCTACAGCAGAGACAGGGCATTTGGTTGTCTTTTTGTAAGGAGAAAAGAACCCGAGGGGCTCAGAACTTGACATTGATGTCACGAACAGCAAGTAGGGAAGAATGTGGAAGTTGTCTTTCTGCCTGAAAGGAAATAAAAGTTTGGCTAGCTAGTGAGGGGAGTCATATGGACACATCACTAATGGTAGATATTAGATCTTCCCAAAGCAGTAAAAGAGTAGAAGGGCTTGTTGCCTGGTTCTTTATGGTGTTGCCCAGAAGACCAACCTCCCCAGCCCCCCAAAGCTTGGGCTGGAGAAGTTGAGGGCTTTGGGTTTAGGCCCTGACAGATAGGTCTGGGGGTGTCCTTCTGGGTCCTGTGTATCCCCATAGCAAGGTGAGGACGGTGAGGGTACAGGGAAGTCGGGGAGTGGAGCTGGCCGACTGGGACTGCTTTGTTGTTGGGACAAGGACTCAGCAGGGCTGTCTTGGCTCAGTGGATGGCCGCGGAGAGGTCCTGGTCTTCCGGGATCAGATGCACCCCCCAGTACCAGGGCAAATAGGGGATCCCAGAACAAAGACCACCCTCAGGGAGGAGGGAAGGAGTAGTGGGAAGCAGAAAAGCTAGAAGTTGACCAAGAATTTGCTTAAGAGAGACTTATGCCAAGTCCAGAAGTGATTGCATTTACCTTGAACTAAGAGTAAGTTTTTGCTGCTAATCAGAAAGGGGCGGGGTGGTAGAGGGAACTTGAGTCCTGGAGAAATAAAGCTATACTCTGGCCAGGCTCTGTCTGTGGTAGTTTCTGGGTCAGCAGCCCAGAGTGCCCTTCAACCTCTCATTCTCTCCCACCGCTCATGTTCCTTTGGCACCAGGCTCCCTAGTTCTACCTCCATAACCTCTCTTGAATCCACCTGCTCTCCAGCCACACTTTAGCTCAGGCCTGCAACACTTCTCAGGGACAACTGTGGTGGCCTCCTCTTAGGTATCCTCCCTCCCTCCAGGCTCATGAGGCCCGAGTCAAACCCTTTTCTGCAGACACCAGAGGGATTGACAGGATACATCCGTTGGTTTCTTTCCCTAGACCAGCACCCTCTCTCCTGGTTAGTCACTCTGCACTCCAATCTCTCTGTTTGGAATGGGATTCACCTTATTGGCCATCACTTATTAGCCAGGGGTGACTGAGCCCCTAATTTAGGCTGAGCCAACCAGAGCCTGTTCCAGATTGTTTAACTTGGGAGCAGAGACAGCTCCTAGCATTTATGGAGCACTCATTCCACGCCAGGCCCCGCTAAGCCCTTCACAGGCATCATCTTCTTTGACCCTCCCAATGCTCTGGTGCTGATACGGTGGGTGCTGTTATTATGAATGTGGGCGTCCACAGACAAGGGCGCTGAGGACAGAGCAACTGGACAAAAGAGCGAGCAGCCAGAGCACTGACTCAAGTGAGTCCTCTTTTTTTTTTTTTAATAAAGATTTAATTCATCCATTTGAGAGAAAGAGAGTGAGAGGAGATCGAGCATGTGGGGAGGCACATAGGGAGAGGGAAAAGCAGGCTCCCTGCTGAGCAGGGAGCTCCACGTGGGGCTCAATCCCAGGATCCTGGGATCCTGATCTGGGCTGAAGGCAGATGCTTAACCCACTGAGCCAGCCAGGTGCCTTCGAGTGAGACCTTCAAACCAAACTCCTGCACTTCCACCTGGGTCTCTTTTTGGTCACGATCTGAAGGAAGAGCACGTGGAAGCAGCAGACCCAATAGAAGAAGGTTGGCAGGCCATGTGATGGGGCAGCCTGGAGACAAGACAGAGGGTCTGATGGCCCAGTCCCTGGCTCCAGGGGACCTAGAGGCCCAGCCTGGTCCGTGGTTTGCTTATAGAAGCCAACTGAGTTCTCCCTCTGCCTGAGCAGGTTTGAGTTGAGCTTTCCTCCCTGGCACAAAAGAAAGGAGGACATGAGAAGGGGCTCACACCTGTCTCCCTGCTTCAGCGTGTCCCTGGTTCCTCATTACCCTTTGGATAAAAGCTCAAACTCCTTGGCAGGATGCCCTGCATGTGCCAGCCGGCCTCACGTGTCACTGCTCTCCTGTGCCACATGTGCCCTGAGCCCGTGGCAGTCCTCTCGAAGCCAGGCAAGAGGTCTTTGTCTAGGATCTCACCTCTGGGCTCCTTCCTTTCCCTGCCTCAAAATTCACCTCTCTCATGAGCTGTATCTTAAAAACCTGGGTCTTGGACATTTTTTTTAACTACAGAAATAATTTGAGGACATCTTAGAAAGCTGCTTCATACCCAAGGTAACCAGAGAGAACCACTAGTTACATTTTAACACACATCAGAATTGCTAAAAACAAAACAAAACAAAAAACCCCCACAACAACCATTTTCTATTTCTTTCCGTGTAATACAGACACATAGTTTAAAAAAAAAATCCAAGAGAATGGCAGGACTTTGATGAAAAGCAGCCTTATCTACCTTCTCCCTACCCCTAAACTCCCACCCCAGAATATGTGATCTGCTCCTTGAGGTCATTTCCCCAACTCTAAAGAGCTCTTAAATCTCTTGTATTAGGAAGGATGCTTTCACCAGCATCTAACAAAACACCTACAAGTGGCTTAGAGAGTAAGAACATTTATTTATTTTAGAGAATGAGAAGCCCAGACAGAAGTCAGTGGTTCCAGGTAACCAGGATCTGAGTCAGCAGAGACCTGCATCTCCAAGCCTTCCCCTTCTGGTCACAAGATGGCTGCCAGAGCGCCACACATCATAATTAATTTCCTTCTTCCTTTCTTTCTTTCCTTCTTTCTCTCTCTCTCTCTCTCTCTCTCTCTCTCTCTCTCTTTCTTTCTTCTTTTGAGAGGGTGAGGAGGGAGGGAGAGAGAAAGAGAGAGAGGAGGGGGAGACAGAGAGAATTTCAAGCAGGCTCCCCACCCAGCACAGAGCCTGATGTGGGCCTCAGTCTCACAACCCTGAAATCATGACCTGAGCCGAAATCAAGAGTCATATGCTTAAGTGACCGAGCCACCCAGGTGCCCCTCCATGCACCACATTTTCACCCAATATCCCCTAGGCAGAAAGGAAGGGGCAGGGCCAAGAAAGCTCTCCAGGAGCATCACCTTAATCAGAGAACAAAGTGCTTCCTCGAAGATGCCTGAAGATGTTTTCCTATAAGACCCTATTTCCCTGAACAGCATCTGCTACCCCCTATTTCTAGTTCATGAGCTTCAGTGATGTCCCATGTGGCAGAGTAGGCTTTATGACACTTGGAAAATAATCCCTTCCATCCCTGCTTTCTTCCAACACAGTTTTGGAGTACCTCCACTGGTTATCTTTTCAATTTTTAAGAAATCCTCTTGCCCCTTCACTCCTTGTTCTACTGCGTGCCCACAGAAGCCCTTGCCTCCCCTCATCATCCCTGTCAGCCCCCTCCCCCGCCCCACACAGGGCTGTCTCCTGACTTCTACATCTTTCTTTTCACATTGTGACAGGTGATGATACTGACATTTTATTCCGTAACCATAATAAAATCCAGGTCAAGACAAAAATTGAATATCAATGAAAACTGGAAAGGAGAAGACAAAATTCTCATTATTTGAGACAACTCTAACATATATTTCCTGTGGGTACCTATCTGTGAATTTAGAAGTTTCCAGAAAGTCTAGCAAAGTGCACAGTGAACCATTACAGTGGTTACCTCTGGAGAGGAGGGAGGAAATGGGATGGCAGTGGGTGGCCAAAAGGGACTTCGGCATCATATTTTTTTAAAAAGGAGAATGTATTCATGTTCCGCTTGTGTCATTAAACTTTAATTTGAAAAAAATTCCCATTCATTTTCAGCCAATTATGGCAGCTCTGTGTGTTTGGCAGTGCCCGCGTGATTGTGTCCAGGGAGAAAGAACGTTTACTTTGTGTGTGTCTGTGAATGAAGTACAGTGATTAGGAAGTAGATTTTTTAAAAAATGTAGCAAGCCAAAGCAAAAAACAAAAAAAGAAGAACAGAGAGAACTCCCTCACAATAAAAAAAAAAAAATACAGGAATAAACCCATTAGGAAATGGGTAGGTTCCTGATTGAGAAAAGTATGTAACCGAAGAAACACAAGGCAATCAGAATAAATGTACTCGCAGATGAAAAGGCTCAGTATTGTATTGATGTCAATTTTCCCCAAATTAATCTCAAAACTCACAGAACATGACAGCAATTTCAAAAATTCATGTGGGGGAGTTAACATGCAGTAATAGTTCTCGTAGATAATTGAAAAGAAAGCTCAGGAAATGGGGCATTTTACTTAAAAGATATCAAAAGGTGGCATAAAGCTCTAGCAGATAAAATAGTCTGATATGGACAGGAATGTATAGACCAGTGGAACAGAATAGGGGCCTCACACCGACCTAGACACTGTGACTCAGGGAACGAGGAAGCTTTACTTCGGATCAGCGGAGAAAGGGTGAGTGGCCAGTCTCCTGCATGGCAACAGTCAGTTGTACGTTCGGGGAGAGGTTAGATCATACCTTGTTTCAACCATAAAACTGTATTGCAGATGTATGAAGGACCCACATAAAGGCAAATTCATTAGAAAAGAATACAGGGGGCTCCTGGGTGGCTCAGTGGGTTAAAGCCTCTGCCCCCGCATTGGGCTCTCTGCTCAGCAGGGAGCCTGCTTCCCCTCCCTCTCTGCCTGCCTCTCTGCCTGCTTGTGATCTCTCTCTCTCTCTGTCAAATAAATAAATAAATAAATAAAATTTTTTTAAAAGGAAAAGAATACACAATATATTTAAATGTAGGAGTGAGAAAGGCACAAGTGTGATATATACGTTAAAGGAATAAAGGAAAAGACTGATACATTTGATTAGGTCAAAATTAATAACTTCTGTCTAAAGGAGCCTACAAAGAGTTAAAGGCCACAGAGGAGCTGGAAGAAAATATTTGCTGTGTATATACAAGAGATTACTATCCAGATTAGATTAGGAAATTCCACAAATCAATAAGATAAAGACAAACTATCTAATTTTTTTAATGAGCGAAAACAAACAGATAATTCAGAAAAGGGAAAATACAAACAGCAGTGCCCAGGAAAATCTCACTTGCAAACAGGTATACAGAAATATTTTTTAAAAAATGCTTCCATTTTTTGCCCATCAGATTGGCAAATATTTAAAACAGCTGTTTATGGTGTGGGGATATGAGTCCTCTCCTATCCTCTTACTGCAAGTTTAAATGGTACAGAAATTAAGGAGGACACATCAGTAGTGTCTGTTAAAACTAAAAATGTGGACACTTTGAGACCCCAAAGTCCATTCTCAATCCTAGAGAAAAATTATAGAGCCGGTATGTGCAAGGCTGTTTTCTGCAGCACTTCTTAGGATGGAGGAAAGAAAAGGAAGCCATCGCATTTGTGCCTGGATCTTAGAGGAGAGAGAATGTGGTATCATCAGGGGAATGAGTACAATACCGCTATTAAAAGGAACTGGCAAGAGCCATTTGCATCAGTTTGAATATATCCTAAAAATATACGATTGAGTGAGGAAATGCAGCTTACAGTAAAACCCTTATAAAGTGAGATGATTCATTCAAAATATCTACATTAGTACTATATATTTCTATGAAAGGAGATGCCTAAAGTTGTGGAGGGGGTAGGAAACTAGGGTTTTGGAGGGTGGCCAAGGAAAACTTTGGCTGTATTCATATTCTACTTTTAAAAAGGAGAATGTATACATGTTTTGTGTGTTTAATTAAAGTATAATTTGGAAAGATTCTCATTTGTTTTCAGCCTATTATGCCAGCTCCGTGTGTTTGGCTATGTTCATATGTTTGTGCCCAGGAAGGAAAAACGTTTACTTCGTGTGTGTGTCTGCAAACCAAGCACAGTGATTAGTAGACAGGTTGAATTGGAATAAGGAGAAACGGGTGCCAAATAAAGGAAGAGGCGATCCCAATTCTCAGGGGACCACCAAACCTAAACTAAATCCAGGTATCAATCAATCAAGAACAATGCATGACTTTGGCCGGAGGAAAATGTAAAACTTCCCTGGAAGACATAAGAGACGACCAGAGTCGAGAGAGGTGCATGCAGGCCTCGTGTGCTGGGAGGAAGACCCAGCGTGCCACAGATGCCAATTTCCTTCTAACTTATCCAGAAACTCCAAGTAATCCCAATTCAATTTTTCCTGAAATTTGGCAGGCTGGTTTTAAAATTCATGTGGCAGGACCAATATGCAAGGATGACCAAGGCAATTTTGTAAAAACAACAAAGAGACTGGGATTTGTCCCGCCAGTTGGCAAAGCATATTATCAAGCTCGGGAGTAGACAAATAGATCAGTGGACCAGCAAGAGCTCTGACATAGACCAGCACTGAAATTTAGAGTCCAGTGAAGGTAGCAATTTTAAATCAGTGGAGGAATGCCAGATTATCCAGTAAATTGATTGAAAAACACTGGTTTTCAGTTTTGAAATTTATTAAGCACTAATATCACACTAAAGATAAGTTTTATATACAGCAGAGTCTTAAAATTGCAAAATAATGTAAAATATACATGGGAGAAAGAAAACTCTAAAAGCTTTAGAAAAAAGTGAGGAAAAATGGTTGTGATATTTGTGTAAAAGAGGGTCTTCTTAAGGCAAGATTGTAAATTTGACATAGCAATAAAAAGTTGTGTAATAAGAGCTGCACTACAGTTAAAAGACAAAGGTCAGAACAGTAGAGAATTCTACATAATGCATAGGGCGGACAGGAAAGTATTATTAGGAATACATAAAGAATTCCCATAAATCAATACAAGAGAGATGTTTGATTGATTTCCCATAAATCAATATGGAAGTTGGACAAGTTGGGGGGGGCACGTACAATTCCTCCAATGTGATACCACATAAACGGCTGGGAGACCCCACGAAGAGACTACAGCAAGACTGGTCACTCAGGAAAACACAAATTAAACCAAGAAGAAACCATTTTGCACCCATTAGATCTGGAAACTTTACAAATTGTCAGTGGCCTGGAAAAACAAGGATTTACATCCACTTGTGGAGGGAGTTTAAATTGTCATAGCCATTCCAGATGCCAACTTGGGTCATGTCTCTTAAAACCCCAATAGTGGACAGATGCCAGAGTTCCACTCTCAGTACCTACCCTACAGAAGCCATTTCAGGATGCAGCAAGTAACAAGATGTTTCCAGCAGCATTCTTGGTTTTTGTTTTGTTCTGTTTTGTTTTTAAGATTTTATTTGTTTATATGACAGAGAGAGAGAGAGAGAGATCACAAGTAGGCAGAGAGGCAGGCAGAGAGAGAAGGGGAAACAGGCTTCCCACTGAGGAGGGAGCCTGACTCGGGGCTGGATCCCAGGACTCTTGAGATCCTGACCTGAGCTGAAAGCAGACGCTTAACTGACTGAGCCACACAGGCGCCCCTCTTGTTTTGTTTTTTAAAGGATTTTATTTATTCCTTTGAGAGAGAGAACACACTCAAGACAGCACATGTTGGGGGCAGGGGTGGTGGAGGGGGGGCAGGCAGAGGACAAGGGGCTCGATTCCAGGACCCCGGGATCATGACCCGAGCAGAAGGAAGACACTTAACCAACTGAGTCGCCCAGGTGCACCTTCCAGCAGCATTCTTCATAATAGGGGGGGAACCCTGTCAGGGTCTTAGACGCTAGAATAGAGGAAACGTGGTCCAGGCACGTGAAGGAGTATCACATAGCTGTTCAAAAGATGACAAGAGCTGGTATGTCAACAACATGCGTAGATCTCAGTAATGTAATATTGTAATGAAATGAATGTAATGAAAAATGCAGGGTACAGTATAATCCCTATGATGTGGTATAATTAATTCAAAATGCCCCCACTAATACTACATATTTACTATGGAAGGCAATATGTAAAACTGGGAACCGTAGCCACCTCCATGGAGAGGGAAGGGACCAGGATTGCAGGTGGCCAAGGGAAACTTTAGCTGTATTCGTATTGTTCTACTTTTAAAAAGGAGAATGTATTCATGCTTTGTGTGTTTAATTAAAGTATAATTTGGAAAAATTCTCATTTGTTTTCAGCCTATTATGCCAGCTCCGTGTGTTTGGCTATGCTCATATGTTTGTGCCCAGGGAGGAAGAACGTTTACTTCGTGTGTGTGTCTGCAAACCAAGCACAGTGATTAGTAGACAGGTTGAATTGGAATAAGGAGAAACGGGTGCCAAATAAAGGAAGAGGCGATCCCATTCTCAGGGGACCACCAAACCTAAACTAAATCCAGGTATCAATCAATCAAGAACAATGCATGACTTTGGCCGGAGGAAAATGTAAAACTTCCCTGGAAGACATAAGAGATGACCAGAGCCGAGAGAGGTGCATGCAGGCCTCGTGTGCTGGGAGGAAGACCCAGCGTGCCACAGATGCCAATTTTCTTCTAACTTATCCAGAAACTCCAAGTAATCCCAATTCAATTTTTCCTGAAATTTGGCAGGCTGGTTTTAAAATTCATGTGGCGGGATCAATATGCAAGGATGACGAAGGCAATTTTGCAAAAACAACAAAGAGGGTGGGATTTGTCCCGCCAGTTGGCAAAGCATATTATCAAGCTCGGGAGTAGACAAATAGATCAGCGGACCAGCAAGAGCTCTGGAATTTAGATCCGCACTGGAATTTAGAGTCTGGTGAAGGTAGTAATTTTAAATCAGCGGAGAAATGATATATTATTACATAAATGGTGTTGGGACAATTACCTATCTATTTGGGGATGGGGGGTTTAAAGTCAGAGCCTAAGATTCATGCGCATGGAATTTATTTCTTGTATATAGCATAAAGGCTTAAATATATATGTATATGTAAACTATAAATTTTAGAGAAGAAAATATAGAAAGCTCTATAGAGAAGAAAATATAGAAAGCCTTCATATAGCAAAGGTTTTCATAAACAAGGCTGTAAAAAAGACATAAAAGATTGATAAATTTGATTGTATCAAATTTAAAATTTTTCTAGGACAAAAGATACCATATAATTAAATGATAAGAATCACAATGTAGAAAACATTTGCAATATACATAACAAAGTATTAGTATTCAAAATACATAAAGAACTCTGAAAAATCAATAGCAAAAAGAAAAAAAAACTTAAAAAAAAATAGGCAAAGGATATGGACAAGCAATCTAGAGCAGGAAATATAAACGGACAGTAAACATATGAAGACTGCAGCCTTGTAGGTAGTTCACAAAGATTTGGACTAAAACAAAATACTATTTTTCACTCATCAGACTGGTTAAAAATGTAAAACTTGGAAATGGTCTGGGGAAATGGAGGCTCCTGCACCGCTGGCAGGAGATTATATTAGTAAGACACTCTGCTCTATTAGAAGTTAAGATGTATATACTGTATGACCCATCAATTTCATTTTTAAGTATCTGTCCCAGAGAAATACCTGTACATGCACAAAACGGGCAATGTACAAGGATGTGCTGGGAGGTTTGTCCTAATGGAATGGCACTGGAAACATTTTAGCAGTCAATTAATAGGCAACAAGGAACTCACACGTGGTATAATCTATAATCGGTTATGGCCTCCACTCGCCAGTTTCAACAAGCTATAGCTCCAGTGTGTACACACCATGTCTGTGCAAACAAACGCATATGGAAAGAGAACAGAAGATGTGTTTCAATGAGCATCAGAAAACATTTTAAATAAACAGCAAAAAGCCTAAGAGCAGCAGCTACCTCTAGAGGAGGGGAGGGGCCTGAAGCCGAGATGGGGGAGGGGAGTCCAGCAGAGACTTTATTTGTACACTCTGATTTTATTTAAAGGAACATGTATTCATGTATTTCTTATATAATTCAAATTTAATTCAAAAATTCTAATTCATTTCTAGCCAATGAGCTCTGCTTTACATGTGTGCTGTGTTCTCATTTATGTGCCCAGGGACAAAGCACATTTACTCTGAGTGTGTCTGTGAATGAAGCATTAGTAAATTGACTAAAATTTGGAAAGCCGAAGGAGAAAAAGGAAAACTTTTTCCACTTGCAGAAGCAACAAAACTGATAAGGTACTCAGGAATAAACCTATTAAAAAATGTGAAAAACCTTTATGGCAAAAGTGACCGAACTTTATTAAAAGGCATTAAAAATCAAACCCAAGAGATAAGACCTTGATTAAATGGAGACAGATGCCATGTTCACAGATGAGAACTGGTAACCTAGAGGTGTTCCTTTTCCCTTCAGTGCAATCCCGCTCAAAATTCCAATAAGATTTTTTTTCATGGAACTTTGATAAGCTGATTCTAAAATGTATATGAAAAAGTAAATGTGCAATATGACAGAGGTAATTTTTTAAAAAGAACAAAAGGCCAGGAAGGGAGGGGTACTCACCTTATCAGGCAGTAAGAGAAAGCTCTGCTCATTCAAGTCTGGTATTGGCCCAGAAGTAGACGAACAGATCAAGAGATCTGAATAGAGTCTAGACATAGGGAACTGGGAGAAAAGATGGTGTTGGGACAATAAATGGTGCTTAGCAAGCTGGTTATCCATCTGGAAAAAGATCAGATCAGATCTCTGTGTCACACCATACGCAAAAATACATTTCAGATGGATTAAATACTTAAGTTTTTAAGAATACAGAAGCTTGAGATGCAAATAGAGAATGTACATATCATTCATGCAGTGGGGAGGTTTAAACAAGAATGCTCCTCGCTCTTGTTCTCACACTGTAGATTTCATCACTGCGGTTGGATTTGATTCTTTAATATCCGGTAGGTCTGAAGATGGACTGCGTGTCCACCCCTCTGCATGTGCCCGAGGAGCATCTCCACCTCTGGCTCCTGGACCCCCTCTCTCCCTCTTTCTCTCTGGCTCAGCCTGGTCGTGGGAAGGACTGTTACACTAGCTGCACTGAGTTCTGAATCTAGCTCCTGCCACTTGTGCTCGGTGTCAGTAAGGCACTTCCTCCTCTGGCGTCTGTTTCCTCCTCTCTGAAATTGGGTCATGCTTTATCTTGTGGGGGGATGTGAGGTTCACTTGGGATGAGGAATGCGAATATGCACAAATGGCACAGAGCTTACAAGGAAGAGGGGAGCTGGTACCTCCCCTTTCTCTCCACTCACCCAAACCCCTGCCTTCCCCCCTCCACTCACCCAAACCCCATGACTTCATGGCCCAGTTCTTTCCTGCATTGTAACTTCTGGAGAATTGTCACATATTCTCTTTGGTCAGAAAGTTTGAGTGTTGACTTCAGATATTTGATCCCGAGGCAGAAATACCGATTTGGCACCCAAAGAGCTTACTGCCTGTTGTTAGGTGCTGAGAAACAAGAAAACGAAGACACAATCCTGGCCACAAGACAGGATAAAACTGACCTAATTAGCACTGTAGTCAGTACACAGGTCAGATTAAAGCTCCCAAAAGAACATGGAGATCAAGTCACTCTCTAAAAGGTAAATTATTTCATTTTGCCCCATTCGGTCCAATACACATTACGGCCCCCAATGAATTTATCCACCTCTGGGCTTGATCCCAACCCCTTTGGGAGCTCATTTCACACTAATTGTCTCCGCCCTTAATCGCTTCATCACTCAGGTTTGCTTTGCTCAGAATATTCATACACCAGCATTGCTCTCCTTTAAGATTAAAATTAAAAGGCCTTAGACTTTGTTCCCTCTTCCTTAATGGACCCCCACCCAAGCTGCCTTGGTCAAAGTCTCCAAAAGGTCTCAGAGCACGGGCCCTGGTGGGTGCTGATCAGCAGGGCCACCATGGCAACTGGGCAGTTGGACATGAGAGGGGCCCACAGATCAGCCAACCCCCCCCACCTGACCTCTCAGCTGACCACGTCATCCTTCTGCTTTGAAAGGCCTCCCTGGTCCTTTCTCTTCAGTGCCCTAGGAGGATTCTTCTTTCCTTTTACACCTCCCAAGTGTTGGTGCTTCTTGGGCTCCATTTCAGGCCTCTTCTTCCTCAGCCACATTTCATAGCCTCAGAATATTCCAGAAAACTGACACTGCTTTAATTCACATTTGAGATCCCTCAGGAGCTCTGAGCCCATCTCTGTAATTTCTCACTCTATGCTCTGGATATATGTATTCAGCCACTTCCTTCCCATCTCCACTTGGATGTCTTAGCTGTGTACTATCAGAGTTGGGGGCGGCCTCACAGACCCTGTCCCTTTTTAGGACTTTCCAATTCTGAGAATGGCACTGCCACCTCATCCATAAGGCAAGCCAGAAATGCAGGGGTCATTCTGAATCCCTCCTCCTCTCCCTGCCCTACTTCATTCCATCAGCACCAAGACTAACCAGATTACAATGACCGTCCAAATTCTGTCTACCATGACCCAAACACTTCTTAACTGGTCTCCCTAAGTCTCCTTGTGCTCCTTCTGATTTCTCCATAGCATAGCCAATCTCAGATGACAGTGACATACCAGAGCAGGTCTCAGCCCTGGCTTCCAAAGGCCTGCTCAACCAGCACTGCCTGCCTTTCTGGTCTCACCTCTTCTCTTTTTGCACAGGCTGTTCCCTCTGCCCAGAATGCTTTTCCCCAGTTTACTCTGTCCACTTAACTCCTTTCCCTTCTTAACAACTTGGTTCAAGTGTCACCTCCACAGGGAAGGCTCCTGGAATCAGCCTAGGACAGGTCCCCTTGTTGGACACCCTCCAGTACTTAGTTCCTCTCCTTCAGAGTGCCCATTTATGTTGTATATCGGTGTGTGCCCATTATTTCATTCCTGTCTTTTTCCTCTCCTACCACGCAACTTCCATGGGAACAGGGATTCTGCCTATTTTAATTCATTTACCAAATATCCACGCTGCTAGGCACTCTGCCAGGCACATAATAGGCATTAAATTAGAACATGTAGAATGAAAAAATTTTGTCACTCAACAGTGCTTATTGCATTTGGGAGCTGATGTCTGCCTATAAACTTGCTCATAACTTTCCCACGCTCAAACTCTCTGCCCCTAATTCTTCACCTCTCCAAGTCTTCCTTCCAGACTCCTCAAAGGGCTCTTAGTGACAGAATTCCCTCCCCCTCACATCTGAACGTTAGTTCAGTTTATGCCCTATTACTCCCCCCAAATGCTTTTATTAAGGTAAACAAAAACTTATTAATAATGAGATCAAAGGGGAAAAAAAGTCCGTCTTTTTTGGAATTCTCTGCTGCATGTGACAATGTTGATTATTTTCTCCCTGGAATGCCTCACTACCTTGGTTGCCCTAGCAAACCCCTCGTAGTTGTTTATCCACATCTCTGAGGTCCTTCCTTCTCTTTCCTTTGTCACCTGCTCACACCTTAACTGATTCCTCACAGGTCACGGTAACTCATGATTCTGCCCTGGGCCCTGTCCCATTCTGTCTCTGGTGATCTCACTCATTCTCGGGCTTCCCATTACTCTCTGAGTGGCCATGGCCCTGGGCCAGTATTTCTGGTCCAATCTCTTCCTGAGCCCCAGACCCTGGATCCAAGTGTCTGCTGGGCTCCACTTGGCTGTGACCCTGACCCCTTGGCTGTATCTGAGTCCACCATCCTGCCCCTCACACTGGCTCTCCATGCTGTGTTCCTCATACACAGGGGCCTTCCCCCCACCTACCCAGGGCCCACCCAGACACAGGGGAGTCACCCTCATCTTTGCCCTCTCTTACCTGAGAGTGAATCTTACACCAATTATTTCTGGGTTTTAGCTACTACAAGTTTCTGATCTATTTCTGTCCGTCTTCACTGGTCCAGTTCAGGCCCCTCTGTCTCTCATCTGGACCATGGCTTTCTATCAGATCTCTCTCTCTGTCTCTGGGCTGATTACTTCATGTAATGGATGTCTCGGGGTTTGGGCTTTCTGGCGTCCCTCATTCCTCCTCACTCCCCTTGTTACATGTAGGGAAATGTCCTGTTCTCTAGTTTATGTGGCTATGGTGGGACCTGGTCTTCTCCTGCACACAAAAGCCAGGTGCTGTCAGCAGTGGCACTAGGCCAGAGCTCAGCTGGCTAGACCGAAGCTCTGTTTGATTTTTGACTTCCGTTCAAATATGAAGGAAAGAGAATGACTCCATGTCTAGGAGATACAACGACTGCGTGCTGGTGGGCTGTGCATGTAGCATTCAGGATTGTGCCAGTCTCCATCCACTTCACTGCCCATCACTCTCTCCTTCCAGCCTGCCTCTCTTGGTCTCAATTTCCTAAGTGACATGGGGCTACTGGTAACTGTGTGCCTCACCAGGGGTGGGAGGATGGGGTTGCGATGACCAAAGGAGACAAATGTAATGAGCCACCACGTAAACTGTAAAGAGCTGTGCCCACAGAAGAGTACGGCTTGCATTTACTGGGACGTAGACAGTCTCACATCCATGACAGCCTCAACCTTGAACTGTATTTCCTTGTTCACGGATTCCCTGGGAATTGTCACAAAATCTCTGTG
This sequence comes from Mellivora capensis, assembly GCA_004024625.1. NCBI lineage: Eukaryota > Metazoa > Chordata > Mammalia > Carnivora > Mustelidae > Mellivora > Mellivora capensis. The sequence continues at coordinate 82,680 of PISX010000450.1, read as the reverse complement.
ATGAAAAAGAATTCTGAACCTCAATTTCAGACGTTTGATTTCAAGCGGAAAATAATGATTCTGCCTCTATCTAGCTCGTTGCCTGTTGCTAGGTGCCGAAAGGTACAAAAACCAAGGAAGACATGGCCCCAGACACAGGCAGGATGAAACCACTGCTAATTAGAGCTGTAGTCACTACCCAGAGGGCAGAGCAAAAGCCCCCAGGAGAACATGGAGATCAGCTTACCTCGTAAAATGTACATGATTTAATTTTGCCCCTTTCCACCAACACGGCTAATCCCTTCCCATCTACACTTAATCCCACCGCTCTGGGGTCCCTTGCATGACCCGTCGCTGCCCTTCAAACTCGGCTCCCATAGCCCTCTTCTGTCCAAATGACAGCAGGTAAGACACAGCACCTTCCTGAGCCCTGCTGCCCCCCCAGTTCCCCCTCTTTCCTCCTACTTTTTCAGCCAGACTCATCCCCCAGCTAGCGGGCTCCTGGTCCCTCCCCCGAAGTTGCTATGGCAAAGGTCCCCAAGACCAGGTCTGGGGGATGCCCTCATCTCCCCTGACCTCTGTGCATCTGGTCCACCAGTAGCCACCCTGACCTGTGGGAACTCTCAGCTCCCTGGGCTTCCGGGGCCACTACTTTTCTGATCTTCTCCTTTAGCCCCTCCTGCTCAGTCTCCTTGGCAGTCCTCTGCCTGCATCCATTCCTAAAGTGTCAGTGTCTGGCCCTGCCCTGTGAACTCTGCACCTTCTCCTTCCAGCTCATCCCGAGTTCCCCATCTGTCCCCGCCCCCCCGCCCCCCGCCAGGACATGCCCACACTTCTGTGGGCTCCCAGCTGGCATATATATCCTCCTACTTCACAGCAGCTCTAGTCAAGTTCACCAGTGGACCTTTTTCTTCCATACTGACCTTGTCCTTTGATCTCACCTCTGATTTCTACAGACAGAAGCCCATTAGGCGACAGCCCTTTCGACCTCTCTTCTCTCATATCTATCCTTATTTCCTCTCAGCCCAGCTCCGAGACTCTCCTTAACCCAGATCGTAACTCAAGCACTTCTTCCCAGTATCCCAGACTTCTCCGGATAGGGGGCCATGCTGTCAGCTTTTCCTTCCTCTTTCATTTTATTCTGCTCCCCCTGCTTCTGCCCCATTTCTCACAGGAAACTGCCCCTGTGAGGATCTAGGGGCCCACAGTCACTCCATGCAGTGGGCTCTCTGTCTTTATCTAACTGGCTTTTCTCTGTTGTCTGTTGAGTGCTCCCTCCTGGAAATACTCCACATCCCTGAGTTGGCATGCCAACACAGGCTTCAGGTGCTTCTTCCACCTCTTTCTGACTTTTTGCCTTCATGGACTCATCTTTCTCTCTGCCCACCCCTTACATGGGGAATAGGTTCTCCTCCTGGATCCCTTTCTCTTCTTAGCTGCCATTTCTCCAAGACCCAGCTCACCAAAGCCCGCAGCTACAGTCACAATCAGTTATAAACCAAATCTTCTGTTAAATCTCCTGCTGGATCCAAACCTTCCACCTAGCCCCTTGTAGGCCACCTCCACCTGGACGCCCACCTTTCACTCAACCTGTCCAAAACTGAGCTCGACAGCCCTCCTCCAGCCCCTAAGTCTGTCCTTTCTCTGGGGTATTCTCCCATCCATGCAGTCACTCAAGACAGAAACAGGGAAGGCATCCTTGACTCTCCTTCTTTAACTCAGCCACCAGTCAGTCAGCAGGTTTTTCTAATTCTACCTTCTCTCCATCCTCTTGGCCCAGCCCTAATTCAGGCCTTGCCCTCTCGACTTGGACCAAGGTGATCATCCCCTCATTAGCCTTTGCCCCTCCAAATGTCTCCAAGCAATCAGAGTAACCACCCTAAAACAGAAATCTGACCATGACACCCACCTGCTCAAAATGCTTCAGAGGCCCCCTCTTGTCAAGAGGAAAAAGAACCAACTCTTCAGTTAGACAGACATGGCACTGTGTGATCTGGTCCCACCTTCTCCATCCCCTGTTCCTTACTCTCATGCTCTGGTAACCCTGAACTGTCCATGAGCTCATCCATGATGCTTCCTTCTGCTCTGCCCTCTAACTCCTGTTCATCCAGGCGGCTCTTCTAGGAACCCCCCAGATACTCCCAGAAAGCCTCACATATGTACCACCCATCCCAGCTGCACCCTGCTTTGCCCACGTCTCAAGCACATCTCTGGCCTTCTTACTACACATCATTTTAGTATCTGTGTGTCTTAACTCTTGACCATATGCCCAAGATATGCCATATCTTATTTATCTTCATATTTCAACACCTAGCACCATGCCTGAAGACAATAGAAGACAAAGAAGACAATACATGTTGTATAAATACATAGGCTACTTGCCCTTTCTTGAAATGTTCACCTCTCTCCTTCTCTTTGACTATTGTACTACTTTTCAAATAGGTTATACCAATTCACAGTCCTCTTAGCATTGAATAATAGTGCCCATTCTACTCTGTCCTCGTCAGCACCGGGTGTTCTTAAACCTTCCCCCTTGATTTGCTGGGGGGAAACTCATATTTCCTTATTATTGTTATTCTTTTGAGAGAGAGAGAGAGAGAGGACGTGAGGAAGGGAGGGGGAGAGAGAGAGAGAGAATCTTAGGCTGGCTCCATGCCCAGCACGGAGCCTGATGCAGGGCTCAACTCCACGACCCTGAGATCATAACCTAAGCTAAAACCAAGAGTTGGAGGCTTAACCAACTGAGCGACTCAGGTGCCCCTCCTTACATTTTTTATTGTTGATCTTCAGTTATTAGTGGATTGAATATTTTTTCAAAAAAATTTGTCAGTTCTTCTATTTCCTCTTCTGTAAAGTCGATTTAGGTGAGTTATATACTTTCCTGTTGCATTTTTACCATTAAGGTTTTGCTTGTGTTCTTTTACCCGTTAGGGATCTGCAGATCATTTAACCATTGCTTTCTGGTTCTCTTTGTGATATTGTTTGATTCTGGAAATATTTAGTTTTGATGTAGTCAGATTGGTTGGTCTTTGCCTTCTCGATGTCATTTTGTTGCTTTTGGGGTTCCCCATTCAGACACTCGTTAATTATCCAATTCTTTTCTTCCTTGATTTTTAATGGGCTTGTATCTCCTTTCTGGCCTTTTAAAATAGGATTTGGGGGACGCCTGGGTGGCTCAGTGGGTTAAGCCTCTGCCTTCAGCTCAGGTCATGGTCTCAGGGCCCTGGGATCGATCCCCACGTCGGGCTGTCTGCTCAGCAGGGAGCCTGCTTCTCCTTCCTCTCTCTCTGCCTACTTGTGATTTCTCTGTGTCTGTGAAATAAATAAATAAAAAATCTTAAAAAAAATAGGATTTGAACTTGGGTGTGTGCTCTTAGGTGACACTGGAAATGGATTAATATTTTTCTTTCAATAGAGCCCCAATTTTGGACAAGTCTTCCTCTCATGGTTCTGCCTCTGAGCTAAGCCATTCCTGGCTGGTTATGGTATCAGGGCCACAGTCTTCTCACAGAACATGCCACCTGGATGGGGAGCTGGAAGGCTATGGGAAGGTATAATTCCAGGCATAGACAATGAAATACAGAGAGGACTTCAAGGAATGGGAGCAGAAAACTTTCTGGACGCCCCGGCAGGACAGTGTGTGAAAAGATGGTTCACCTGCTTTGCCAGTATGAATGGCTGAATCTCGCTGGCACCCATCAGTCCTGAAGGCTTCTGATCCTGCAGACAACCATTATTTAGGGACCACAAGAGAACGGACAGCCCAACCCTGCCCCTCACCTGCATCAACCTACCTGCACAGACTCTGCCAGGACACGTCACCAGCGGTGGAGCAATCTCCTAGCCCATTCTGCCAAGCTCATCTTCTGGGGGCTGCAGCCATCACCATGATTCTTCCATGCTCCAAGACATGGACTTGACCCAGATCACAGAGTCACCACATCCCCTGTCTAATGACTGCCCTAGGCACCAGGGCATCTGAGGGTGATGCTAGAGCTGGAAAGGAACTTGAGGTTATCCAAATGCCTCATTTTACAAATGGGGAAACTGAGGCTCAAGGAAGACAGGTGACTCATAATCACCTGTTCCCAGAGGGAGGATGCCAGGCTGTGGAACCATTTACAAGGTTTTTTTTGCATATCTGAGAAATAGTAGTCTCTGTGACATCTGTGTGTGAAATATTAGTTTGGAGGCTGGAAAATATTGTCACTTCAGAGTTGCTGAGAAGAGACTGGGAGGCAAACTGAATTTTCTTTCTTGTAGAAGGACTGGGCCACCTAAATCCTTAGAAAGTCCAAGAGGTTGACTGATTGGGGTTATCCCTCCAGCCACCCCTCTAGCCAGTGAATCACCAGGTTCTCTGCCAGGTCTGGTTAGGCCTGTGCCTAGTCAAGGGACAAAGCCCAAGCACCCACCATCAAGGGTTATACAGGGCGTTGTTGGCCAAGCTAAGGAGTTGGGAGCACAGGCAACAGGAAGCCACTGAGCGGCTTTGTCTGTCTTCCTCCCTCAGAGACCTTCCCGAGTGTGCCCTGACTCTAAGACTCTGCACCCAATAGATTTGAGGTTTACTCTTTAATGCAGAAAGTCCTTTAATTAAACACTTGCTTATTGTAACACACTTTCTTTCACTCTGTATCTCTAAGAAGTAACAAGGGTACTGAAATAACAAGGGTGAAGTTCACTGATGGCTTTGGAAATGTTCAAGACTTCTAGTCCTGTCCCCTCCTTGGCATATGCATGGGGAAACAGAGGCTTGGGAAAGAGTGAACGGAGGACAGCAAAGTCACATGGGAAATGAGGTGGGTGGAGATCGGGGCCCCTTAGAGAGCTGCAACCACCAGTGTGGGGCAGGGAATTGGCTGAGGGGTTAGCTTTGGAAGAAGTGGTGAGCCAGCCAAGTGTAGACTCCCAGCTGCCCAGGAAACGAGGTGAGAGGCCAGACGTGGCCCTGAAATGATCTGCAGGGGTGCCGCCCTCCCACTGAGCTGAGCTCAAGGACAGTGTGGTCTAGCTCTGCATCAGCTTCTCAGTGCTTGGCACAGGGCCTGGCCAATGCTCCTGGCATGAATGAATGAGCAGGAGAGCTGGATGATCAGATCACATCCTTAAGAGGCTTGCGTCCAGTAAGGATGGGAGGTAGAGGCCAGAAGAGAGGGAATATTTGTGAAGACTACATCTTGAGTCAGGCTACAGTTGATGTTATGATGTGCATTCTACAGGTGAGGAAACAGCCTCCGGGAGGTGTGGTCACAAAGGTGGGGGCATAGGACCTGGGGCTCCCCGAAGCCTCACCTTTCAAGGTTCGTTGGTCCTACACCATTCCCCAAGTCTACTCCCACCGTTTGAGTCCCAGCATCCCAAAGGAGACCAAGGGCTTCGGTAGGAAGCCTTCAGCTGTTGCTTGGCCAGGTTTCTCCCTTCTCCAAGCCCACTCTTTAATCAAAGTTTTTCTCAAGATACTGCCTTCTCTGTCTGAAGCTTGGCAGACCAAACCCCCCCTCTTCTGGCTTTCAGGAAGACACTGGGGAGGCAGGATGCTGGGCGGAGGCTGGACAAGCCCCTCTGGAGTTAGGATCACCTTCCACCACTTGCTGAGGAGAGCACTTCTTAGTTCTTCCCTTTTTCAGAGTGTGACCCTTTTACCCATCCTGGAACGGGTTGGGGGTGAGGGGCAAGGTTTGCACTGGATGTGGGGGATTGGACACCGGTGACAACGTTCTCTGGCCTCCTTTCCTGCAGCGGTTCAATGGGAGGCAGCTTTCCTTCTATCACTTTTCTCTATCCTCCTCCCTCCCTAGCTCCTGCCCTCACCTCCCAACCCACCAGCACGCCTGAGATCTCCTTCTCCCTGTTCCCGAGGAGCTGGACAGGGCTATGGCCTTCTGAACAGCCCTGTCACTTTCACTGCTCGAATGCTAGCTGTCCTGTCCCTTGCTAAAAGAATCCAGATTGGATTGGGTTATATCCTCTATTCCTACCAGATCCTCATCTGTGATGGTTCTAGTCAGCTGGGAGCTGAAGAGTTCTCAGGACTGTTTGGGGGCCTGCCAGCAGCAGGTCAGCCTTAGGTCCCTGAGTATCTCCCAGTTTAGTCCTTGAAGCTTGAAAAGCCTAACCTCTGTTGCCAAAAGCCATCTGAGCTCTGATTCTAGGACAGCCACATACTGGTGGCCCTTCATTTTACTTTCAGTCCCATTTCTGTATCTGCAAGAACAGAGGTTGCTTGATGAGATGCTGAGAAATAACATCTCATGCATTATTTCACTGTTCTAACATTCATATTTGTCCTCAGGTCTCAGCCTGAACATCAGTCCCCTCCGGCCTGCATCAGATCCCCTTTTAGACTCCTATTACAGCATCTGCCACAATTCATAGTTTTATACGTCTCGGTGGGATTATCTGCCCAATGTCATGCCCTTTCCCATCAGCCTGGATGACTCCCTGATGGCAGGGATATTCACCCCATGTGGCCCCAGGCCTAGTCCTACATGGATTCTAGTAAGTGCACCCCTGCTAACAGTGCAGGTCCCCCTGCGGGGTGGGAGAACCCAGTCGCTATGAAGAGGAAGGGACAAAGCTCAGGAAGGCTTCCTGACAGAGGCGTATCTGGATTCACATGGTATACTGACTAAAGCAGAAAGCATACGCAGGTTGTCGTGCAAGGGCACTGCCCCCTTCCCGGAGCTCAGTCACCTTTCTCAAGTGTATCCAGGAGCACCTTAAGATCCTAGGAAGAAGGATTCCCAGTATTTAGGGCTAGGAACTGTTTGCTCCCAAGACCACATTTTACCTATAAGGAAACCAAGGTCCGGAGCAGGGTACAGACCAGTTCTGACAGAAGCCCAGCCCAAGGCCTCATGAGGTCCTGTGGTTAGCAGGTACCTCGTGAGCACCCGTCTCACACCGGGAGCCAGAGCAACCGGAGGGATGGCATAGCATGATTTTCTTTTCTTTTCTTTTTTTTTTTTTTTTAAAGATTTTATTTATTTATTTGTCAGAGAGAGAGGGAGAGAGAGCGAGCGAGCACAGGCAGACAGAGTGGCAGGCAGAGGCAGAAGAGGGAGAAGCAGGCTCCCCGCCGAGCAAGGAGCCCTATGCGGGACTCGATCCCAGGACGCTGGGATCATGACCCGAGCCAAAGGCAGCTGCTCAACCAACTGAACCACCCAGGCGTCCCAGAGCATGATTTTCTAAGGCCCGGTGTCCCTGCTCTTTTCCAGAAGAGCTATCTACTTTTCATTTTCCTGAAAGGCATTTCAGGAAGAGGAGGCAGGGTGCATACCAACGTGGAAAGCAGCACATAGGGCAGAGATAGAACGCTGATTTGGCAGTCACCTTGGGAGTGGGGGAGAGGGGGCTGCAGGCTCCCTGCCGGCAACGGCCACACATCTTTCAGAGGGAGGCCTGTTTGTAACTCTTAAGCAGGCCTGACCTACGACAGAAAGCTGCTTTCTGAGGGAGAGCAAAATAAACAACAATCTTGGCTTCATTTATCATCCAGGTGCCTCCACGGGAGAGTAGGGCCACAAAAGCCTTTTTTGTTTGCTTGTTTTGCTTTTGGAATTTGCAATTGTCTATTTTCTTAAGTCTTCCCCACTAGGCTAGAATCATGCGCTCCTGGAGGGTCAGGCCTGGGTCTTGCCCCTGAAATCCCCAGCAAGCCTCATACAGGGGCTGTGTTTGCTGAATAAACCCTCCTTCCCACATGCAGGACTTTTCTTCTTGTCAAGACTTTGCTGAACCATGAAATAAATCCAGAAACCCAGAAAAGAAGAATTCAGAGGTAAAGGCACAAAAGGATCAGGCAGAAAATACTCAGCAGATATAATCAATACAAGTTCAGTTCTTTGAAAGTACCTTTAAAATGGATAAATCTTTGGCAAGTTTTGGTCAAGAAAAGAGAAAGCATGGACAAGAAATGCTAGGAATGAAAAAAGGGACAAACTGACCATGTTGAGATTTAAAAAGGGGCAAGAGAAAATAACACAAAACTTTACAGCAATAAATTAAGTCTAGAAAAGACATGTGACCTCCTGTGAAATTACCAAAGCCCTTTTGCAACGGTTACCTCCAGAAACCTTTGGACAGCAGTGCTCCAGTTAGGTTTTCTAGAAGGAAGAGACTGAGAGGTGGACACCCAGCCCAGGTCCCTGGCAAGCCACCCACTTTGTCTCAAAGGTCAAAGCCACAGGAGCATGTGCCCATCAACAACAGGGACCTGCCACACTCTTGCACTTCCAGCCATCACCTTAAGCCCCCAGGTTGGAGGCCAGCCTTATTTATTTTTCCACTTGAAATGCCATAGGAGTTTCACTTTATTTTTACTTCAAAAGCAGCACCATAAAAATCCTTGATGATTAGAGCTCCAGCTGTCCTAAGTTGTTTGTCAAGGGATCGGTTACTCAAATCTCCTATGGAGGGAAACAGTTTCAGGCGAGAGGCCATGGGAGCTGAGAAACATGAATGTCTCATCTCTAAAAACTTTCAGACTCCCTCCTGTTCACCGCCTGGCCTGCCCCCTCCTCCCTTCCCCCCAACCCCACCATCTGCTCTCTAGAGAGCAGATCAAATTTTCGGGCTAAGGTACTCTGGCGCCAAGGACTCAGCCCCTCCAAGCTACCCCTTGCCCCCCACCAATGCAGAAATCCAACACCACGACCCAAATGGACTGCAGCCACATAAAACCACAAAGTAAAGTTTATAAAGCTTTATTAAACATTTCAAACAGCTGTGCAACGAACACACCAAAAATAAAAGCTCCGGAATAGTAGTCCACATGTTCCCCAAGTGTGGCCTCACAGTCCCATTCCCTAGATGGACTGCCTCCAGTTCTGTCCTCTGCCTGGCCCACTGCCCTTCCCGCTCAGGCAAGAGAAAGATGGATGACTGAGACTGGATGGACAACCATGCTGGTCCCCAGTGGGCAGGGGCCAGGAGAAAGTCTCGTTTGCCAACACTTGTTATTGAAGCGCAGAAAAAGCAAAAAGCAAGTGACAGTCACAAAGTCTTCCTGTGTATTCTTCATAAGGTACAGTCTATATGCGCAGGACTGAAGGAGCTCCTGGCACAAGGACGATGGCCACTGCTCCCCTCTGTCTTGTCTGAACCATCTCGGAGTCCAGTGCGCTGGTCACCCTGCAGTCCCCATGCTAAATAAAAACTGTAGCGGCACCTACTATAGCTAGCTACTGCTAAACCTCCAAGTCAGAACACGCTCGATAAAGCTTCTTTAAAAGGAATATACACATGTATTTGTATACACACGCACACACACACACACGTACACACACACTCACGGCACGCCAAAAAATATCCAAACACCTATTACAGGGATCATGGCTGTTATGAAACACACAAGTACTCTTCCATTCACTCGGTTGGGGACTGCTAGATCTACAGGGACACGCCACACCTCAATCCTGCAGAGCATGCACGGGAGACACGGTGAGGCCTCCCTCCTCGGGACAATTGAGAAAGGCAGGAGGAAGGGCAAAGAAAGTGAGGCTGGGCTGGTAAGCATGAGCCCAGACACCCAAGTGAAAGAGCAACAGGTCTCTGTTACTTCTTTCTTAAAAATGAAGTGGAGAAAATACTGGATATTTGTGAACAACAAACAGTCAAGACACGTTTTTGTCTGGGCTGCTGACCGGGGAAAGAAGGATGAAAAAGCGAGGCTCTCGGGCGTCAGCAATCTCTTTAAATTCGAGATAAGTGCAAAAATGAGCCCTGTCTTGGACAGGTGCTCCCCCAAAAAGGAAAGGGGTAGAAGAGAACTAGAGGGAAACCAGGACAGGAACTGAGGGGATGGTAACATTCTGGGAAGGGAAGAGACCCTGAAAAGGAGGGGGTCACAGAGGTGACGAGACTGGCATCTTATCTGCCCAGGTCATGCTGGGACGGTGGATCAGGATGGGCACAGACTCCTCGCAGGAATGAGGCGATGGGGGTGACCATCCTGCCAGCCTGGGGGGAACCGAGATGGGGACAGAACACACACAATCACAAGACCACCCACGACTACAGGACTCTACAATAAAAGCACCGGTCAGTGCCATTATTCACATTATAAGGATAAAACATCACAGGCCAAGAAAGGCGCCATCAGGAATGTGACACCCGCGGGGCTGCGGGATTTGAAACTCCAATGCTTTATGACCTATGTCAATGCCTCCCCTCCCATCTTCTGCTTCCTTGGAAAGCTAACTGGGCAGGCTGTTAGGTGCCCACAACGCCGGGGTCATGCGCCGATTCCGGAAGCGGGGAATCAGAACAGTGGTACAGGAAACAGTTTCCCCAGCAGCTATAGCAGATGAGGAACAGGGCTGCCAGGAAAACCAAGGCACAGATTGTGCAAGGCTTCCGTTCCAGGAGGAAGCTGAGCAGGTAGAAGCCCATGAACATGGAGTGGCTGAACCACAGGGCGGGGTTGAGGGGCTTGGGGATGAGGAGGACGGGCAGCAGCCACTGGAGGCAATACATGATCTCTGCTGGGCAGGGCCTTCGCCAAGGCCACCGGGCACCGCTGCAGGAACCGACCTAATGGGAGCCAGCGGGCGCAGGCAGCTGCCCTCCGCTTTCTTCAACCCTCACTCTCCAGGAGCTGAGCCGCTGTGCTCTCTGGCTGTCAGCCCGGGATCACCAAGGCAGCAGGGATCCTGAAGAGAAAAGTCAACACAACAGACAAACAGACAAAAAACAGACAGACAGACAGACACACACACACAAAAACAAACAAAAAAAAAACAGGAACAGAATGTATACTTATTTGGGAAAATGGATCATGGTTAACAACAGCAAATGTGAATGCCCTTTCCTCCCTGCCCACCCATGGAAGTCTACTCCGCTACACATCACCATCTCAGGAAGCTCCTAGAGTTATCTCCCCCGGGCCTGTTGGGGAGGTGGGCCAGAGGGCTCTTCGGGCAGGTCCGGCACAGTGGACTGGCTTTGCCTGGGCCCTGCCCAGCAGAGATCATGTATCGCCTCCTGGGGCTGCAGCCCGTCCTCAAGGGCCCCAGACCTCACAATACCGCCCTGTGGTTGCCACCGGATGGCCATGGGCTCCATGGTGTGCCCCCACAAAATAAGAACAGGGTTCGGTTCTATATCTAGTCTGTCACAGCAGGTGCTCGAGAGAGAGTTAAAGCACCTCACTGCCAGCCGGAGCTCGCGGGTAATGGATCCTTGCATGCCCTGCGAGGCCACAGGGCGGGGGGTGGGGGTGAGGGGCAGCACTACCAAATATTTTGTTTTAAGATGGCAGCCTGGCATCATTTTGCCAAAACCAGCCAACTTCTTTGAAAGTCAATGTAGGAAAAAAAAATCACCATGCTACTTCATCCAAACTGACCCCGCTTGGATCACTTACATTTTCCATCTGCTGCTGGCACTGTATAGAACCTGACCTCTGTGAGCTTTTAATCAAAATTAATTTTCTATCCACAGAGGGGCAAATGCCATTTGGCTCCTGTGCTAGGTAGCTTGCTGGAGAGGCGCTCTCCAGTGGCGGGCCCCCAGGGCGCTAAGGCTGAGCTCGCAACCCGCGTCGGGGTCTTCCCCACTGTGCCTGGAAATGGACTTGCGGTGGCCACAACCCTCTGGTGGCGGTAGCAAAAACCCCATTCCGACCTCCAGCTGCCCAGCGCAACGGGTACAAAGAACCTCGCTGGCTGTGTGAAGACCTACCAGGGCCTGGGGGGAGGGGAGCATAAGAGAGATTGAAAAGACCTGTCTGGCAGAAATGATCCCGTAGCTTTTTCCGACCACTTTTCGGAAAGCTCATCCCACCCCTTCCACGCACACAAAGGCACCAACCCTCCCGCATCCCTCCCACAGGGTAGACCCAGGGACTACTGCTTGTGCTCCTAGAGCTCAGTGCTCTGGCTCTATTCCTTTCAATAGTCACGGTGGTAGTAACCGTAAGCTGGACGCAAAGAATCAGAGAAAGTTCCGTGCTCAGGGACTCTCCGGAAGCAGAGGACACGGGCTTACAGCACATCTAATACCAGAATGAGTACCGACCACGGGCCTCTCAAGCCAAGGCTCCGGGAAGGGGCACCTCTTTTTTTTTTTCCGCTCTGTGTGGCAGATGACCCCCAAGTTAGGTTTTCCTAGTTTTCCATCTGTGCCCAAGGTGGGGTACTGGTGTGTCACGGACACTGGGATAGAAATTGCAGGCCACCGCTCGGAGAAGGAGTTCCGTGCCAAAAGGCATGCATCCCCTACTCCAGCCCTTTGCGGTACTCAGAAGTTGCAATTCCTCTCCATTTTACACTAAAATCTAAAAGCGGGCACAGCGGAATCTTCTGGAAGGGGGCTAAGATGGAACTCAGGAGGCGGGGGTCAGTGTGGAAAGAGCAAATGGATTATTTTTTCCTCTCCTGGCGAATGAGGAGCGCCCCCAGCCACCCCTCCTCAATGGAACCCACCCCAGACGCGCATGCGCACTTGGGTGGCGGGCGGATACTTAAGGCGCGGCCACCGCGGCTGCGGCAGTGCGCCCAACAGCGAACTCCGAGAGATCGGTAGACTCCGGGGAACCGCGCTTACTCTCTACCACTCACCCACCACTCTCCGAACCATGGCGGCAGTGGCGGCAGCCTCAGCTGAGCTGCTCATCATTGGCTGGTACATTTTCCGCGTGCTGCTGCAGGTAAGTGTGCCCAGGTTCCGGGTGGGAGAGGAGTCCCGATGCGCGCCCCCTTAACCGGCAGGCCCACGTCGCAATTGCCGCCTCCCAGACCCATCCTATCCTTATTGCCGCGGTCCCTGCTTGCCCGTGCCGCGGTCGGCACCGTGTGCCCCCGCACGTTCCCTGCGCCCTCCTCCTCGGGCAGACCCGTCCCAGTGCGCCCGCGCCCGGCCGGGAACAAAGAGTTGGGGCGCGGCGGGCGCCAGCCGCTGACGATCGCCGAGGCTCTTGAGACCAACGCGGTAAGAAAAACCCGCTACACCCAGACTCGACCCCAGGAGGGAGGCGGGGCACTTGTGTTTTGCGAAGAGACTTTACGCTCGCGTAGCAAAATTTTCCGCCTTAAAAAATTGCGCATTGCGGGGAAATTTCTTAAAAAAATATATATATAGTGCTTGCAAAGGTGGAACCAAAAATAAGTTAGAAAAAGGCACTTCTCAGGCCAAAAAAAAAAAAAAAAAGCTCTTCATAAAAACCCACAACGAATTAGAGAAAAGTAATTCGCGGGAAAAAATGAATCAGAGAAAATGCACATTGCAGGAAAAATAAATCAGGCAAAAGCACTTGGCAGAAATAAATGCATTAGATAAAAAGCGCACTGCAGAAAAAAAATCAAAGGAGCTAACAGAAAAAAAATGAATCGGATAAAAAGCGCTTTGAAGCAAACAATTAGAAAAGGTTCTTTGCAGGAAAAGTGGGAGAGAAAAAAGAGCGCTTCCAAAAAAGGACAATTTGCTTTATTAAAATAAAAAATCAAATAGAGGCAAAGTACTTGTAAAAATAAATCAGAAGAAAGCACTTTGCCCATAAAATCATTTACCCAAAAAGCACCCCTTGCAGGAAGAATTCCCTGCTAAGGGAATCCTTTGCCAAAGGAATCGCATATTTCCTTTAAGGTGTTCCTGGAATGCTGCATTTACTGGGTAGGATTCGCTTTTCGAAATCCTCCAGGGACACAGCCCATTGCGAGAAGTGAGGTATACCTAAGTTGTGGGTCCAATCAGCTTGCTGCCATGCAGCCTTCAGCACAGTTGGAAAAGCTCCAGCTGCCCTGACTCGTGGACAAGCTGCGCCCGCGCCTGCCTCTAAGTCCGAAGGACCGGCGGGCAGGGCAGGGGGTGGGGCGGGGGCGGGCACGGCAGCGCTGCAGACGGGCTGCCGTGCCTGCCTCTAAGGGCAGGTCCCGGGTCTCTTGCTGCAGGTGTTCAGGTACTCCCTGCAGAAGCTGGCATACACGGTGTCGAGGACCGGGCGGCAGGTGCTGGGAGAGCGCCGGCAGCGAGCCCCCAACTGAGGCCCCAGCCCCCAGCCCTGGGCGGCCTTGTCACCAGGTGCTCCTGTGCTTCTCGGCCAGCATGGGAGCCAGTGCCGCCCAGGAATGGGGGGTCCCCTGTGCTCTCTCGCCAGAGGAGCATTTGCCAAGGTCAGTGAGGGGCCAGTAGGCTCCTGGAGAAGCAGCACCGACAATGATGACAATACCAGATCCCTTCCAACCCCCTTTGCACCCCTCTGACTGCTGGGTGGGGTAGAGGGAGGGGGGGTGGGGTGGGGGGAGCTTATCCCCAAGATCTGGGCACAGGCAATGCATTCCGATCTGGACCAAGTCGGGACAGCGCCATCCCAGCCCCACAGCCATGGCGGTGCTAAAAGGCCCACCACAGAGATCCAGACAACCACACCAGCCAGCAGAATGGACATTCCAGCGTCACCAGCCGAAGCCCTGAATCTCCATGCAGCAGACAAGGCACCAGCTGCGTGCCTGTGTGGCGGGACTTGAGAGCGAGAGTGAAGGAGGATTAAGAAATGGAGGGGGGCCCTCTCAATGTCCCTTGCCTACAACACGTGCATTCCAGCCTTGCTGCCTTTGCTCCCTCAATTCCCTTCCCCCACTCACTGCCTCCTCAGCCCACCCCAAAAGAAATGTGTCACTCAATTTGGACCTATTCAACCAGTAAATGAAGTCCATCTTTACTAAAACACCTTCTCTGAGCCCCCAGCCCCTCACTGATCTTGCTTTCCCTGGTCTCACGCTGTTGTGGTCAATATTGTGGTAATCGCTAACTGTACTGATTGTATAAGTGTGCATTAGTTGTGTCTCCCCAGCTAGATTGTAAGCTCCTGGAGGACAGGGACCACCTCTACAAAAAAATAAAAAACCAGTACCTCCCCCATCTCGCACAGTGTCCCAGGACCCTGCGGGGTGGTGGAGGTGCACCAAAAAGTTGTCTCTCTTGTGACTTCTTTTACGGCTTCAACACATACTCCTTAAAACTGAACTGATGTACCACTGGGAGGGGCGGGGCACACAACTTGAGAGAGGGAGGGTGGGGGAGGCAACAAAGGGGGCATAAGCTGGGACCCGCGCAAACCCAGTTCCATCTTCACTTAACACTGTTCTTAGATAAAGGAACACTTCCCCCACCCCAAAGAGAAAGGTCTACATCCTTAATTGTGGTCTCAGACTAAAGGACCACTTACTTCCCCAGAGGGGTGGATGCCTTCACTTGTCCTGGAATAATGGGCAGGTAACTACTGGGCATAATTGTCCTGGAATAATGGGCAGGTAACTACTGGGGAAGATGGGAGGCAAGAAAGGTGGGACTAGCCCTCAAGAAGGGGTACTAGAGACCAAGGGGGTGATCAGGACTTCTGAACATAAAGTATTATCTCCATCCAGGAACCCGAAGGAACTGAGCACTTGGCAGGGTGGGCACTGGCTTGGACAATGAATATCAGGTAAGAGGTGTGGTGTGGTGCCTCCCTGGCCCACCTTATCCCTCCAGGCCCTATAACCCTTACCGGAACCACTATAAGGACATTCTGCTCTGCTGTGCTACTCTCCAAGTCTCCTAACCGATACCCAGGAAACTCTAGCTCCCCCCATTAGTGGGTTCTCCATTTCTGGCATTAGCCTGCATATTCTTAGGGACTTACCAGGTCCCTGGCCCTGGGCTCTCTCCTGCCATGTCAGGGTAGATGAGCGAGTGGCCTGGCTGGCTCCTGGCTTCTTTCTCTCCTCACTCTTGAGTGAGTCAGTACTCCTTTCACATGGTCAGCTGACTGCCTCACCAAATGGCCCTGACACCTGTTCAGCCTCGTCTCTGGCTTAATGTGTCCCTGTCACTACACACCTGTTCCTGGGTCAACACCAAGGGAGGATTTGGAGCTGTAAATCTCCCTCTCTGCCACTTCCTCAAATCCCTTAGTCACAGTTGTCACAAACACTTCTGGAGCACTAAGCACCTCGCCCCCTGAGCCTGATAATATCTCCCCTCCTCTAAGCACCCCCTTTCTAAACCCCACTGCCAGCACCTCTAGAGGCACCCGTGACTTTAGTACAGCATCAGAGAATTATGGGAGTAGAGGGTACAGACCTCAGTTTTGGTACCAGCCTTTGTCATCAATCCGTCCAGGGAAACTGGCCAGGTCGCCTCCTACCCCTCACCTTCAGTTCCCCCTCTGTACCAGGGCTGCTAAGAACCAGGTGAACTCCAAGATACTAGCAACATTCTGCCTTCAAAGTGGCAATCAGGACCTATGGGGACTGGGGTGGGGGTGTGTGATCAGAGACTCCCATCTCCCTTAGGCTGAGTGACTCCAGCTTCTACTGTAGCCTGCAGGTGGGGTGGATCTCCTCTTGCCCCAGGCTGACTCATCAGCAGGCAGTGCCCACACCTCCCTTCTGAAGTTGTATCTTGGCAGGCCTCAAGACTGGGAGTTGCTGTGGTTTTCCACACTAAGCCCACAGAACCGTGAACATTTCAACATGTGTTCTCAATGCCTCACCTCAGAGCCTTCCAAGGGTATGCCCACAGCCCCACTGTCCCACATGCTCTAACCTCAGCCCAGTTACAAGGTAGCTGGATTCCGACAGACAGGCATGGAAGGGTTTGGCTGTTCTGGACAGAGCTTGCTCCACATTAGCCTCCTATACCCCCTTTAAAAGGCTGGAAGTTGCTGGCAGCCCCAGGGCTTTCCAGATCATCTCGGCAAAGCCCACTTGTGGGGCTTCTCCATCCATCCATCAGAGTGGCATGGTGAGATGACAGACTTCCAGGCAAGCGCTGTCTTGGTGGCCTGTATCCACGTGGGTGGGCTTGAGTGTGCAATGTCCACTCTCCCACTTTCATCCCTCATCCCCAAACCCTCATGTTCTGGCAGCAAACAACCCACTGGAGAAGGCAGAAGGTATGTGTCCACTTTCTGTTCCTGTGTGGCGCCTAGAAGTCTGGTCCAAACACAGCTTGTTTATAAAAATTTTTCCAGAAGCAGTACCATTAAAGCATTTTATTCTGATAGAGAGCAACGGTAGAAGTTAAAAACGACTACAGTTTCATTGCAGGGCCCTTAGTCCACAGGCCTCCCTTTCCCCTAAACTATCTCCACCACCCCTAAAAGGCTCTGTCCCTGTAAGACCAAGGATACAGCAGATGATTTGTGAGGGGATTGGAATGGCTTTGGAAAGGCAAGACTCTTGGCACAAATACCCCAAGAAGGATGTCAGCGTCAGCCTAACTAGGTAAGCTGGGGGGTTAGGTACCATGACTTTCAGAGTTGTGGGGTCTATGTGACACCGCTATCTCTACCTGTGGAGTATTTGGATTGTGACTGAAGGAAGGGGTGGGGGACAAGCTTCTTAAGCTTTAGCTGTGGGACAGCAACAGCTTATTACACCTGCATTGGATGAGGGAGCAGGTTTGCTGTGAGCCATTTGCTACGGATCTATTTTCAAACTTGTATCTACTCAGGAGCCAGCACCCTAAAGTGAGATTCTGAATTTGCAGTTAGTTTTACCCCCAGAGATTTAAACGTGCACAAACGCGCACTCAACACACAAAACATTAGTCTAACCAACAGTCTCTTTTTCCCTGGTGACCTCTGACTTCCTCTGTATGCCCCAGAGTCATGTCACCATCTTCTCTGGGAAAGATACTGTTCACCCTCCCCTCCACCCCCTCTCCCTCCCACAGGGCCCAAACCCCAGCAGGGTCCAGATTCCTGAGCATTCCCAGAACAGGAAGTCAAAGAGGCAGGCAACACATGGTCCTTGGTATAGCACACAGTGACAGGCTTGGAATGGAATGCATATGTTTCAAAGAGAAGAGAACAACAAAAAAGACAGCCAAACCCAGATTTCCAGATTCCTCTTTGAAACAACATATTACAGATAAAAGGTTAAACTGTTTTTGGCAGCAATTCTAACAAGACCAATTACAGATCCGGAATTGATCTGGTCACTGGAAACTGACCAGGACTCAGAATCTTTTAAAGATTTGCTTGACATTAATTAGTCTCTGATTTAAAATAAACAAATAAACAAGATCTAACACTTGGCATTAGCACTTAAGCTGGAACCTTTTTTTTTTTTTTTTTTTTTTTGGTCCTGGCTTTGGTGTTGCTGTCCAGAAGGCTGAGGGGATGGCTGGACCATGTCAGGCAGGGCAAACAGAAGCTGTTCCCAACACACCAGCTCCCTGAAAGGGATAAAACACGATCCAAACCTATGAACTGAAAGATCATTCGCTCCCTAGGACAGACCCCAGTCTGTCCCAACATTTAGCGTTGCCCAACATTTAGCGTTGAAAAGGGACACAGAGGCCTGGAAGGAATTTACAGAAGGTCTGGAAGGGGTAAGCAAAAAGAACTGTTCCCCATCCCCCATTCTTTCAGGCCACTGGTGTGCCAGGCATTCCGTTCATTCAGCTGCCCTTGAGGGCCACTCCCCATATATACTGGAGGAAAGGAAACGGGTGTCCAGACGATGTAAAGTTATGAGAGAGGTAGGAAGCACCCGCGACTCAAAGCCGAGCGTCAACCTATTACCCCATCACCTTAGACACCAAAGCGGGTGCCTGGGGCGGGAGATCCCCTTACGCCCTTCTTACCCACGCCCCTCCTGATTTAAAAAAATAAGACTGAAGGGTCGGGGACAGAATAACAGGACTCTCAGAAGCTGGGCCCCCTGCCATGGGCCCCTGGGACGAAGAGGGGGTAGTCGCGCCCCTCAGCCCCGCGCTCTGCCTGTCCCGTCCCGGGAACAGACAAGCGAGCACTGACCTTGGAGGCCAGACCGAGACCCAGGAGTCCGGTCACTCGGCCTCGGGCCGGGAAAGGGCCCCCGAGGCCCAGGCTGGGGCCACACAGGGCAATCACGTGACATCGGACAGGGTTGGCCCCCTGGGTGCACGGAAGGAAAACCCCAGAATAGGACGGGGAGACGCCTTAAGGTGACCCCGAAGGGACAACATGGCGGCACCGCCGCACTGAGGGCCTCTCATCCCTTCCCCAGGGGGCCGACGCCACGGTACCTGTGAGCCCTGCCATGGCGCCGCCGCCACTGTTGCCTTCGCTGCCGCAGCCTGCCACCACCTCAGCTCGCCACCGACGCCGCAGGAAGCCGGGGAGACGCCCCCTTCTTCTTCGAGTGGAGCAGTCCGAGGACCCCTCCAGGCATTGGGCTGCCTCCAGAAGACGCCTGATCATAAACCCCAAATTGCGATCATCTTCGCCCGATATCCCCCCAAGGTTCGCCTCAGATGAGCCTTTGAAAACTCTATGTACGTGTGAGGAACTGAGGGGACTCTCATGTCTTCAAGTTCGAAGAATTTTTGATCAGGCGCATCTCGGGTAGTCCCGAATCAGGGCCTCATGGGCCCCTCATGCATATGCAGCAGATTGTGATCCTTACTCAGTGAGAGCCCGAAGACCTTAGTCTTCGTAGGTGAGCTCTGGGTTCCGCTTCCCTGCGTAGGTCGTCCGTGTCATCTGGGGGCAAACCTCGTGGCTCAAAGTCCGCCCTCTCCCTGGCCCTTTCACCAAGGGGCCAAAGTTCAGGAGCAGGAAAATCGGGTTCAGAACTTAGGACCTGACTTGGATTAGGACCTGAGTCCTCCCTTGTCCCCCACACACGTTGGGCATCTTGGCCACCGCGACTCTCAGCTTCCCTAGGTGCGATGAAATGCTTACCTCACAGAGTTGTTATGGGGGTTGAATGAGTCAGGATTCGTTTATTAGCTAATTAAGCGCATTCCTTGAGCGCTTACTGTCTGTAAGTGCAGTGCCAAAGGCAAGAGAGTTGAGTGGAAGGTGGAGTGGAGAGCCGTAGACAGTGCTCTAACTTCAAGGCCCTGCCAGCGCAGTGTGGGCAAGTGTAGGGGCGGGAGGGGGGCGGGGGGAACGACAGTCAGCAAACAATGACTATGTTAATAATATTAATCAAATCAACATACAATTATGTGGCGTGGGAAGTGTAGTGGGGGAACGTAAGGAGGATTCTGTAAAAGGAATGGGGTCCTAACATGGGGTAAGGGGTGAGGGTGGATACGCCCTGAGAAGCTGGCATTTAGACTGAGAAACTAAGGACAGTTAGGAGTTGTGCAGGGCTAGAGTGAAAGGGGAAATGTTACAGGCAAAAGAACCACTTGTCCCAGATGAGGTGGGAAGGAGCAGGGTGGGGGTAAGGGGTGAGAAAGGAGTAGTGCAGGTAGAACTACCAAATGAATTTGGATTTTATCTTGAGAGTAATAAGCCATTTTTGTCAGAGGAATGATAACAAATTTGTTTTCCAAAAGGCTACCCTGGTTGCATGGCTTGGAGGACACTAGGGAGCAGATGTGGGGGGACCAGTTAGAAGGTTTTTGGAGCTTTCTACCTACGAAGTGATGATGACTCAGGGTGGTGGTTTGGAGAGGCGGAGAAATAAAGGATGAAAGAGTGGATGTGTGCTAAGGCAATGGCAAGAACATCTAGGTTTTTTGTCTTGAGTATGAAGGAGTCAAGAGCCCTTCACTAAAGTGGTGAAGCTTGAAGAGGGATCAGTTGAGGGGGAAGATATAGAGTTTGGCCTTGAGAAGGCAAGTTTTTGAAATGCCTGGGCAAAGTCTAGGTGGAGAGGTTCAATAGGCATTTCTGTATGAGACAAGCTCAGAAGAGAGGTCTGGGCCAGGGATTCATATCTGGGTAGCATTGGCACACAGGTGATAGATGAAATCATGGTGCTGGATGAGATTCCAAGGGAGGGGGGGGAGGTAGATTTTTAAAAAACACAGATGAGGAGGAGGAGCCAAGAAAGGCTGAGAAACTGAACAGAGGGATAGGAGGAGGACCAGGTGTGCGCGGGATCCCAGAGAGAAGGTTTCAAGGAGAAAGTGCTTAGTGGGGCTGACTGCTGTAGAGAACAGAAGTGGTACCATTTGGTTGGATTATAAGGGGGGCTTACGGACTGTAGTAAGTCCACAGAACCCATAAAAACCCCCAAATCAACTGGCTTAAAAAATAAGTAAGCTACCACCCAATGGCAGATTAATTGAGTGGCTTGGCAGTGTCATCGAAGACATTCTATCTCCCAGGTTGATTTCGTCTCTGCTCTGCTGTCCTTATGATGGTTTCATGCTCATGGTCATAAGATGGCCTATCTCAGTTCCTCATGTCAAGATGTCTGTTCCTCCCCCAGCTAAGAAACAGGCTGGATCTGGCCTCTGTCTTGCTGCTTGTGGGCTGGGGGACCAATGCATCCATGCCAGACACACCCGATATCTAACACTGGAAGAAGAGTCTCGTAGTGGAGGCAAGGGCGTGAAGCAACTGAAATTCTTACATGTAGCTGGTGAGAGAGAGACTTGGTAAAGCCATTTCTGAAAACCTGCAGTTTCTACTAAATCTGAACATACACCTAAGCTGTGACCTAGAATTTTAACTCCTAGGTATTCATTCCAAGAGAAATGAGTGCCTATGTCTACAAGAAAGATTCTTGCAAGAATTTTTGTAGCAGATTTGTTTATAACTTAAACTGGAAATAGCTCAATGTCCATTAACAGGAGAATTGATAGGGGTGCCTGAGGGGCTCAGTCAGTTAAGTTTCTGCCTTTGGCTCAGGTCATGATCCCAAGGTCCTGGGATCGAGCCCCGCATTGGGTTCCCTGCTCAGAGGGTTTGGTTCTCCCTCTCCCTCTGTGCTTTCCCTCTCTCTCAAGTAAATAAATAAGTAAAAATCTTTTTAAAAACCCCAGGAGAACTGATAAATTATGGCACGTTCATCCAACAGAATACTATGTTATAGATACAAAAGTACAATATACTGACACACGTGATAAATGAATTAATGTCACATACAGTATGTGGACTAAAAGAATCCAGAAAAAAATTAGTACATGTTGTATGATTCCATTCATATATAAAGTTCAAGGGTAGGTGACACTGATCTGTGGTGATAGAAATCAGAATAGTAGTTACCTGGATTGGTAGGAGGGGACTAGAGATGGGAAAGGAGCGAGAGGGAATTTTCTGGGAGGTAGGAAGAGGTCTATATCTTAATCTGCTTGGTGATTACATTGGCACAAATTCATCAAATTATACCTTAAGATTAGGGGACTTTATATACCTTATGTATGTTATACCCCAAGAAAATTAAACTATAATAGAGAAAGGTGTCCTGCCAATCCATGCTATGTGATTTGTGCTGCTGAGCAAGAATCAGAAGGTACTTTTAAGAGAGACTCTGCCTTCCAGTAACCTTCATGCTAGGTCTGGGCATTGACAAGGACTCTGTGGCCAACCCACTTCTCCTTGGGACTCCAGAAAACTGGAGAAGGTGAGGCAGGGCTTCTCACATGGGGCTTGCCCCTGCCTAGCTGGCTTGCTTCCTCTGTACCCCCAAGACTGCTCTACCCTCCAAGCTCAGTTCCAGGTGGTAGAAATGACACCAAAACTGGGCTCTGACTTGAGGGACCTGGAAGGTCTTTCTGCCCTAAAATTTGCTCAGCAGACCTCAACTTCCTACCAATGCCTCTTCCAACTGGCTCTACTCCACCAGACACCTGAAGTCACCCATGCCCCTGCTCTGTCCTGCTTCACACTCCCCAAGCCTTTTCTATCCTTTCTGGATCCTCCATCAGGGCTCTTCTGTCTCTACCTCCAAAGCCTTGGTCCAGACCACCAACCACTCACCCCTGGACCATGAACCAGCCTCTCACTTATCTACCTGCCCCTCATCTCACCCAAAGCCATCATCCTCCACACAGAAGCCAAGATGATCTTCCTAAAAATGATCCTGTCATTCTTCCTGTTGGAGAGGGTGTCCCCTCTCCTCTGTTTTCACCTGCCAAGAGCTCTCTAGTTGTTGAAGCCCCAGATCAAATGCTGCCTTCTTGATGAAGACTATATTCATTCAGCAAACATTTATCGAGTACCTAACATGTGCTGGGCACCATGTTAGGAATGGAGGACAGAGGAGGGAATAGACAAATGCCATCTGTAGAGTCTAGGGAGATGGGCAATAAAGCAGTGCCATTGTGTGCGTACTTCCTGTCTGTCAACTCTCGCTAGACTCTGAGCTCTTTGAGGACAGGGTGAATGGGGGCGTAGGGTCATTTCTTAGCTTCAGAGCCTAGTACAGAGCCTGACAGGGAGGAGGAAGCAGGCACTGTGGAATGAATGAGTGGGTGAAGGACTGAGTAAATGGATGAAAGACATGGCCAAGCTCCTTCCTTTCTCATTTGTCCTCCAAGCCTCTGATGGACCTGGGAGCCAGGTCCATGGAATTCTGTTGGCATTGGATAGCAAACTTGGGGGTTAAATGATAAAGAATCAGAAAAAAGTTATGTTTTATAGAGCAATGTTTTGTGAAACCACAGTACCTACCTTCCTACATCATCATTCCATTTAACAATTACTTTTTCCCAAAATCAACATTTCTTTATCAAGACTTCAGTTTGGGAAGGGTAACCTGTAATGGAACAACAGTGATTTGTTAAATCATCAAAGAAGCTGTGTGGTATCAAAAGATTAAAAATGTAATAAGCCACATTATCTCCAAGGCGACCAAAGAAGTAAGCTCTGAGATGGCCCAGACTGCAGCCAAAATGCCAGGGTTTTAATCCTGCTGCATTTTCTAGCTGTGTGTCCTTGAGCAACTTACTTGCCCTCCCTGTGCCTCACACTTCCCACCCATAAAATGAGGAAAACATCAGAATCTACCCCTTATGGTTGTTTCTGCCAATTCAAGGAGTTCATGTTGTAAAACGCTTACAACGCTGCCTGTCACATAATTAAAACTTATGGTTTCCTATTCAAGTGGATAACACTGGCTATCTCAGGGGCGGGATGAGCTGTGGGAGGCTTGCTGGGAAGTTTGCCATCCTTAAGGGGGCAGGACCAGTGGATTCAAATTCTGGACCTGCTTTCATGACTTTAAGCGGTCCCTGCTGGTTTTGTCCTCAGTTTCTCCAACTCCAAGTTCTTTTCTCTCCAGACTTAGGGCTTCTACACTTGGGAAAGCGATGTTGCTATTTTAGCCAGGTCTGTGGCGACATCTAGTGGTAGTTGTAGGTAAATGCCCAATGTTCTTGATATCAGTCCATTGATGATAGGAACAATAAGGGTATATTGAGCTTTTCCTGTGTGCCAGAAACTGAGTTTTGCATGAACTTAGTTAATATTCAGTGTAATTCTATAAAGAACGCTGTATTATCTTTATTTTAAATGTAGGGAAAAGAAGATTCAGGCAGATGAAATCTATTGCCTAAGGCTACACAGTTACAGGTGACAGAGGCCACGGGGACACGAAGGCTGCATTTTTTTTAAAAGATTTTATTTATTTATTTGTCAGCGAGAATGAGCACAGGCAGACAGAGTGGCAGGCAGAGGCAGAGGGAGAAGCAGGCTCCCCGCTGAGCAAGGAGCCCGATGCGGGACTCGATCCCAGGACGCTGGGATCATGACCTGAGCCGAAGGCAGCCGCTCAACCAACTGAGCCACCCAGGCGTCCCGAAGGCTGCATTTTTAACCCCTCTGTGTCAGGCCTGTGGATGAATATTGAGAAAACATGAAAAACTCATATTCTTGCCTCTATAGAATATAACTATAATCCATAACTATTTTAGGCAGAATAAATGAGGCTTAGGCTCTGGTGCTTCGATAAGCTATAAAATGTCCCCCTAGTATCCCTTGGAGAATTCAGGACCTAAAGAGCTCTTCTTTCTCAAGAGACCAATTTCATCCCAGAAGATCATGGGATCCTGCCACAGACTAGCTGTGAAGGATTACAGAATCCCACCTGCCATTCATTCATTCATTCATTCATTCCTCCCTACAGCAAACACTGGGTACCTAGTATGAGCCAGGCTTCACTCTAGGCTCTGGGGATACCATGGTGAGCAAGAGAGTCCCTGATTTTGATGAGCTCACAGTCCAATGACAAAGGAGCCAGACATAGAACACAGATTATAAGCATGTCACTGTATGACTGAGGAGAAGCATAAACAAGGGGCTACATTAGTCTCGGTGTGGCCAAGGAGGTCTTCCTGAGGTGAGAACATTTAACTTGAACACTGAGAATGAAGATGGAGTTTTCTGGATCATGAATAAGGGTGACTGGATTAGAGGTAAAAAGTCTAAAGTAAAAAATCTGAGACAGCCTGGAGGTGAGAGGTCAAGGCTATTCTACAGACCAGAAACAGGTCAATATGGCTGGATTTCTGAGAGTGAGAGGGGAGTGACCTGGGTCATGGTCATATCACACAAGGTCTTAAAGGCCAAGGAGAGGAGCTCAAATTATCCTAAAACAATGGGAGAACCCCTGGGGGCTTCAAGCAGAAGATTTGCATCTTTTAAAGATCACTCACTCTAGCTGCTAAGTAAATGGACTGCAGAGCAAGTAGGGGAAGGGGAGACAGTGGGGGACTAGGGTAAGTGTCTGGGTGGTAGTGACTTGGCCCAGAGTGGAGACAGTGGTGCTGTAGGGAGGAGGGCTACTTTGTGATGTATTTTGGAGACATGGCTCTTAGCACCTGTTGATTATTTAAATGTGAAGGGGTGAGGAAAAGAACTGAGGATGATTCCTGGGATTTTGGCTTTAAACATAGATTCATTTACTGAAATAAGTAAGACTGAGGGAAGAGAAGACTTGAGGAGACTACCTTGAGTTCAAATCTACCCCAGAGGGTAGAGATTCTTTTTTCCTTCTTTTTGGCTCAGGAGATTACTCCTGACATGGGGATGGGAGGAGTAATGGATACCTGAGTGTTACTGGGAAACTCTGCTGGGCTCTACTATCTTGGCATTGTGTAGATTAGTGTCAGTGCCTTGTTCTGAAGACTCAACAACAAAACAAAACATGGAAATCAGATTGCTGTTCACTCCTTAGCTGCACAAAAGGATACTCTTAACTTCCTCAGAGAAACCAGATGGGCCCACATATATTTTAGCACAGGACTCATTTCTGGCCAATGAGTCCATTGAGGTGGGAGTTGGTCTTAAGAGACTTGGGTTGAGGGACGCCTGGGTGGCTCAGTTGGTTAAGTGGCTGCCTTTGGCTCAGATTATGATCCCAGCATCCTGGGATCGAGTCCTGCATTGGGCTCCTTGCTCAGCAGGGAGCCTGCTTCTCCCTCTGCCTCTGCCTGCCACTCTGTCTGCCTGTGCTCACTCTCTCTGACAAATAAATAAATAAAATCTTAAAAAAAAAAAAAAGAGAGAGAGAGACTTGGGTTGACACAGTGTAGACTGTAGCCCAAAACTCCTGCCTAAAGTACAAAGTGTATATTCCCTTGGTAGAGAGCATAGAATTTCAGTGAATTAAAGTATAAAGGAAATGTATCAGTAGGATCTCTGGGCTCAGAGAACCGAGAGGCATTTGAAGAAGCAAGCTTGGAAAATGCAGAAAACCAGGAGACCCCCCCTTTCCCCAGGGCCTTTGCACATGCTGTTCCTTCTGCTGGATCATCTTGCCTTTCTTCACCAGGCCCATTCAGACTCCTTCTTAAGGTCTTAGTTTTATTGTTGCTTCCTCAGGAGCTCTCCCTAGTTTTCCAGGTGAAGTCGGGTATCCAAGTGCTGTCCCAGGACTAAGTGCTTCTCCTTTGTAGCCCTTAATGGGATTGTGACTAAAGAATTACTCATTTGGTCAGCATCTGTCTTCCCAAGTCTACTGAGCTCCATGACAGCAGGGACTAAGTCCGCCTTGGGTCCTGTTGTATTTCCAGAACAAAGGACGGGGGTTGTAGGCAGGACATGCTACAGGGAGAAACCAGTCCAAAGCCTCCGTGGCTGATGACCCCAGAAGTTTATTTCTCATTCAGGCTACATGTTGTTTTTCTCTGGGACTCAGTCTGGCAGGGACCAGGTCTCACTCATCTGTGTACCAAGCCCCTAGCTGAGGACCAGACAAAAGGTTGGTGCAACTTGAACTTGATTGATTAAGCAGAATGGCTCTGAGGTCTGGGCAGCAAATGGTGGTTGTCCTAAGACTCAGCTGAGGGGGAACAGCGTAGACTTTTCCTTTAGAATCTTGGTCATGCATCACGCATGTCACTTAGATCCTTCCAGTAGTAAAGCTGAGTTTTAGAGAGTTGAAGCAATTTGCTCAAGGTAACAGCTAGCGAGCAGCATGGAGCATAGAAGAGTGGTTAGGGACATGGGCTCTGGATCAGACAGACCTAAGGTCACATCCTGCCTCTGTGACAATAAAATATCAGCACACATAATGAGAATAATGCGTTATTTCTCAACGAATGAGGTAAGAATCCATGATGGGGAGTCTGCTGCTCCCTCTCCCTTGGCCCATCCCCTTCTCCATGCTCTCACCCTCTTGCACATGCTCTCTCTCTCAAATAAATAAACATTTATTTATTTGAAATTTGAAAACAAAAAGAGTTTTGAAAAAAATTCTTTTTCAAAAGAAGTTATGTGATCAGAAAGCAAGGCAAAGCATTTATTCTCCCTATGCCTCAGTGTCCTCATCTGTAAAATGGGGCTGATACATCTGCCCTCTTAGCGTGGCAGAAGATGCATGAAAAATATTTAGCATCAAGCTGGCACATAGTAAATGCTTGAGAAATGCTAGCTTTAAAAAGCTGGTGGAGGAGGGACAGCAGTAAGGTGGTGGCATGGGAGGTCCTCCACGTGTACCCCCTTCAGCAACAATAACTTGCAGCTGTCCATGGACAAAAGCCCCTTTGCTGAAGCTTTGGGTTCTAGGCAGGAGTCTGCGAAGCCCCAGTCATGGCAAATTGTAAAAATACTGCTTTCTAATTAGATATGAACAGGACAGCTGTGAGAGAGAAATCCACAAGAATTCTGTCTGCGGGTCCCTTCCCAAGTCTTAAGTGGCCATTTCCCTTTCAAGACACCAAAATCAGAAATTCTCCATGTAGATAACGAACTGGAATTCCCACCAGTGGGCTCCTCAAAGGAAAGGTCTTGGACCTATAGCAAAAGATTAGAGAGCGAATATGCATATATATGTTTTTTAAAAATAATATTTTATTTGACAGAGAGAGATCGCAAGTAGGCAGAGAGGTAGGCAGAGAGAGGGGGGAAGCGAGCTCCCCACTGAGCAGAGAGTCTGATGCGGGGCTCGATCCCAGGACTCTGAGACCATGACCTGAGCTGAAGGCAGAGGCTTAACCCACTGAGCCACCCAGGCACCCTGCATTTATATGTTTTAAGTTAAAATAAAAACTTAAGCTTTGCATGTAACATTTTAAGACTTTTTTTTTTTAATTAATAGACTAACCTCTAGCCCCTATCACGTCTTTGTGTGAATCAGAAAAATCACCCCTTCCGCTAGGTGGATTGGGCTCCACAGGTAGGGAGGTGAGGGCTGGATGTTAGTCTGTCCTTGGCTGAGCGCTGCTGTGCAGTCTGCAACCCACTTGGCGGTTAATGGCATCCCAGAAAGGAATCTCCAGGCCCAAAGACAGTTCAAGGGGCTGTGCTGGTAACCACAGCATCCACCAAATCTGAGGGGTGTCTCACCTGCAACAGAAAGGTCCCTATCGGAATGCCACCTTCCCCATCTTCCCTGAGCCCTACTCTAATTCCATGATCACCTTGACCTCCTCTTTCCATCTGTCACATCCTATTAATGCGGCTGGAGATGGAGTGGTGGAGGGAGCAGGGGGGAGGGGATCTCAAGGATTATCAGTCCGGAAGAAGATAATTTTTCAGGCAGACAAATGATTAATGATATCCCATGGGCCCCCACACCCTACTTTTACTCTGCCTGTGGTCGTCAGAAGTGGGTGAAAGGGCATTCTAGGTGGTGCAGGGAAGGTCTGCAGAATGAAGGGAGACAAGGTCAGGGGCTGTGATGTCCTCTTTGTCTGATGATTCTCGTCTTCCCACACACATCTAACGAGAGCTTCCCTGCCTCTACGCCCCCCTCCCTCCATGGGGGCTACAGACTGAGAGGGGCATGGATCCTGCCTCCAGGCCCAGGAGGTCGGAGTGGTTCCAAGGCCCGGAGTGCTAGGTGGCCCAGCCTTCAGCCACGGCTCGGAGAGGGAAGCTGGAGCCTCCAACCCCCCTGAGCTGGAATCGGCCCTCATGGAGCTGTCCCAGCAGACCTCAGCTGCTTCAAGGACATCTCTAGGGTCCCTCTAGGCATTCTATGTGAACTTGGGCAAGTCACTGTATCTCTTGGAGCCTTGGGTTCCCTGGTCTCCAGGTATAATCATAGTACTTCCCTCCCAGTGTGGTTGTGACCCCTGAGTGTGTTTGTGTGACACAGCGATGGGCACAGTGGATGACATATGCAGTAAGCCCTGGGGAAGCAGCAGCTGCCCCGTGGCCTCTGGGATCCCACACAAGCCCCTGTTCCTTTGGAGGGAGATCACCAATCCCACAGTTTGTCAACTCTAAGACAAATGCTGAGAATCTTTTTTGGGATCCATAGCCTGGTCATAAACTCAGCTGAAGAATTCACTAGAAGTATTTTGCACCTGATGAAGAGACACAAAAATTGAATTAAAAGATCACTGTGAGTATTTTCCTAAGCTGAGAGGCAGCTGTGAGTGGATAAGAACCCTTCTCCCATCACTCTGCAGACACTGATAAAGAACTTGACACACTCCGTGGAAGAAGAGATTCTGGAGATTGCTTTAGATGGCTTCCAGAAACAAAAGTTTGTTGTACAAAAGTAATGACATCATTTTGATAAGGAATTACTTTTCACTGTCCAACCCTACTGGAGAGGGGGTTTGTGTCACTCTTCTGAACTTCACAAAAATGCCCAACTGATTTTTGATGGACATGTAAAGGTAATTCAATGAAGTAAAAATAACCTTTTCAATACACGGTGTGGAACCATTCAGCCTCCATGGGCAATGGAAGGAAGGAAGGAAGGAAAAAAGAACATCAACCAAAATCTCACATAACTCAAAACGGATCACAGACTTAAATATTAAATGTGAAAGTATAAAACTTTTAGCAAAAAAGAAAGAGAGAGAGAGAAAGAAAGAGGAAGGAAGTGGAAGGGAGGGAGGGAGGGAGGGAAAGGAAAGGAAAAGGAACTCTTCAAGGTCTGAAGCTAAGCAGAGTTCTTGGGTTTGGCAGCAAAAGCACGATTCATAAAAGGAAAAATTGACTTCATCAATTTGACCTCATCATGAATTTTTTCCATGAAAGACTATGTGAAAGGATAAAAAGACGAAGTATAGACTGAGGGAAATAACTTAAGAGACTAGTGTCTAGAATATATAAAGAACTCTCCAAACTCAAAAGTTAAAAAAAAAATTTACTTAGAAACTAGACAAAAGGTAGGGCACCTGGGTGGCTCAGTCAGTTAAGCATCTGCCTTGGGCTCAGGTCATGATCCCAGGGTCCTGGGATCAAGCCCCCCCATAGGGCTCCCTGCTCAGTGGGGAGTCTGCTTCTCTCTCTACTTCTGACCCTCCCCAACTCGTGTTCTCCTCTGCTCACTCTGATTTCTCTCTCTCAAATAAATAATCTTAAAAAAAGAGAGAGAAACTAGATACAAGACATGAACTGACATTTCAGCGAAGAGGATATACAAATAGCAAAGAAGCAGAAGGAAAGATGTTCAAAATCATTAGCCATTAGGGAAATGCAAATAAAGCCACAATGGAAAATGCATTATACACCTGTCTGAAAGCCTAAAATAAAAAAATAATGACAACACCAAATGTTGGTGAGGATGTGGAGAAACTGGGTCACTCATACATTGCCGGTGGGAACGTATATCGGTACAACCACTCTGGTAAATGTGTTTGGCAGGGTTTTTTTTTTTTTTAAGATTTTATTTTTTTTTAACTAATCTTTACACCCAGTATGGGACTTGAACTCACAACCCTGAGAGCAAGAGTCATGTACTCTACTGACTGAGCCAGCCAGGTACCCCCATGTTTGGCAGTTAAAACAAAACAAAACAAAACAAAATAAAACACCAGGGATGCACTTACCATATACCCAACAATTGCACTCTTGCATATTTACCCTAGAGAAATGGAAATTTACGCTCGTCGAAAAATCTATACATAACAGCTTTATTAGTAAGAGCCCCAAACT
The DNA here is from genome assembly GCA_004024625.1 of Mellivora capensis. Lineage (NCBI taxonomy): Eukaryota > Metazoa > Chordata > Mammalia > Carnivora > Mustelidae > Mellivora > Mellivora capensis. The sequence continues at coordinate 51,704 of PISX010000450.1, read as the reverse complement.
GGAAATAATCCAGACATCCTTCAATGGGTTACTGTTAAACAAATGGAATCCCAAACCACAGAATACTATTTGGCAATAAAAAAGAATTAACTGGATACGTGCAACTTGGATGGATCTCGGCAGAATTTAGCCAAGTGAAAAGCCAATCCCTAAAGGCTATATATTATATAATTTCATTTATATAAAGTTTTTGAAATGGCAAAACTATAGACATTGAGAACAGACCATTGGTTGCCAGGAATTAAGGGTGAGGTAGGAGGATGGAGGGGTGAGAGTGGGTATGTTTTTATTTTATTATTTTATTTTATTTAAATTTTAAAGATTTTATTTATTTATTTGTCAGAGAGCATACGAGCACGAGGAGCAGCAGAGGCAGAGGGAGAAGCAAGCTTCCGGCTGAGCAAGGAGCCCGGTGTGGGGCTCGATCCCAGGATGCTGGAATCATGACCTGAGCAGAAGTCAGACGCTTAACCAACTGACCCACCCAGCATCCCATCGTGGGTATGTTTTTAAAAGAATGTCGCAAGTGATTCTTGTAATGATGCAACTGTTCTGCATCTTGACTGTGGTGGTGGATAGGGGTACGCTAACCCACATGTGTGATAAATTTGCAAAGCCTTCCCCGCCCCCCACACACGAGTAAAGCAAAACTAAGGAAATCTGAAAAGATCCCATGGATTGTATCCACGTCAATATCCTGGTTGTGATATTTTACTGTAGTTTACTATAGATTGGGGCCAAAACTGGATAAAGGGACCGTGGGATCTCTCTGCATTATTTCTTACAGCTGCATGTGAATCTATAATTATCTCCACATAAAATAATTAAAAAATTAAATCAGGTGACATTGCTGTATTTTCACAATTATTTATTACTGGGACATAAATGAACAAATCTTAATTGTACACATTCAAATGGTCACCAGTCAAACCAAGACACGGAAAGTGTTCACCCCAGAAAGCTTTCCCCATGCCCTCTGCTACTCCATCTATACCCATCTCCTCCAGGAGGTAACCACCTTTTGCCGGTTCTAGAACTTTAATGAATGGAATCCCATCAAATGTGTGACATTTTTCATTTGCAATGATGTTTTTGAGATTTCATGCATGTGACAAAATGTGGCAACAGTTCATACCTTTTCATTGCTGAGCAGTATTTCACTATATAAATGCATCACTGTTTATCAAGCTGGCTTGTCGATGGACGCTTGAATTCTTTCCAGTGTGGGGCTATTACAGAGAAAGCTGCTATGAACATTTCTGTACAAGTCATTTCATGGACATTTCTTCTATTTCCCTTGGGTAAATACCTAGAACAGAAGTGGCTACATCACATGGTTTAACTTTATTAGAAACTGCCAAAATGTTTTCCAAACTGGCATCATTTGATATTTCCACCTGCTAGGTAGGAGGACTCCCCTTTTTCCTCATCTTTCCTAAAATTTGATATGGTCAACTTTCTATACTTTGACCATTCTGGAGGGGATGTAGTCATAATTAATTTGAATAACAAAAAGTATTAAATAAATTAGAATGATAAGTAGTACACGAACATATAAAAAAAAATTCAGTGGCCCAGAAGCTTGACATCTTAAGGAGCCCAGCTCAAAGTAACTCCTGTGTGGTCAGTCCCAATTTCCCTCCAATCTGTTCCCAAATGTCCACGCCCCCTGCTCTGCTCATTACACCCCCAAGACCCCAGCCCAGTGCCAATACCAACCTCCTTCCTGCCCTCCCCACCTCCAACCTTACCCCTGACCCTGACCCTCCCCAGCTCTGAGCCCACAGATCAAGTCCACATACTTGGGTCTGGCATCTGAGCCCCCCTCACCTGCCCCAGCCTCACTTTCCATTACTGAAGGTCTGTCTGGCCCTTTGCAGCCTCCGAAAAGTTTCCGAGAAACAGGGCTGCCCTCTCGTGCTCACCGCAGCTCATCTCTCCCTGGAGACAGAAAGTAAATGAGAGGTTGCTGGGCTCTGGGGGTGGGTGGGAGAGGTGAGATAAGGAATGACTAAGGGGTACAGGGTTTCTTTGGGGGGTAATGAAAACGTTCTGGGATCCGAGAAGACGTGATTGCGATGGTTGCGCAATTTTGTGAATATATTAAAAACCACTGAATTGTACACTTGATGGGGGTTAACTTTATGGCACGTGAGTCACCTCTCCACAAGGTGGTGATAGAAATATTGAAGCAGGGGCGCCTGGGTGGCTCAGTGGGTTAAAGCCTCTGCTTTCGGCTCGGGTCATGATCCCAGGGTCCTGGGATCGAGCCCCACATCGGGCTCTCTGCTCCACGGAGAGCCTGCTTCCTCCTCTCTCTCCCTGCCTGCCTCTCTTGCCTACTTGTGATCTCTGTCTGTCGAATAAATAAATAAATAAAATCTTAAAAAAAAAAAAAGAAAGAAAGAAATATTGAAGCAGGCCCTCCCTCTCAGGAGTTGACTCTGCATTTGCACAACCCCGAGAGGGAGGCCTTCTGTAAGCTGGTCCCGGCTGCTGCGGTGGGAGATGGAATGTAGACTCTAGCATTCTGACCCTCAGGGAGCAAGGGGCATCCCTGGGCTTTCACTCTCCTGGCTTGTCCCCTACATCCAGGCAAGCTCGAGGCCACGGAGAGGTGACTCCCACAGGCCCAGAGGCACAGGAAGTCCTGAGCAGGTGAGGGTCTGATAACAAGCACTATCAGCTTCTGCTACACCCCTGCACTGTATTCACCACCACCAATCCTGAGAACTCTCCCCCTGCTCCCTCACCCTCACCCCACCCCCCGTCCTCCCCCTAGCCACGCTTCTGCAGCCACACTGGCCTCCGTTTTCTTTGAAGAACACCCCACTTTCCCACTTCAGGGCAATGGCTCGGACTGTTTCCTTTGCTCCCAGCACTGTCCCAGCCTTTCTTCTGGCTGGCTCCTTCCCATCCTTCAGGACTCAGTTCAAAAGTCACTTCCTCACCGAGCCCTTCTCTTCTTGCCCCATCCAAATGGGTTCCCCATTGTTCTCTTTTGAAGCACCCAGGATGCTTTCTCAGTAGCACTTACCACAATTTGGAAATTATATACTCATTTGTTTGTTTATGTCTGCAGGGTCTGTCTTCCCTAGCAGGTTATAGGATTGAAGAGAGAGGGGTTGGGACTGCCTTGCTCATGGCTGTATGTGCCATACCTTTCACTGTGCATGGCATTTAGAAGAGACTCAGTAAGTGTTTGTTAGAGGCTTGATGAAAAAGCCCCAGAGCAATCACTTGCAGCCAAGCAGGGAAGGAGGTGTCTGGAGGCATCTACGTCACCAGATGGGCCTCATTATTACAGGTAGGTGAGCAGAGGGGTTGTGCGAAGCCAGAGAAGGGAGAAATTAATTCTGGGAGCTCAGAGAGGGGACAAAATCTAGATGGCAAGTACCATTTCAGTTGGCTTTTGAAGGATGAATAGGAGTGTATCGGGGATATAAGGATATGGGAAGAAAATGTCAGGCAGAGGGAACAGCATAGATAAAATTTGGAAGTGCTGGTGTGTGTGTGTGTGTGTGTGTGTGTGTGTGTGTGTGTGTGTTTAGGGGGGTAGGATGTGAGTCTGGAGATGAAGGCAGAGCCCTAGCTATGGAAGATTTCTAACACCCAGCTAAGGAGGTTGGATTGGTTCTGACTGGTGGCATTTCCTTTAGTGTGACATCAGTGTCCCTGGAGGGGTTGGGGGGCTGCCTGACTGATTTGAAGTGGGACATCAAGCTCATGATTTCACAAGGATTTTGAAATAGTATATGATTTTCATAGTTTCCTTTGCAGATAAAAATAGGTAAATCAAACTCAAAATCATGGGACGTCAACTCAAAGAAAAATATTAAGTAAATAAGAAATACAGGTAGATCCGGGGCAGAAGTTTGGCAAATCCTACCAAGGATGGTGGAGGCCTCAGCAAGGATAGAGCAAGGGAGGGACCTGGCGAGGCCAGCACCATGAAGGCTCGCTCTGATGGGCCATCTGGATCGTCTGTTGAGTGGGAAGTGGGAATGCAGGAGAGTGGGGCCCAAAGAAGCCACAGGCCTGCGGGTCTGAGTGGATAAGGGGATAGAAGAGGTCAGGAGTTGGGAGAAGATCTGGTTTGGAGTTTAAAGGGACCAGGCTGCACCTCCTTCTAAAAGACCCAGATTCTTACTGCAATGAAACGAAATTTGCAGAACTCTCTATGGCAGAAAATTTCCTTCTCCAAGTCCCTAGTCAGATCCTATGGCAGAGGTGGTTGGTGATCCTCCATGCTCAGGCCCTCTTGGAGGGGGCCCCCAGCTGGTAGCAATGTCATCTTTCTGGGCATGTCTTCTCTGGAACATTCTCTGGCCAGGGTCGCTCAACCCACACAGGGCAGCCAGATGGGCCAAGGAGTTCATGCCCTCAATCATTGTCCCAGATGGCCCGCAGAGGGACTGAGCCCCCGCTCTCCATGGCGTGGACCCCCATCTGCAACCTTGTGTTGGCTTCCTTCCCTTGCCTGACTTGCTCCCCTTCTCTCAAAGTGTGCTTCTTGAGGCCACCTCCCAAAGAACCCACCCCCACCCAAATCTTTGCCTCAGGGTCTGCTTTTGTGGAAACCCCAGAGGGAGACAGAAAAGCAAGAAGTGCCCAAGTTATCCTACCTCCTCAACCTCACCTGGAGCTGTGGTTTCATTTGTCCAATTGAAACCCAGAGCTGGAGTAAGTCTACCACTTACAGCAGTCTTTGTGGGCATGACCAGAAAAACAGGACTCGGGTGAGGGAGGAGCAAATACTCTTTTTAATTGTTTTGGTGAGGTCAGCAATTAGCAGCCCTGGGGTACTTGCCCTGCACAGGCTTTGTTTCAGTTATTTGGGGTCGAGGAGGGAGGTGGCCTCAGGACCTTTGCATTTGCAAGTCCTGTTGCCTGGGATGTTTCCCCATATTTCCAGCTCCAGCTTCTTGTCTTCAAGTCTTGGCTCCACTATCATCCCCACAGAGAGGCATCTCTAACCACATTACCCTAAACCCACCCGTTTCCCTCTTCATCTTAATGGCTTTGGAGCTCTTGGCATTGTATCTTTTTGGAAATCAAATTCATTGAGGTATAAATTACATACAACAAAATATACTCACTGAAAGTGAATTTCAACAAATATCTATATCCTGGTACCCACCACCAAATCAACATTTCCATCACCCCCGAAGTTTCGCTCACCCATCTGCTTTTGGTTACCGTGGCCTAGCTGCTCCTTTTCTAGAATTTCTCATACGAGGACTGATTTGCCATGGAGTCTTTCGCATTTGATTGCTTTTGCTCAGCACAGTGTTCCTGAGATTCACGCACACTGCTGCAGGTGTCAGTCGTTCACTTGGTTTTAACACTGAGCTGTGCACCGGGCATGGATGTCCCTGTTCTTCCAGTTTTCACCTCTCAGGACTAAGGCTGCTGCAAAATTTCACGTGCAAGTCTTTGTGTGGACATATGGACATCTGTTTTCCTGTCTCTTAAATATACCTAGCAATGGGATTGCTGGATTACCAACTGGTATCATGGTTCCCATGGGCTTTTCCTTTGGGGTCCTTCTTCCCCACTAAGCTAGGTGAGGGCAGGGACTTGGCTCCCCAATGGATCCGCAGGGGTCCCAGCAAGTTTATGGTACGGGGTAGGTGCCCAGAAAGTCTCCACTGAATGAATGGATAAAAAGCCAGCGAGCCTGATTGCCAAAAAGAAGGACTCCAAGCCAGAGAGCAACTGGTCTTCCAGGTCCTCCTTCCCCGCAGCAACTTGCTGCTGTGTTTCCCTGAGGCTCCTGACACTCTCTGAACCCTGCAGAGGAGAAATGGCCACAGGAGCGGGGAGATCCTGACATAGTTGTGCCAGGGGTTTCCAACTCTGCGCCCAGAACCTCCCTAAGCGCTTCCTGTAATGCTGAGACGCAGACAGGGAGTCTGGACCTCCCCTCCTCTCCCTTGGGACTCCGTCTGCCATTTGCAGGTGGCACTTTTCCCACCGCTGGGTGACTGGGTGCCTTTGGCTCGTGGGGTGTTTATTTGGACTCTCCCCCCTCCCTTTCATCGCGAGGGGCCTCCAGGACACGTGGATGGACACCCCCCCACCCATGTGTCTACGCTCTGTGTCTACACCTCTCCACCAGCCTCTCGCTGGTCTGGGTTCCTGAGACCATCGGAAGGTCCCGAGTGGTACTGTGTCCATGTTTTTGGGTGCGCCTGGAATGTCTGAGGCTGGCGGGTATTTGTGTCCCCCTCTGTGTGCCTCTGACCCTCTCGCCAGCCACTGTCCCCGGCCGGCGCTGCTAACCCCCCAGGACGGACAGCACCGGCGGCTGCCCTCCGGCCTCGCTCCAGCAGGGGGCGCCGGCGCTCCGCCAAGAAGAGCAGACGCGACTGCTCTGTTGCTGTGGGCGGAAGGCTCGCGGCGACCCAGAAACCACGCTCCGCCGCGTCTGTGACTCCGGGAGCCTCAAGACCCCAACGGTTGTTCAGAGAGGGAAACTGAGGCACCGAAAAGGGGAGGAAAGCTACTCAGGTCTCCTGAACACCAGTCCCCAATCCCAGTGCACCACACCCCCCCCTTCAGATTCTGTGTGAGGGACAGAGGGGCTATTTGGGAAATAAGGTAGGAGGGCCGTCCTCTAACTGGGCTGCTCAAGCTTGCTCCAAAGCAAGGGGGTGGCCTCGGCCTCTCAGTCCCCCCAGGGACTTTCATTCGGTGTTGGGAAGACTGCGACCCCAGGGGTGAGGTCTGGAGGGCAAGGCAGGGGACACTTGTGGCTTCTGGAAATTGACCAGTGTGAGGGAGGGGCCAAAGTCCTATCGACTCATCAGCAAAATGGGTATGTAGGGAACCAGCACTTCCAGGTCTCTCCCATTCTTTCTGCTTCATCCTGGCTCAGGCTGGAGGCTTAAGAAGTAGCTGGGCCTGCGTTCTGGGGACTCCATCCCATGCACGGCCCAGACACAGCCACCACCACGGCCATGGCCGGAAGAGATCGCCGCTCATTCCTGGACACCACTCGCTGGATAACGGGATGGTCATCTGACCCAAGAGGGTGCATTTTCATCACCTCCACAGCCTGACTCACCATGATGAATTGGGTCAATCAAATATCGCCCTCCTGTTCTTCCAGAAATTTATCCTGAGCACCCCCACTGTGCACCAGGCTTGATGCTGGGTCCCAGGGATAGAACGACAAGCAGAAAAATGAGGCCCTGCTCCCTGGGACCTCGCCATCCAGAGGGGGAGACAGACTGTCAAACGAGTAAACAACAAACAAACAAACAGTTACAAATTGTGATAAATGCTGTGCAGGAGACCAAGAAAGGGCACAGACAGAACTGAGGAGGGAGGCTGCTGTTAGCTGGAGTCGTCAGGGGAGGGTCTCTAATGAGGCAGCATTTAAACCAGGAGCTGAAAGATGAGACGGAGCCAGCCATGCAAAGGCGAGGCAAGTGGAAAGGGTGAAATAGGGCAAGGAAAATGATCAGATTCATATTTTTAAAAGATCCTTCTGGCTGCTGGGTGGAGAGTGGGCTGGGGCAGGGCAGGAGTAGGAGTCAGAGACCAGAGAGGAAACTGTTGTAATAATCCAGGGGAGAAATGCTGGTGGTTCAGACGGGGTTGGCCACCGAGGAGGTGGTGGATTCAAGATTATTTTAAAGTAGGATTGATGGGTCTTCTGTCAGATGAAGGGTAGGGGATGGGGAAGAACCCAGGAGGATGCCTTAAAAAATCTGGCGGATGGAAGGGGAAAGGTGGGTGGAAAGCAGGCTGAGAGGGTCGCAGAGTTTAAGTGCTGCTGGCAGGAACCAAGGGTCCCAGAACGGAGTCCCCTGCCTTTGGAGGGTGGCTTGTGGTTCTGAACTTGAGGTTCCTAAACTGCTTGGCCTCAGCATCACCCTGGAGCACTGGGAAGTAGGATTCCTAGGCCCCAAGTCTACGCAAAATCTCCCAGGTGGGGCTAGTTTTGCTGGTCTGGGTCCATTTGTGGGAGCCTCTGCCTCAGGACTCAGAGCTCCTGTCCCCACTGGGACTCTGGTGACTTCTGTCTTCCTTTCCCAGGTGGCCAGACCCAGGGGAGGGAGGAGGCAGTGGCAGGAGAGTCAGGAGGGAGCCTCTAAGAGACAAATGACCAGAGACTTTGGAGGGTCAGAGTTGCCCAGGAATGCCAGGGAAGAACAAACCACCTTTTTATTTTGACCTTGTTTTTAAATAGTCCCCCCTACCAGGGAAGACATGGTTTTGCCTCCTGGGAAGTGGTTGGGGAACCAAGAGGAACTGGCAAGCCAAACGGGAGGCAGAGGCTAGAGTCCTTGGACCATGTACCTGCAGAGGTGAAGACAGAGAAAGCTGAGTCCCCAGAGGCCACTCAGGCCCTGGGCTCACTCCTAGCCAAGTCTGCCAGCTGTGGGCAGCCCTGTTCATTCTGGACCTTTCCCACTCGGTTTGGGTCTCAAATGGCACCCACTTGGCACTTTATCTATATTCACGTACATGATCTGCTTTTACCCGGCAAGGCAGGCCACCCCCCCACCCCCCGTTTCCTTTTACAAATGGAGACACTGAGGTTCAGAGAGTTTAAGCAACTTACCCAAGGTCACACAGCTGGCATGTAGCCCTGAACTTCTGTGGCTGCAGCAGATCCTGGAAACAACTGCCCCCACATCCTTTGTTAGCGCAGAGCACAACTTAACAAAGGAGAGCTCTGGGTACCCAAAAGGATCAAATGAACCATCTCGAAGGACCCAATAAATATCAGTGCTGGGTCCAGGCATGAGGTAGGGATGATGTTTTAGACCCCTTGCCCTCCTGGCGATGGGACCCCAGAGGCCAATCTCAGCTGAACCGACCCCTCCCCTTTCCCAAAGTCAGCTGTTTCTCTGTCCCTGGAAATGCCTCTGAAATGTCAATTGTGGGCCACCCTCCCGCCCTCCCCCTCTGCGAGTCATGTAGCAGCTCAAATATATTATACATATTAAAAGAATATATTCTCTGGCAGCCCTGAAGGGGATAATGAAACCTATATATATATATATCTATATATTTATACACAATGGATTGGCTCGAAATGCTCTGAATATCCCTCCAGCTGTGGCAACCCTTTGAAATATGACACTTGAACAACACCTCCCCCACTGGCGGCTGGCGGGAGACATTAAAGATTTAAAAAAAGGGAAGGAAGGAAGGAGAGGAAGGAGAAGAAAAAGGAGACAGCCGCTTTTGCCTTTGGCTGTGCGGCAGCAAACTGTGTTTAAATATTAAAACCACCCATCACCCTGCCCAGCTGTCCACCCCCTCCTGTGGCCTGGGTACGCACCGGGCCTCCTGTGGCTCAGAATGGTTGGAGCTGCCAGGCCAATCAAATACACTCCAGACCCCAGGGATGAGGGGAGGGGATGGAGTTTCGGGGGGCTCCGCTTCAGATAGAAGACTTGGGCTGGTCTCAGCTTGGCTGGGAAGAAGGGCCTGGTGTGGGCGTGGGGGGGTGGCGGGGAGGGTGGCCTCTGTTAGATCTGAGGCAGAAGATCCTGACTCTGCCTCTTAGACGCTGTGTGACCTTGACCTTGGGAAGTCTCTTCCATCTCTGAGCTGCCATTTTCTCCTCTATACTATAAGAGACTTGGACTGGATTATGGGACTTTAGGGGTCCATGAAGGCTTAGAAATTACATGCAGAATTGGGGAGGGTCAAAGGGGTTATCAGGCTCTTAGAGTGACTAGGCTTTCTCTGAGGGTCCAGATCATTATTTCTGTCTCAACGTTGGCACTTTAGGACACCCCAACCAGGCGGGGCCTGATTTCCTGTGTCCCAGCTCCTGCAGGGAAGGCCTTCTGAGATGTTTGTTAATGATCAGAGAGACACGGGAAAGTAGAACTTGTTCCAAGGGTAAAATTAAAGGTGATCAGAAGGGACATGTGCTGTCTTGTCAGGTGGTGAGCTCCCTGACCCTGAAGGAATTCACACAGAGGCCAGATGAGCTCTTTTGGGGGCTACCCATAAGGGAGATGTCAGCATTTTTGACAGGGTCTGGCTGTGAGGGGCCTTCCAACCCCAGATTCCTGTGATTTTAATATTCTATGATTGAAGGCTCTTTAGAACTTGGACTGAAGCAGGGGTGGAGGGCGGGGGGCAGTGAGGGAGAGAGAGCCAACAGTTTGGGTTTCTGTGTATACCGTGAGAATGTAAAGTGGTTTTGCCTTCCAGGTACTTCTTGTGGGGATGTGGGCATGGGCCTCTTGCCACCTTGAGTGAAATTCCGTATTTTACTATACCATAGCCCCTAAAGTGACACAAAATACTTGATATTCTGCTCAGCTGAAAAAGCAGAGATTGTCCCATCCCTGGACTCATTGAGCAATGAATGTCTCCAGTGTGGGTTGTCTCTGAAGGATTCACTGGGGATAGGGAGGGGGGTAGATTTTGACTGCATCGGGGTAGAATATTTGCTAACCCACTAATTCTAGAATCAGATCTCCCTGAATAAGCTGTGACTCCCCTAATTAGGATCCTCCAAGACTAAGATCCAAGAGTCTAAGGGTCAGGATTCCAGAATCTAAAGTTTCTAGAACTTGAGGTGTCAAGGAGTCAACCTAAGATTCTGCAAGATAAGAAATCTTTAAGAGGAAGGTCAAGATGGGCCTTCCCATGGGAAACATCTGTTGGGACTTGAGATGTTAAGAAGTGGATATGAAGCCTTTCTACTTGTTCCTCCAATGAAGCATCTACCCCCAGAAAAGAGTTGTGTCCTGCGTGGTTAGAAGTGAGGACATGCAGAAAGCAAGGTGATTTTGCTTTTTTAACTTGGAAAAAAACAAAATGTTTTATGTATCCAGATAGCACTGGGGCTGAGTTGGGAGGCTGTTGAAGGGAGTCCGTTGCACGCCGATAAACCAGCTCTCCAATAAAAGCCTGATTTGTAGCATTTGTCAGTTTCCATGGTGTAAATATTCCCACTGTGTCCAATGGCTGATCTCGACATAATGTCTGGAGTCTGATGGGAGGAAGCAGAGCTGCTTTTCAAACCTCCTCCAGGCCGGGGAAGCATGGCAGAGCTGAGGCGGGGATTCCTAGCTGAGGGGATGGTAAGGCAGCTGGGAGGTGGGCAGACCTTGCAGCCCAGACCACGCTTCTGCTAAGGTGAGACATGTCCATTTCTTCACTCAGATAGAGACTGAAGATTTATATAGAGATTTATGTAGATTTATCGTTGTGCCTCTTTTATAGGTGAAGAAATTAAGACATAGGGAGACGAAGATGTTTGTTTCCAGTTGCCAGCAACTAAGATGATAGCAGGTAATATGGACGGATGGTGCCTTAAATCGGAGCCAGGCCCGCGTGAAAGAGCTTGCCTTGGTGCTGGGGTCAGTGGCCCTAGAACTGGCCTGGGGATAAAGACGCCTATGCCAGAAGGTGTACCTAGGTAAAGGAACCGGTAAGGGAACATCCTGGTCCCCTGGGGAACCCTTGGACTGTAAAAAGTGGTCCAGAGTCCGTCCTTCTTGGGAGCCACTGAACTGGGCATTCCTACCCCTGCACCTGTCAGTTACTGGCTGTGGGCTGCTCCAAGAGGACAGATCCTCCCAGGCCCTTCCGGAGGGCTGTCTGAAGTCAAGCCTCTGAAAAGGTCTTCTTATTAGCAACAAGCCCATGACACACCGACCAAGTTAAAGGGATCTGGGCTGGGCATCACTGGGGGAAAACCTCCACAGGTATTGGCTCACTTATTCCTTACAACAACCTTAGGTGGTATGATCACCCCCACTTTGCAGAAGGGGAAAATGAGGCACAATTTGCCCAGCATCTAGTGAATGGCAGAGTTGGGCAGAGCCCAGGCCAAGCTGAGGCCTGGCCCCAGCACCCATGATCTCTTCTGGGAGGAAGGGAAGATGGTACCTGGTGGGGGGACAGGAAGGGTGGCGGGAGGTGGGGGGAGCTGGCAGCAGCAGGGGCAGTGGCTACAGGACAAGGGGAGAGGGAAAATGCTAAGAGGTCTGCTTGGACAGAGAGGAAGGTAAATGAAGGAGAGAGAGAGGGGGAGAGAAGGAGAAAGAGAGGAAGGAGAGAGGAGCTATAAAGGAAGTATGGGAAGGGGCTTGCAAAGAAGGGGCTCACACAGGGCCCTCTCCCTTCCCCCAGACACCCTAGGCCAGTTCTCTGAGTCTCAGTCTTTTTCTCTGTAAAATGGGTTGAGTAGAGTTACCTGTTTCCTCCCGGCACTGTTGAGAGAGTTAAATAAGGATGTGCCCATCAAGCTTTTGGTTCAGAGTGGCCCACTGTGAGAACTGACAGCCACAGCTGTTGCCTCTGCCTGGCCAAGAGGCACCAGCTGGGGTGCCAGATGTGAGCTCTGCCTCTGGCCTGGGAACGAAGCTGGGATGGGGCGAGTGTCCATGTTTGTGGAATGGGCAGCACCCCCGGTGATGAGACCAACCCCGGGGGCACTTCCCATTCACTGGTCTGTTTCATGCCCCTCCTCACTTTGAGGGTTATTTATTTATCCCAGTCTTACAAATGGGGAAACTGAGGCTCAGAGCGGCAAAGTCACTTTTGTGTCACCGGGTCAGAAAGGAGCAAGCAGGATTTGTTTTCAGGTCTCCCAATTCCAAGTCCGGCATGTATGTTTGCACATTTCTCTCCTTCTCTTTCTGGGTGTGTGTAAGGAATACTTGACCATCATTCATTCCTTCCTTTACCCATCATTCTTTGCTTAAGTGCCCATGAAGTGTCCCCCATGCTCTACCTTATGCCTGGGGGTGTGAAGGAGGCCCAGACTGACATAGTCTCAAAGTACTCCCAGTCTAATGGAGATGACAGAGGAAAATAGCACAGGCTCACAGAGCTAGTCATTTCAACCCTACCCAGTGCTTCCAAAGGAGAGCATAAAAACAGAGAGTTGAGCTGGACCAGGGCTCAGGGAGGGCTTCCCAGAGAATTGGCATTTGAGCTGAGTAGGCATCAGTCAAGAGGCAAAGATGAGGGTGGGCAAAGAAGGGGGTGTGTTCAAGCCAGGAGCAGCAGGTGCCAAGGCCCTGGGGCTGGAGAAATGTGGATCCCAGGAGGCTCTGTGAGGAGGCTGGTGCGGTTGATGAGCTGGGGAAAGGGGCAGTGAGCTGAAGTTGGGAAATTGGCAGGGTTTGGTCTTTTGCCCCAAGAGTCCCAGAGTGTGTTTGCAAATGTGTGGGTATATCTGGCATAAACCCAGCAGGCTAGGGTGGCAGAGGGGCTGCAGGCCTGGGCAGCAGCCTGATGGGGTAGCTTTAGCATTCTCTCCAGCCCCCACTCTTGTTAGCTGATTTCCTGACTGAGGGAGAGGGCTAGGGACTGCAGAATCCATCCCACCGTCACCGTTGTTCTGGGGCATGGGGGCAGGGGGACTCTGGGGAGGTATCTGACTGGGGGGAACAAGGATGGTGAGTAGAGCTGGATGGGTCAAGAGGAGGCTGAGTGCACACCGAGGACAGAGCCACCTTCCTGGGCCTTTGTTTCTGTATCTGTGAAATGGGTCCATAAGATGAATTCAGCTGGACCCTCCAGACATCTGCTGGGTCAAACCCCACTGTATACCCGAGGCCCAGCGAGGGCAATGACCTGAGGAGTGTTGCCCAGCAACTGAGTGACTGTTCAGAGGTCAGAGCTCAGACTCCCTCTGGCCACCTGGGTCAGGGCCTCTTAGGAATCCTAGAATATCAGCACAGGGCTATTGTTCTCTGGGCATTACCCAACCGAATATTCCAACCTGAAGGGACAGGACAGAGAAATACCTCTTGGTATCCTGAGATCCACAGGTATGCCTCCAAAGCCCGAAATGACATAGGAGTCCCACCACTCCATCTCACAGCCTGTCCATTCTGTAGAAATCCAGGGCTGAGAAACCGTTTTCCACCCACTCATCATTCCACTATTACCAAGTCAGTCATTTGGCTGTGTATTTCAGCTGTTGCTTTTTAAAAATGTGGGTCTTTCCAGGGAATGTTCTCTTTTCCATCTTGGTTGTCAAGTAAGATTAGGACCAGGGAGAGGCACCTAGGTCCTCTCCCTGGTTAAGTGTCTGATTTCGGCTCAGGTCATGGTCTCGGGGTCCTGGGATTGAGCCCCACATCGGGCTCTATTCTCGGTGAAGAGTCGTCTTCTCCCTCTGCCTCTGCTCCTGGCCCCACTTGTGCTATCTCTTTCTCTTTCAAAAATAAAAAAAAGATTAGGACCAGGGAGTTGGCTGGAACTAGTTCAAGGTGCGGGCGGGGCACCCTGAGGGCTAGCTTGTCCCTGCACCAATACTGAGAAGTCCCAGCCTGGTGAGGAGGAGAGAGGACTATGTAAAGGCAGGCACTAAAGCTGGGGCCAGAGCAGACACCCCACTGACAACCCCCTGCGTTGATGTTGAACACCCTAGTTAACAGTGAGCAGCCAACACCCCAGTAAATGTCAACCATGCTACTTAACAACCACCCTCGTTGACAGTGAACGCTCCAGTCAACGCTGATCACATCCTACTTTTTTTTTCCTTTTTTTTTTTAATAAACATATTTTTATCCCCAGGGGTACATGTCTGTGAATCGCCAGGTTTACGCACTTCACAGCACTCACCATAGCACATACCCTCCCCAATGTCCATTACCCACCCCCCTTTCCCGACCCTGATCACATCCTACTTAACAGTCAACTCTTTCATTAACAGTTAAGACAACCTAGCAACAAGCACCTTAGCGGACAGTCACTTCTCCGGCAGGAACTCAGTGCCAGAGGAGAATCAGGACGAGGTGCTCCCTGAGGGTATGGAGGGAAGGGAGGACTCTCAGCCCCTGCTCTGCCCGGCAGGCCTGGCCAGCCAGCTCCTGCCCCACCCCTGCAGCAGCGCCCCCACCACCCAGCCCACACCCCCACTGGCTGCAGCCAAGCTCCGCTCTGGAGCCCAGGCTTAGAAAAGGAAAGATGAAACAGGGCTGGAACGTGAAATGCATTATTCAGTCCCGGCCTAAATGGCCCACTCTTCCCTGAGGGGCGCTCAGGCTCCCCTCGTGTCAGAGATGAAAGTGGACTGGGAGCTTGCCATCAGTCGAGGTCTGTTTCTCCCTTTGCCCCCCACTTCCTCTCTGGCTTGTCTCTCTGTGAGCCCCCTCTCTCCTCAGCCTTCTGTCTCCCTGTCAGTCTGCCCAGCTGGCTGAGTCTGGCTCACTTCTCCCTACCTCGATGTCTCTGTGCCTCTCTCATATCTGGCCCCTTTTCTCAAACTCTTCCTCTGACTCTGTCTTTCCCACCCTCTGGCTCTCTGGCTCTCTCCTCTCTCCCCCTTCTTTTGTCTCTGTCCCTCTCCCCTCCTTTGTTCCCTCCCTTCTCATCCTCCAGCTCTCAGCTCAAGCACTACCTCTTCCAGGAAGCCCTCCCTGATGCTTCAGGCCCAGCTGTGGGCCTGTCCCTGTGTCCCTTCTAGAGCCATGTTCTCTTCCTTCAGAGCCCTTGCCTCTATTTGTAATGTATGACTACAAATCAGGTTGATTATTTAAAGTCAGTCTGGCCACCAAAGTATAAGTTAACTCTGTGTCTGCTTTTGTCTCACTTGCTGTTATAACCTGGCTGCCTGGACGCAGGGGGCATTTCTGGTGTAAATGCCTTTCTCTCAGCCCCTTCCCCTCTCCCTGCTGTGTCCTGGCTGGGTAGTTACTCCAGCAAGAGACTCCTCCTCTTGTATCTCATTCTATCCCTCACTCCCCCCTTCCTCACAGCTCCTGGGGGCCTAGGGTGGGCAGTGGCTCTCGGCCTGCTGACTGGGGACCCTCGCAGCTCCCAGCGTGGAGACCAGGGCCTGTAGGAGGTTCTCAAATCCTAAGCCTGACCCAGCCAGCAGGTGCTTATTGTACCTTTGATGAAGGAAAGAGTGACACAGAGAAAGGGGTCTGGAATTCTAATTTCCATCATCTCTGCTCAATACCACGTGATCCTGGGCAAGTCAGGTCCGTTCTCTGAGTTTCTCCTTCTCCATTTGGCATTGGGGTGTTCTGGCAACATTCCATAGGAGCCTGTCCTATAAACCAAAAACAAAGAGCCTCTCAGATGTTAGTGCAGCATTTCCCCCTCATAGCAGTGCCCTGGGGGGAACAAAAAGTCAGTGGGCCATGCACAGGGAGCCCAGGCTTGGGGACTTGGGGTGCTGGGACCTTTCAGTGAGGAGAACTGGGGGGAGGAGAAAATTGGGGCTTAAAACAAAACTCATCCATGTGTGCATTTATTAAGCACCTACCATGTAACAAGCACTGCTCAAGACTTGAGGGCTGTAGGAACGACCCCAGCAGAACTCGGCTCCCAGTTTCCCTGGCAGTCATGGCACCATCCAGGCACTTGACAGATGTGCTGTGAGTGCCTACCGGGTGCTGGGTGCACGGTGGACAAGACCAGCATGACCAGCACCCTGGGCAGGGTGGAGGGTGCTCACATTCAGCGTTCTGTCTCAATTCCATGCTGGGCGCCCTTTGCCCTCAGCCCTCCTTCAATCTGGCTGCCCAAACGGAGGACGGCTTTCTTATCCCCATTTGGCTGATGAGGAAACTGAGGATCATGGTCATGTGGGCTAGAAAGTGGAGGAGCCAGGTCAAGAGCTGTTTAACTCTAGAGCCCTAATTTTCTGGGGACTTTGAATGTGACTTATCCTCTTTCCAAGCCTCAGTGTCCTTGTCCATATGTTGAGGAGCTGAGCAGGTGACCTTGAGATCCTCCAGCAATGTGGGTCCGTGGGAGGAGAGCTGCGGCCTGGGGAAGGTGTGGGGTGGGGGTTGGTTCAGGGCCCGTCCCCTCTCAGCCAGGTCAGCTTAGCTTCCACGGAAGTTTCTCAGCTTTGGAGTCCGGAGGTGGTTCTTATTATTGGCTCCAAATGACTTTTGCATCCATTTATTTGCGGCATTTTGATTTTGCATTCAATTTCCGGTCCATTCACGGTGTCTGCACTACCTAGGGGATGTGAAATTGAGGCAGCCAGGAGCTCGGTTTGGACACGCCTGACAGCCACCGCTGCTCTGCTGGCTGCTCCAAAGGAGGAATGCTTGACCAGCCTGCACCCTGCGGTGGCTCCCACCCCCATCCACAGCCCAAATCTGCCCCAGGGGCCCCCTGCCTGGAAGCAGGACTCCTCCAGTACCCCCACCCTGACACACATAACTGAGATGGGAAACTGGCCAGGGCTTGGGGCCTTCAGGAAAATCAGGCTCTGGTTGCCACAAAGGGTTTGGCATCTTCCTGGAAATGTACAGGGGTTCCCAGCTTGACCCCCCTCCCTACCATCCTTGGAGTATTCCAACACTCAGTGTGACCTTGCCACTCTCCTGATAGAGACCCTTCCACTGATTCCCATTACCAGCAATCTAGAAAGTGGCTCAGAGAAGCCAAGCGAATTGCCCACGGTCACACAGCATGGTGCCGGTGGGGGCATTCCAACTCTGAAAGTCCCTGTGCTCCCAACCTCAGAGCCTCAGAAACTGGCTGGGAGAGCTCCTCCTCAGAGCTCCCTGCCAGCTACACACACAGTTCCCCCCACCCACCATTTCCCAGGGGAGATCCCCCCCCCCCCCCCCCCCCCCCCCCCCCCCCCCCCCCCCCCCCCCCCCCCCCCCCCCCCCCCCCGTTCCTCATCTCAGGCACCTGTGTATCCAGGAAGCCTTTGATGATTGCATTCCTCTGCGGGGCTGGTGCTTTCATTGTTTGTGTGTCTGACCATGTCACGAGATGCCCAGGCTCAGCAAGGGCAGTGGCCACGGGTCCCCAGTGCCCAGTGTAGGGCTTGGCACAAAGGATAAACAGAAACGAGGATGATTCTCATCTGGTGCCCTGCAGAGAGGGTGGATGGGGCAAAGGGAACAAGAGCTGTCCAGGGTCTTGTGTGGCTCCTGGAGGCGGGGCAGGGGGTAGGGAGAGTTATACAGAGAGGGAACATGCGCAGCCTGAGGCCACACAGCAAGGATCAGTGATGTCTACACTGCCTTCCCTCCAGAAACAAGGCAGGGACCTCCTCTCCGGAGCAGTCTTTCGAAGAGCACCTTGCCAGCTGGCCCAACCTCATTCCATCCCCCGACCCTCAGCCTTGGGGAGTCTGGAGGAGAAGGAGGGGGCCAGCTGGGGAAGGGGGCTCTGATGGAGGCCATATATCACAGCGGCAGCTGAAGCAGAGAGACAGGAGTGATTTTTCTTCACGGTTTGCAGACAAATGAGGTGGACAGAAAATGGATGGCAACCTTCGGCAGGGAGAGGCCCGGGGCCACGGGAGCAGCTGTGGCTGCCCAGGCAGGAGGGACACATTCTCAGCCCAGGCTTCTCTCCTCAGCAGAGGATAGGAGGCAGCTTGGACTGGAGAAGGAGTCGTGTGGGGAGGGGAGGGATGTGAGTGGGAGGGTCTGTGCTGCCGTGGGACCAGGACACATCAAGCCCTCTCTGGGCCTCAGTTTCCCCTCTGGCAGGTGAGTGGACCAGGGACTCTGTAAGGGAAGGCACTAGAGTTTCGACTGGACCAGGAGCTCTGAGCCCTGCCTTGTTGAGGCCTGGCAAAATCTTGGGGCAAGAAGAACAGGGGCTTCCCCCCAAACCTCTTTATTCTTTAGCGTCCCGAAGGAGCCTGGAGAGTCAGGAAAATGGACACGACCTGGCAGAGGCCTCAGGAGCCCCAAAGCTAGATTTTACGTACTTCCAAATTATCCTCGAGGCTTAATGTTTGGAGAGCTTGGACTCTTAGAACCTGGAAAGCTTATTATCTTAGAAAACTAGATTCCTCATCTCTGAGCACGGGGGTAGAGTTCTCCACAACCCGCCTCCCCCCCGCCCCGCCCCAGGTGTGCAAGGAACATGGCTTCCTTTGCTTTTCTATAACCCACTATCATTTCCATTTGGAGGCCCCGTTCTGCCACGATGGGAGAAACTTAGGCAGATTGGGGGCCTGTTTGCATGGGTTTAGAGGACATTTTGGGACTGACACAGGTCACAGGGGAGATTAGGAGACCCTCAGTCGTCCACTCATCAGACACTCCACCCCTCTGTTCTGTCACCACGGTGAGCTGCTGTTTGAGGGGTCCCTCTGGGTGTGGCAAGTGTATTGGGCACAGGGGCCTCTGTGACGTCATCTCAGGCCTGTGTACCCAGACTTTTCTTCTCTGGGCTCAGCCTGGAGTGGGGCACAGCTTGCTGTCAGGTTTTCCAGACCTGGCTGTGGGTCCTGTCATCACCCATAGTTTTAGAGCTAGGGTGAGACTCCCTTCTCAGAGGCCTACAGCCTGTAGGAGACCAAAATCTTGGTTTCCCTCTGACTCTTCTCCCAAAATCCAGATCAGGGGACTCTGTTGGAATCTCAGGGCTGGCTGAGGGCCTGGTCCCTTCCTACCCCATGGACCTCCCTCCCACCCCCATTGTTTTCAGTCCCACTCCTTCCTCTTCCCCTCTGGGCTGTGGCTTTGCAAACTCAAGACCAACAGGACACGAGCTGGACAGCAGGGGTGGAATCAGGCCAAGGAGATGAGAAAATGGATTCATATCTTGGAAAAGGAACATTCGATGACTTTGAAATATTAGAATGTCCAGA
Source organism: Mellivora capensis (assembly GCA_004024625.1). Taxonomy (NCBI): domain Eukaryota; kingdom Metazoa; phylum Chordata; class Mammalia; order Carnivora; family Mustelidae; genus Mellivora; species Mellivora capensis. Next base: position 32,170 of record PISX010000450.1, on the reverse strand, counting down.
TCTGGAGATCTCAGAATCTCAAAATCACAAAGCCTCTGCGTTCCTTAATTCCCATCTGTAGGAGAATGGTTAGATCAAGGGTGGCAAATGAGAAAATTGAATCAACCTGTATAGATATCCGTGCATTGACATGGATGAATCTCAAAGCTATAATGATGAGTGGGGGGAAAAGAGCAGATTGCAGAAGACTATGTATGATGTTATACTATTTGCATAAATACGAAAAACTTGCCAACACTGTAGATGTATTCATAACCCATTAAAATCTAAAAACACAGGAGCACCTGCCTGGCTCAGGCAGTAAATCTTGTGACTCTTGATCTCAGGGTTGTGAGTTCAAGCCCCGTGTTGGGTGTAGAGATTACTCAAAAATAAAATATTTTGAAAAAGATTTTTATTCATTTATTTGAGAGAGAGAGAGAGAGAATGAGCAGCGGGGAAGGGCAGAGGGAGAGAGAGAAGCAGGTTCCTTGCTGAGCAGGGAGCCCAACCTCGGGATCTGTCGCAGGACCTGAACATCACGACCTGAGCCGAAGGCAAGACACTTAACCAAATGAGCCACCCAGGCACCTCTAAAAATAAAATTCTAAAAAAAAAAACAAAACTAAAAACAGGGATGGGAAAGCTCCATACCTCTCTTCTGGACTGGGGAGAAAGAGAAAGGAATTGAGTTGGAGACTGGTATAGGCAGAGTTCTTCATGGGTGGCTGTAACATTTCATTTCTTTTAAAAGGTAATAACGAGGGACTCCTGGGATCCAGTCCTGCTTCAGACTCCTTGCTCAGCAGGGGAGTCTGTTTCCTCCCTCTGTCTGATGCTCCCCCTGCTTGTGCTCTCTCTCTGTCTCTCTAACAAATAAATAAATAAAATCTTAAAAAAAAACGGTAATAACTAATAAGATGTGTCTATCTAAATAAACATGTACCTACACGTTTGTGTATGTAAGTTGCTCATAAAGCTTTTTAAAGAGTAGCATGCCCCATGTAGCCTCCTCTTGCTCACTCTGACATTGCTGGCACTCACATTATTGTTGTTTTCGGCTCTCGTTCATTCATTTGGGCTGCTGGATAGCATGCTGTTGTGTGAAGACGCCAGAAGGTGCAGATCCCCGAGACCTTTCAGGCACTGCTGGTGGAGTGCAAATTGATACACCTACTTTGGAAAACACTTTGGCAGTGTCTCACAGAGCCAGATATTCAGCAATTCCACTCCCAGGTGTATACCCAAGAGAAATTTGCACATAGACAACAGGACACGTGACAAGAATGCTTGTAACTTATCTGCCCACGTTAGCAGATGCCTGGGAACAACACAAAGGCTCACCAACCGGAGAGCGGATGAATGCATTCATTTGTTGATGAAAGAACTTGGAAAAAATAAAAGGTCAGAATTGAAGCAAGTCAGGCATTGTTTTGATATAAGTGAAAAATGGGTAGTGAGTACGTTGTCTTCATTATATTAATCTTTTGGTATTCACAATAATTTGTAATTAAAAGAAATCATATTTTTAAAAAATCCTGGGTTGTCGAAGACAAAGATCACAGAAGGCCTGTGATCTTTGGTGTCAGGAGGGTTTGAGATGATCTAGTGGGTCTACACCTGGGAGCTCACACAGCTAGCTTCCAGCCTCTGTCTGTGTGCTTCCCACAGTGAAGTGCTGGGACCTGTAGACAGGATGAACTCCAGTGGTGGATTAGGTCAAGAAACAAACACAACTCTCATCTGTAGAAATTGCTCATAGGGATGGGAGGTGACCGGAGATGATACAGGAAGAGCTGATAACAAGGTGGGAGGTGGGGGCAAGAAGGAGCTCCCAGTGGCTGTTAAAGCTGTGTCCTAGAGAAAGGTTTCTGGAAGGATCTGGATGGGGTCTGCATAGTGGGATAAGGTGTCCCAGAGCAGAGCATGGAATGAGTCCTGCACAACAGAGGCAAGGCTTGTAGACCCAGAGCAGCAGGCCTGGAAAACTACACTTCTCTCATACTCTCCCCTCCAGAATTTTGTCCTTTTCACCAGGTCCCTTAGGGTTCAGACCCTTAGGGGGCAGTCTTCCAGCCCCTCTGGGAGAGCTGTAGTGCATCTCTCTTTAATATTAACATCATATTCCAGGATGCACTCACACCTGAACACAGGTGCGAGCCACGTACCTACAAATGCATGTACTGGCCTGCGTATGCATGGGGCCCCCAGAGGTAATTGGCTATGGACAGGTGCAGCTTTCCCTGGACCTAGTCCAGGCCACACCATCACTCTTGCTGGATGACTCCCAGTCTCTTCCTGGATTCTCTGTCTCCCATCTCCTTCTCTCTGTGCTCCACCCTGCAAGCAGGAGTGGGAAGATCTTTCTGAAGCACAGATTGGTTGCTGTCACTCCCCTACATGAATGAAAAAATAGGTATCACAGATTAAAATGTTTGTGTATATGGATTCCTGCACCAAAGTGTGTGTACACGTATATGATTGTTCATATGCATTTTTGCTTTTATATATTTTTTACTTTTTGATTGGGTAGCACCTGGATGTGGTAAAAATTTCATACAATGAGAAAAGATGCAGAGGAAAAGCCAGTGTCCTAAGTGGCTGACTTCTGAAATGGTGGAGGAAGGACTTCCAAAGATTACTCCTGCATAAAAGCAACAAGAACACTGGAAAAACTCTCAGATACACTTTTTTTTGTTTTTTTTTGGAGTGTTGGAAATTAACTGAAGACTTACAATAATTCAAGGAGTCTTTATTCAAGAAAAATGGCTGAATCTTAGTAAGAAGTGAATTTTATGATGTTTTCACTTGCTTTAATCCCATCCTCTTTCCCCAGCTACATGTTAATCTTGAAAACCAAGGGCCTTGCAACCACAGTAACCATGAACCAGTAACTTAGCACCCACTAGAGGGAACAGAACAGGTCTGGAGCTCCTCAATGGCTCTATCCTCAGGATATTTTCATTATTTGACCTGTCCAGCAGCTTACTCAAGATCTTCATTTTCAGTACTTGTTTTTATTTGATCTGAATTAGAGCTTTCCCTCTGTGCAAAAGGTCTATGTCCAAGGACATTTGTTGACAACAATCAGAGGCGATTGTTTAACATCACAGTACCTGAGGCAGCATTACCAGTTGGAGCTAAGAAGAGACTAACCAAAAATCTTAAAATTGGGGCAATGAGTAAGGGATTTTGAAAGCTCTAACATATTCCTAGGAATCTATGTATTTCTAGTCTATGTGCATGTGTATGCTTAGGAAAGACATGAGAAGGCCATAATTTTTCATTTCTGTCTGACTCAAGGCTCTGTGTAAGCAGGAATTGAAGGCCAAGGCAGAATTTAAATTCCCCCAACATATACACAGAGCCCCTTGGCAAAGGATGTGAGACTTACTGGTTCAGGGCATTTAAGAAAACCTTTGTTCAATCATTAGCAGACCACAGAGCTAACTGAGCAGAGACTTCACTGGCCACAAATGACAAAGAATACTTTACAGAATTAGTCTAGGAAAGCCATTAAGCAAACAAACACAACAGCAGCAGCAACAACAAACCCTGGGAGGGGAGAAATGATTTCCAGAGTTCTCTATCTAGCAAATCTACCCTTCGAAAAAGAAGAAGGAATTAAGACATTCTTAGATTAAAAAAAAAAAATAGGAATTTGTCAGTAGCAGACCTGCTTTACAAGAAATACTAAAGAGAGTCCTTTAGGCTGAAATGAAAGGACACTAAGCAGTAACACAAGTCTGTATGAAGAAACAAAGAGTGATAAGAGTGATAAGTAAACACAGTTGACCCTGGCACAATGTGGGTTTGAACTTCATGGGCCCACATTATATATGGATTTTTCACAGTACAGTACTATAAAAATATTTTCTCTTCCTTATGATTTTCTCTTCTCTAACTTATTGTAGAACATTATATATAAATACATACACACACACACACACACACACACACACACATATATATATATGACATGCAAAATAGGTGTTAACTACTTATTCTATTGGTAAGGCTTCCAGATAATAATAGGCTACTAGTAGTTAAGTTTAGAGGAGTCAAAAATTATACACAGATTTTTGAGTGTGTGTGGGGTCAGCACCCTTAACCCAAATGCTGTTCAAGGGTCAACTGTATATAACAATATAAATGTAATTTTATCTGTTAACTTTTTTCTTTTCTTACCTGATTTAAGGCAACTGTATAAAGCAATAATTATAAAACTATGTTGATGGGCTTATAATGTATAGACATAATTTGTATGACAATAGTACAAAGAAGGAGCAACAGAAGGGAGCTACACTGGAGCAAAGTTTTGCATACCATGGAAATTAAATTGGTATTAATCCAAACTGAATTGTTTTTAAGATGTTAATTGTAATCACCAGGGAACCCACTAAAATTTTTTTTTAAAAAATGTAATAAAAGAAACAAGAAGAGAATTAAAGTGGCATACTGGAAATTATCTATTTAACACAAAAGAAGGCAGTATTGGAGGAACAGAGGAACAATAAGACATGAGACCTACAGAAAACAAAGCAAAATAGTGGATATATATCCTAGTTTATCAGTAAAAAGAGGAAAAAATATATAACATGAAAAGAGGAAGCAAAAGAGAGCTGGAGACGCTTTCCTAGACAAAATAAACTTTAAGAGAAAAATTGTTACTGGAGACAAAAAAAGGATATTTTATAATGGTAAACAGATCAATTTATCAGGAATAGATAAGAATTATAAACACAAATGTACCTAACAGTAGAATCCCAAAATACACAAAGCAAAAACAGACAGAACTAATGGTAGGAATATACAACTCAGCAGTAACAGATGGAGATTTCTATACTCTAGTTTCAATAATGGATAGAACAACTGTGCCAAAGATCAACAAGGAAATAAAAGACTTGAACAATTCTGTGAGCTAATGTAACCTAATAGACATTTATAGAATACTGCCCTCCACAGCAGCATTTTTTTTTTCAGATGCACATGGAATAGTCTCCAGGAGAGGCAATATGTTAGGTCACAAAACAAGTCTCAAATTTAAAAGGTTTTACATCATACAGTGTATGTTTTCTGACCACACAGATTGAAATTAGAAATTAATAATGGGAAAACTGAGGGAAATCACAAATATTTAGAAATTGAACAACACAGTACTAAATAATCAATGGGTCAAAGAATCAATCACAAGAAGACTTAGAAAATATTTTGAGGTAAAGGAAAATGAAACCTCAACATAACAAAACTTATGGGATGCTGCTAAAGCAGGGCCTAGAGGGAAATTTATAGCTATAAACACCTATATTGAAAAAGAGACAGCTCACAAATCAAAAACCTAACCTTACACCATAAGAAACTAGAAGAAGAAAAAATAAACCCAAAGGAAGCAAAAGGAAGTAAATAATAAAATTAGAGGAGAAATAAATGAGATCTCACTTTGTACTCATTAGGAGGAGTATAATAATAATAATGATTTTAAAAGAGCAATAAAGGATGTTGGCCAGGATTTGCAGAAATTGAAACATTCATACACAATTAATGGGAATGGGAACCTCAAAAGGTTAAACATAAAGTTACCATATGGCTCAATGATTCCACTTGCAGGTAGATATCCAAGACAAATGAAAACATATGCCCATACAAAAACTTGTTCAGATATGTTCATAGCAATATTATTTATATTAGCAAAAGGGGGAACAACACAAATATCCATTAACTGATTAATGGGTAAACCAAATATTCCATACAGTGGAATATTATTAAGCCATGAAAAGGAATGTGGAGTATTGATACATGTCACAACATGGATGAATTCTGAAAACATTTTGTGCTAAGTGAAATGCCAACACAAAAGCCTATATATTATATGATTACACTTACATTAAATGTCCAGAATAGGCAAATTTATGGAGACAGAAAGCAGATTAGTGGTTGCCTGGAGCTGGGAGCAGAGGTGGACTGGGGAATAGCTGATAATGTGTAGGGTATTTCTTTTGGGGGATGACGAAAATGTTCTGGAATTAGATAATACTGGTGGTTGCATATCTTTATGAATACACGAAAAACACTGAACATCTACTTTTAAAGAATGGATTTTTATCGCAACTGAACTCTATGTCAAAAAAGATGTTATAAAATATGTTAGTGTCCCTCTTATGCCATTTCCCTAGTTTCTTGTGTATCCTTTCAGAGATGTTCTAGGTACATGGCAGCATGTATGAATATATCATATTCCACTAAATATTAAGTCTATTAAGTCTCTATCAAGGATAACATGTACCCACATTTTACGTACCAGGAAGCAATCTGAACATTCTTGCTGCTTTTCATTGGAAGACATATTCCAATTTCAAGGACATTAACATGCTTTAAATGCACCTCTTGGAATCAGTGAATAAGGTGTATGTTTTTCATGTTTTTCAAATTTCATTATCTCTTGGTCTTTTCATTTCTCAGGTCTTTTTTCATTCTTTTTCAGTTTTATTGAGATATAATTGGCATACATCACCATATAAGTTTAAGGTGTGTAGCATAATGCTTTGACTTACATAGAGTGTGAAATGATGACCACAATAAGTTTTAGTTAGCATCCTTCAACTCCTAAGGATACAATAAAAAGAGAAAGCAAAAAAAGAAAGAAAGGAAGTTTTTTTTCCTTATGAGAACTCAGGATTTAATCTCTATGACTTTCCTATGTGTCAACACGAGTATCAACTGTAGTTGTCGAGCTGTACATCAGGTCCCTAGTGCTTATTTATTTTGTCACTGGAAGTCTACCTTTTGACCATTTTTCTCCATTTTTCCCCTTCCCCCCCTAACGCTTCTGGTAACCACAAATCTGATCTCTTTTTCTATGATCTTTTTTGTTTTGTGTTTTTTTTTCCATATAAGTAAGATCATACAGTATTTGTCTTTTTATTCTGACTTATTTCACTTTACACAATGCCCTAAAAATCCATCCATGTTGTTGCAAAGGCAGGATTTCCTCTTTTTTATGGCGGAACAATACTTCATTGTATATATACCACAACTTCCTTACCCAGTCTTCCAACGATGGACACTCAGGTTGTATCCGGGTCTTGGTTATTGTAAATAATGCTGTGATAAGCATGGGTGGGGGCAGATATCTGTTGGAGTTAGTGTCTTTGTTTCCTTTGGATATGGTCCCAGAAGTGTAATTGCTGGATCATATGTTATTTCTATTTTTAATTCTTTGAGGATCTTCCACACTGTTTTCTAGGGCGGTTGCACAGATTTACATTCCCACCCTTTTCTTTCCATCCATACCAGCCACCCGGGGGCCCCTCTCTGTCTTTTTGATGATGGCCATTCTAATGGGCAGGAGGTGATATCTCATTGTTTCATGAGGTTTGTGTGTTTTTTTTTCAATCTCCTTTTGTACGTGGTTTTGAGAGCAATTGGGTTGTGTGCTGTGGGTGACAGACCTCTGCAGACAGCTCTTGCATATGCTGTGGTTTTCTGGGTCTCATCTAAGGGCGTTTCCTGGGTGTGCTCCACCTAGAAGCACAGGAGACTTCATGCCCAGGAGCCACACTCAACTAATGAGGGTCATCAGTTTTAGAGAACGGACCCAACTTCCTTGCCCTTCAGCGCAGAACATCAAAGCGTGGTCCACATAGTTTCTCAGAGCCTTGTCTTTCAGGACTGCTCCCCAGCGCGGGTCCCCAATTGACAACGCACCCATTAACATACACTCGTCTCCTGTCTTCTTCACTGGGCTTTCTGTGTTCCCAAACTACTAGCATCTAAATCCCTGGCTCAGAGTCTTCCTTTGAGAAGAACACAGATGTAGATGCTGTGTGTACATGTGTGAATATGGGAGCACGCATGTTCGCGTTCCTGACTGTGCAGGAATCAAAGCCTGAATGGGTGTATGTGTGCGCCTATAGAAGCCCTTCTGTTAGAGAGCTGGTGTGAATGTGCACGTCAGGCACCCGTTTGTGCACGCTTGCATTCCGCTGCTGATGCACGTATTGGGGGCTTGTGCACACCCGTGTCCATGCACATGTATGTATTTGTCCCGCGGTGCACGGATGGACTCTCAGAACTGTGGAAGGGCATGTCTGTGCACATGCAGGTGCCAGCGAGGTCAAGAGGGCCGGAGAAAGGGCCTGAAGCTCTTGGTGATTAAGAGCCTCCTGCTGGGTGCTGCTGGGGAGATGGGCAGGGTGCACACTGTAAGAGCACCTGTCTCCCTCTCCCTCCACAGTCGCCTGTCTGGAGACAACCTCATCAGTCTGGTCTCAGATGTGTGTTCTCTCTGATGAGAGACAGCTGGAGCAGCTGTCAGGGGCCTTGCCTGGCACCTGTCGGCAGTGCCTAATCGCTGTCCTGGTGATGGCTGCTAGGAGGAAGGGAGAAAGTGACATTAGGCAATGGTTAGGGGAGTCCAGAGCTCTTCCCTCCACTGCCCCTTGACCCCTCTACATGGAAGGACAAGCCCCAGTTCCCATACATCTGGAAACAGACCCCGTCCCCACTCCACCTTAGTGAACTGACCTCACTGGATTTGACTTTGACCTCTGTCCCCCGCCACAGCCCCCCCACCCAGGTCTCCATTCTGGCTATCTTTGGAGGAGGGTGCTGATGTTATGTGTTCCATGCCCTTCTTGCTCCCTTGCCTCCAGGGCTTTGGCTTCCCTCTTCTGCTCACTGAACTCATCCTGGCAAGGGCTCCTGGCACCCCCTAGCCTGCACTTGACCCCTCACTCCTTTACTTCCAGAGTGGCCCAGACCAAGTCATTTCACCTCTCCACACCTCAGTTTTCTGCCCTATAAACTGGAAATACTAATAGAACCCACCTCACTGGGCTGTTTGTAAGAATGAATTGCCGTTAACTGCTACAGGAGTGAATTATTTGTTCATTGCTATGAATGTTAAAAATCAATTGCTCTAAAAGTTAATTGCTGTAGAGCACCCACCTCAGTGCCTGGTGCATAGTGAATGCTCAGTCCTTAGCTGTAATCACTGTCATATTGGACCAACCTTCATCCCAGACACCGAGAATCTTAGGGAGTGCAGAGTGGGCCTGATCTGGTCCTTAAGCACCCAGACCCCAGCTGGGGGCTGGGAGAGGGATGGGATGGATGCATCTGAGTGCCCCCTGGAAAGTACCAAACATTCCCAGAGGATCAGAAAAAGGCAAGGTATGTGAGGATTTCCTCTGACTGATGCTTTGATGACTAGGAATGAAACAACAGGGTGATAATGTTTATTGAGAACTCTGTGTGCTAGGCACTGGAAGTCTGTTGTCTGCATTGTCATTTAAAACTCACAAGAGCAGTAGGTAGTAGGGACTATTATACCCATTTCTTGGATAAAGAAACTGGGGCTTAGTGAGATTAAGACACCTGCCAAGATCACTGGAACGGGACTCTGAATTCTCAGTTACTTCAGCTCTGAAGCCCTACAGTCTTCTGCACTCTCGGTAGAGGGATATAAAGTAGCGGAACTAGGAAGAGGGTGGGTGCAATGGGGCTGCACACCAGTTCTGGGGGTCTGCCGGACCCTACCTGATCACATGCAATCCTTGTAACTAACTATGCAAGATAACATTTTCTCTCCATTTTGCAGGTGAGACAACTGAGGTTCAAAGCAGCTGAGCATGGTAGCGTTGGAGTCTGAATCTGGGTACCCCGATTCCCAAACCCGAGTCATTTTTCTGACACCAGGGGTGTGGCCTGGCAACAGAAACCTGATTAGCCAGTACAGCTAAAGATTTGGATCCTGGAAGGAAACACAGTATAGAGTACTTGGGGCTGGACTGCGGAGGGCTGGATACCCTCTCATGCTCGCCTTATGGTAGGCAATGGAGAGTCACTAAAGGTCGTAGAGTAGGGGCATGGCAGGGCCAGAGCGGAGATAAATCTTACTGTAGCACCTAAGATGGATGGGACAGGGGTGAGAGAGGCATGGGAGCCCCATCAGGACCCAGCACCCAGTGATGCTGACTTAGATGACAAGTGAAATGGACAGAGTGGCCTTCCGCCAGGGAAGGAAAACAGAGAGCTCAGAGATGAGAAACAGCCAGGGGCAGGGCCATTAGCCTTATCAAAAAGCTGATTGCTCTTAGCAAAGTATTTAATACGATTTCCCCGCTATTAAAGCCCAAACCTGGGCTAGCAAGATTATTAATTCTAAAGATAATCATTAAGCTGGGTGGATCGTATTTTAATATATGGCAACAGGAGAGCTATTGTCATTTTTCCCTTCTATCTTGATTGCGGGTCACCCAATTAGAGCTGGCTTCAAATGCCCCTTCCTGGAGGTAGTGAGATAAGGCTTAACGTCCTCAAACAAGAGCTATCGGCTGTGACGAGAGGCCCATAAATATTAATAAATCTATAATTAGTCCTGTGAAAGGGGGGATCAATCCAGGAGAAGGTTCCACCCATTAATACTAGAAATCACTTTTGTCAAGTTGCTGGGGAAGCAAGGCTCTTCTGTTCCAAATGCCGGGCTCTTCTTTGTTCCAAGAGGAGGCATCCTGTTGCGTGTGCTAGCCTGCAATTCTCTCTCCTCTTACTCTGAGATAGTACCCCTGGAGGTGATGAGGATTCCTGGAGGGCCCAGGAGGGGAGAAAGACTTTCCCAAGGTGGTGAGAGAAGGATGGGGCCCTCAGGATAATGTCTTTAATTATTTTAATGTTTAACTTAAATTGTCATCCCTACGAAGAAAAGACTTCTCATTTTCCATATAAAATTACAATGAGGTTGTGTGCTAAGCGGAGGGGAGCTTGTAGAGCTGTGAAGTGCTCAGAGATATAAATACACGTTATTTGCCTATTTAAATATTTTTATTTGGGACGCTTGGCTGGCTCAGCCAGTAGAACATATAATTCTTCATCGCGGGGTCATGAGTTTGAGCCCCACATTGGGGTTAGAGATTACATAAGAAATAAGTAAGTAAAATAAGATTTAAAAAAATACAAACATTTTTATTGAGGTCTCATATACACCCCGTAGAATACATACACCCTTAAGTGTACAGCTCAGTGATTTTTTCATAGGTATACACCCATATAATCAATACCCAGATCAACATAATATTTCCACCACTCCAGAAGTTTCCCTTGTGCCCTTCCCCGTCCACATCCCCCCAGGGGTAGCCCCTCTTCCTGACCTCTGGTACTATACTGTAGACACAGTTTGTCAATTCTTGAATCTCGTGTGAATGGAGTCATACAATATGAACTTCTGGGCTTGCTTTCTTTCACTCATAATTATGTTTCAATATCAGAGGTGAATTATCTGTTCTTAAATAATTGCCTTGTTTTTTCCCTTAAGACAAGAATAACACTTGCCATTATAGAAATATTACAAAGCACAAATGAACAGAAAAGAAAGCAATAGTTCTCACCTTTGCACTTGAGTACTTCTAAGGGCACCTCTCTCTATTTTTTTGTTCTAATAGAAAGACATGCCCCTTGTGGAAATTGCGGTTGAACGAAACCCAACTTCGGCTGGCTTGAGCAACACTCAATTTGTTGGCTCACGTAAATGAGAGAACCAGGGACTCAAACAACGTCTCTCTGTGTTTTTCTTCCCATCTCTTTCAGGTGTGGCTTCGCCTATGCAAAAAAAGCTCTCTCCTTGGCCAGTAAAATGGCTACCAGCAATACCAGGCATAAGCCTCATTTCAGCACCCGTAGCTGAGAGCCGTTCTCCAGGGTCTCTACAGCAGTCCCAGGGCAAACTCTGATTGGCTTTGCTCAGGCTGCCTGCTGCCTTTGGACCAATCACTGGGGCTGATGGAGGGCTCTGATTGGGCCACCCTGGTCATGGCTGGAGCAGTGTCTTGACTACAGCCCCTCCACAAGCCTAGAGTTGGGGAGGGAAGTGTTCCCCAAAGGAACCAGAAGAAGGAAGACAAAAAGAGTGCTGGGGAGAGGCACCTGGGTGCCTCAGTGGGTTAAGCCTCTGCTTTCGGCTCAGGTCATGAGCAGGGACCACTTCATCTCCCTGGTGCTGTCTTACCCAGTTATCTTATTCCTCTGTCCCCTCTTTGTGCCTCCACCTCATATTTTTCAACGTCAAAAAAGATCTGGGGCTTGAAAAAGGAGGCATCGTGTGGAGATTACAAACCTTACCAGTCTAGTCAAAACTAGCAGACCATGAACTCCTGCGTATATCAGCCTAGCCTGGCTGAGGCCCCCGCATCCAGCCAGGAGCCTGGCACAAAGAAGGGGCCAGTAGACGTTATTTGACTAAATGGATGGAAATGAAAACAGCATTTCGCAGGCACTCACTGTGGGCCAATTCTCCATAATTCTCTAGACATCTTGCTTTATCCCATTAAATAACAAAGATTCCACCAAGTAAATTTGAAGATCTAATCGGCTTTATTCAAAGATTCAGGAATTGGGCTGCATCCCATCTAGCAATAGAAAGGCGCTACAAAGGGCTACAGAAAGGCAGAAAGGGGTTAAAAAAGCAGGACAAGGAAGTCATAAACACACAAACAAAAAGGATTATTTCAGGTAGGATCACCTCCATTTGGGAGACAAAAGGGTTTCATTACAGTGGTTTACCTCACTGTTGCTGGCCCGCAAATGACAGATTGACTGGTTCAGATCACAGTCCTGGGGAAGGCGGAGACTGCATTCAGGCTGGGTATTAGGTCCACTTCGGTGATGTGGGCCAAGCCCCAGTGAGTCCGTTTTGGACCTGTGGTTTTCTTTTTAACAATCCCAACAACTGTCTTCCGTGGTATTATTTTGATTCTTATATAACAGATTGGCCCTTTTATTTGTCATTACTCACTAAGGAGCATCTAAAGTGTGCAAGACAGGCAAGACACTGGCTCTCTTCTACTAAGCTTACATCCCGCAGATGGGGAAACTGAGGCTTATAAAGGGGTTGAAAGGAGTGGGGCGTAGGGAGGTGGGCAGGGCTGGGTGGAGGAAGCCCTCCTGGTGTCCATCTTGGAGGAGTCCAAAATAGGGATGAGAGAGGTCCCCGGATGAGAGAGGTCCCCGAGCTCTGAACGCTACAGGGAGAAGGGACCCAGAGGCTCTTCCCCAGGAGTACCAACCGGTTCCAGCCAGTCCGCCCTCCACTACCCCTCCACCACCCCCCCACCCCCGCCCCAGGGCTGCTCCAGCTTGGCCCTCGCTTCCCCCATCCCTCTCCCTCTCTCCCCTCCGCTGCCTCCAGAGCAGTGATTGACGGGGTAATTGGCGCGCGTGGGCACCAGGCTAATTGAGGTCGGGCTGCAGATTGCAGCGGCCTCACGGAGGCGGTGGGCGCAGGTGGGGTGGGCTCCGCGCGCGCGCTCCCTCTCTCCCTTTTCTCTTGGTGGGGGGAGGGGAAAGGAGGGGAAGGGAGAACTCTCCAGGGGCAGGTGTCACGCGGGGAGGGAGGACCACTGGGCTCTTCTATTTCTCAGGGATGGGAGACCCCAGGCGCGGGGGGGATGGGGGCAGTGAGCGGCGGAGAGCCCCGAAGCCAGCCCCGGTCAGGTCAGAATCCTCTCCCTGGTGCCGGAGCTCCTGGGGAGGGAGGGAGGGGCAGGGGAAACAGCCCAGAATGTGCCCTGCCCCTAACAGCCTTTGCGGTCCTGGACTCCGCATTTCTTCCCTTTGAGTCCCATTCTCATTGCTCACTCTCAACACCCATTTATTGAGTGCCTTATGTATGTCAGGCACTGGAGATGAAGTTGAAATTGGACCGGCAGGGTCCCATCCTCAGGAAGCTAACAGCCAGTGGGGACATAAGCCAACAGATACAAACTACTAGACATGTGCCCAGAGAGACAGGATCTGTGGGAGCTCACGCACGTGGGTGCTATCTGGGCAAGGGAGGTTAGAACTGAAGTCCGAGGGAGGAGAGCATGCTGGGAGTGGTGATGGTAGTGGGGAGTGCATGTGCCTTTGCGTGTGCACATGGGCAAGGGAAGACCTCTTTTCCAAAGGGAGTGGGCAGAAAAGCCTTGCTGCACAGTGGTCCCCTGTTGTGCACGGCATCCTGGAGCTGGCTGTGTTGGACGCACACGTTCGGGAGACGTAGCCTTATTGATACAGAAGCCACCATCAGACAGGTGATGTCTCTGCTGCCCAGTTGGGCTTGGCCAGTTTGGGGTGGAACAAGAGAGCTGGCAGGTCTGGAGGCTCAATGCAGCTGGCGTAGGGAAGTTAGGGCAAAAAAAAAAAAAAATGTGCAGGAAAGCACTGTAGACCCCCCACCCCACCGACACTTACCAGCATACAGGAGTCAGGGGAAGGGGGCTTGGGCAGAGAAACAGGAGGTAGACTGAATCCTCACCTCCAACCAAATTCAATGCAGAACGTGACGGAGGTCCTTTTCCTTGTCCCATCTGCAAAATGGGTATACGTGTGAGAATAAGACCAGTGGTTTTCTGCTGGGCTCTTGCTCTAACTCTGTTTTCTTAGAACCTAAATTTGTCTGTTTGGCACCCATCAGTCACAGAGACAAATGAAGGGCCAAAGTCCTTTACGTCTGCTGTGGGATCCGGAGCCCGTGCTCTGACATCTCCTCCACCCAGCTCTCACGCAGCAAGCTGGTATTTCCCCTGCCCTAAAGTAGCCCAGGACCAGCTCCCAGACAACCTGGGACAGCCCCTGTGCCCCAGAGCCCACCACACGTACTTAGACTAACTAGTCCCAAGCTGTCTACTCTGGCTTGCCTTGCCTTTCCTGCAGAAACCCCAATAACGACTATGGCCTTCTGCCTTTCCCCCATTCCTGCTGCTGCCTCTTGACCCATCCCGGTGCTTCCTTACATGGCCCTATGTGGCATGGCCTGTTCCCTTCCCTCAGGAGCCACAAGCAATAAATTCTTTCAGTGCCATGAACCTCTCTGTGTTGTCACTCAGTCTTTATAAATTAAGACCTGGGCCCAAGTCAGGTGGTTACGGGACATCCCCTCAGGGGTTTCCAGGAGAGCTGTGGTGAGGAGGGGCCCACTGCAGAGAGGGGCTCCCTGTGTGTGGTCCAGGTCCCCTCCCCAGCCTCAACCAGAGCTGCTTCCTGGGACCCATGCAGCTGCCACATCAGGGAAAAGAGTTTTACCACATCTTAAAATAACAGCAACAAAAAAACCCAAACCTGGTCCTAAGGTCTCACCCATCTCAAAGCTTCGTCCGGCTCCCACCCCGGGGCTGTAAGTGACATAAATCCTTCCACTTCTGTGTGATGTCAGCAAAGGGGTTCTTCTGTTATCTGCTTTGATGGATGAGGAGGTCTTGTGGGCCAAGTATTTGCAGAGGGCTCTCAGTCCCCCCTCACCCTTCTCTACTCTCCTGTTATTTTGGGACTAGAAGCCTGCTGGCTACACTGGGGTGGTCCTAGCAAGAGATTGAACGGAGCAATGGCAGCCACAGAGGGCTTCAGTTGATGGCTGAGAACTGAACTCCAGCAGTACCAGGTCCTCCAGGGGGGTGGGTTGGGGGGGGGAGATGGGGAGGTGGGGTGATGGGGTGTAGGGGTGACTCCTGCCAGTGGCAGCACTCAGCCACTCAGTAGGGAGAGCTGGCCTGTGAGCCTGGCCCCATGTGGTAGCAGCTTCTGGATAACTGGGTCTCCTCTTGCTCCTCGGCTCCCTGACCCCAGAATCTTTGTTGTAAATGTTAGGCATTCCATTTTTCTCTGCTTGAAATACCGAGTTTCTGTTTCTCCGACTGGACAATAACTGATGTGCTGTGTACCTCGGTCCATTCGAAAGGTATGAAGCAGACCTCATGCTCGCCTGCACGTGAGTGCCATCTTGGGCTGCATTACTAGGAGTATAGTGTCTGGATCCAGGAGGGTGATGTCTGGGTTTCCTCTGTGCCAGTTAGGGTCAACTTGGAGGATGGAACTGAGCTGGGCAAGATTCTGGGGTTCTCAGGAATCCTGAGTGGGCGGGTGGACAGTATGGTAGCTGGTTAGAAGGTACAATCTGAAGTCATCATTTCTGATCCAGGTGACTGCATCAGCCTCCTCATGGGTCTGCCTGCCTCCAGTGTCCTCCCCTCCAGTTCACTGCCCACCTGATACACCAGGGGGTCTTTTAAAAACCAAACCAGCGAAGCATCCTCCTTTCCTCCCCAAGTTAAAACACCTCCGTGGCCCTCTGGCTACCCCCTCTCCAGACTGTTATATCTTTCTTTGGTGTTCCTAGGACCCACTGAGCTTCCTCCAGCTCAAAACATGGATCTCTGAGTTGTCACTGTTAGTTGACACTGAGAACTCTTGGGGGGTGGGATCCTGTCCAGTGTGTCCCTAGACTCAACAGTTTCCAGCGTGTGAATTCGTTGAATGAATGAATGAACGCCCAAGGGCTAGAAACCAAGGAACACTTTTTGGAGAGAAGTGACCACAAAGGTCTTAAGACGGCACCTAAGTTCCTTCTAAACAAAGAATAGAGGAGGAAGGATAAAACTTTCCTTGCTTCCCAATATCCTCTGCCTTGGCATTCCAGGCACTTCCTGGTCTGGTCCTACTCACCTCTCCTGCCTCCTTAGTGTTTTCTCAACCCAGATCCAGCCCTTTCAGCCAAACAGGAGTTCGGATTTGGGTTCAGCCAGATCTTGGCTAATGTGAACTTGGAAAACGACTTCACCTCTCCGTGACTCTGTTTCCTCGTTTTTAAAAGAGCTTAGATGGTCTCTGCCTCCCAGGGCTTCTGTGAAAACTCAAAGTGAAAATCCTAGGGAGATTTCAGCAGCAGTGGGGGTCATGGGGTTGGACTTGCTCCTCAGGGCTCCAGGGGTGGGGGTGGGGGAGGATGACCCAGATGGGGCCAGACAGCACAGGCTGGTGCAGGCTGGTAATTTACACAGCTGTCAAAATTAGATCGTTAGTGCTTTTGGCCAGTGGCTATTATAAAAATTTTAGAGTGAGATATAAAATACAATCTAATCTTCAGAGTAAATTATAAAACACGAAGCAGAAACAAATGAGACACATGAAACAATCTCATTGAACCAAACCAAAATTTTCCCAGTGACGATGCTGGGCAGAATGAGAAACCCACTTCTGCTGGGTCCTCAGAGCATTGGGGTCAGGCGACTGGAAGAGTCACAAACATATGTATGGTTTCCAGGGACTTGAGTTACCAGATTCAGTCTCTTTTGTCTGAAAACCAGTTTAGAAATTATTACAAAAGTAACATATGCACACGATTAAATATTCAATTATTACCAAAGATAGAAATAGTCTCCCTGCCCTCCCCAGGTTCCCAGTCCCCTTCTCACCGATAATAATTTATCTTACCTGGAAATTTCCATCCCTTTGTGAGTGTAGGTTATATACCAATAATTCCTTCCTCTCCATGACATTTTACACCTGCTTTTTCCACTTAATGTTATACCTGGGAGATATTTTCATATCAGTTCTAACAGCTGTATAATAAGCCAGTGTGTGAATGACCATAATGGACCAGAATGCCTACCCCACTGATAAGTATTTGGGCTATTTCTTCAGTGTGTCTGTAGGAGAAAATTCTGGAAGTGAGTTGGAAGGTTAAAGGATACTGACATTTTTTTATGTTGATAAGGTTTTCCCAAGCACTCCCCTGTAGAGGACACTATGGGAGCTTCACCATAATCTCGCTGGGTCGCTTTTCCTGGTTGAGTGTGAGTCTCCCAATTCTGTGTGCTTCGATGCTAATGGCTCACCCCTCTCACCAATTTTGGAGGCCTGTCCTTAGGCTCCTGGCAGTGCCTTACTCAAAAAACAAGTCTTAGATGAGACGTGCCAAGATTACAGATTCACAGTGAGATGTGCATTTTGGAGCTGCGGTCACAATTTCTCACTTGCCCCTCCATCAGCACCCCTGTAAACATCCCCCTCTCTGTCCACACTCGGGTTGGACCTTCCCCCTACTCCACCTGTCTGTGTCCATCCTTCCCTGCAATGCCCAGATCCTATATTACACGCCCTCACCCCTGTTCCACCGAAAGAACCACCTCCTGACCTCTCCACCCAGAAGTGACAGACATTTCCCTCCCCCTGAGCTCCATTGGCCCCTTAGGTCCCACCTTCTCCTTATTTCTGCTCCAGTGTCCTCTCCCTGCCCCCTCGAAGAGTGCCTTGCAGGCTGGAACCCACCTCCCAGGTGAGTGCTTGGGACAGACAAACTGTGAAGTTCTTTATGAAGGAGCAAAGGCCTGGACCTGGCCCAAGAGAGATGTTCGGGGAACCATCCTGAACTCTCTCCCCTCTGTCTGCCCCCAAGGCCTGCTCCTTCCCTCCCCCCTAGTGTCCCTCAGCTGCCTTTCTATTTCAAGGTTGTCTCCTGTGTTGACAGTCGAGGCCTTTCCTGTTCACCTCTGCTTCCCCCTTCCCACCCGTTTCTTGATGCCCCTGCTGGCCCCCATCCTCCATTCTAGACACGCAGAACTATTCTCAGTTCCCTAAAAATGCTCACAGTTGCCATTTTCTGAGCCATTTATATGTCTGGGTTAAGCATTTACATCTTAGGATGTCTGTGCAGAAAGTATCATTATCAGCCCCCTGGCAAAAGAACCAAGGCACGGAGAGGCCATGTTCATACAGCTGATGCACAGCGGAGACAGGTGCTCTTAGTCCCCAGCCCCACCTTTGACCTGCCTCAGGGGGTCCCCTGGTGACAGATCCCAGAGATGCCTTGCCCAAGGATATTTTCTGTCCTGCTACAGGGCACTGACCCATCCAGGGCAGGCAGGACAGACAGGGAGTTAAAATCCCAGGGGCAGCCCTCAGTCAATGAAGGAAAGGTTCCAGCCTCCGGGCCCCTCCTGGGGATAATTTGGAACCCTTCTGGACACTCGGTGGAGGTCTCAGCAGGACTGAGCTCCAGGTGCCCACAGCAGTTGACCACTCATGAACATGCCTTGTATTGGCTTCCTGCTCCTCTGGGTCTCCTGTCCTCATGCCTCTGCTGCGCTGGGGTCACCTCCTGGAGACACCACTTGCACCCAAACCCTTGCCTCAGGATCTGCTTTGAGGAAAACCCACAGGAAGCAACAGCAGAGTAGGATTTGCACTGTCCGCCTGGGGCTGCTCGCATGGCTGCCTGTTTCACAACCCCATTCCCTGCCCACCCTGCCCCTAAAGCCCTCCCTGGAATATGCTTCACCCCTGCTTACCGCACCTTCCTCTCAAAGACCCAGCCTAGATCATTTTTATAGGCACATTTGTCTGACGTCCTCTCCCCCAGCTAGCGTTGGCCACTGCCCTCAGATCTCAACAGGTAGGATTTCTCTCTCGGTGTCCATAATATCCCAGCTCCCTGATCCATGGGCTTCTGGTTCCCCTACCACCCTGGGAGGGATATGTCTTACTCATCTTGGAGACTCCCAGGCCCACCCAGATCTAAATAACAGAGCAAGGGCTAGTCTGCATTTAAATTGCCTCCATGCACAGAAGGCTTCTCTTCCCTCTTCCCTCTTACCCCCTTCCACTCCTCCCCCCACCTACTTCACATCATTCCAAAGAGCATACCAAGGTTTCAATCTCCTTGCCTGCCTGCTTGGGCCAGTCCCATGTCTGCCTCATGGTGCTTCAGCCTCTCCCTCTCTGCTCATGGTCTCTCTCTCTGCAGATTTCCTTACATTTTATCACACTAATTTATTTTCCTATATGACCCTCCCAACTGGATTGTGAGTTCTTTGAGCACCCCCTCCCGTTGTATCTCATTTATGGCTATATCCATACTGTGCACCCTACGTAGTACCTATGACATAATGGGTACTAATAAATGTTTGTTGAATGGGTGAATAAATTAGTTACTTAATACACGTGTCTCCAGATCCCTGAATTGAAGGATATAGGAACTGGTATAAATTGCTCAGGACTCTTTGTGTTGTGAGAGAAATATATCTCAGGGGATGCCTTAAGTAAAAGAAGGCATTTGCTGACTTAATCATTCAGATGCCCATTGGACTTCAGGCACGGCTAGATCCAGAAACCAAATAAGGTCAGCTGCTAATGCTTGTTCTCTCTTTCTCTCTCTCCCCACTCTCTCTCCCTCTGTTGATAGTCTCTCTTCCTGTCAACTCTGCTTCTTTTTGAGTTTTGGCCAGCTTCTCCTCTGCCACAGACAAGTGCAGTTACAAGACTTAGTCACTTCTCTTTGGGGGCCTCAATTTCTTTCATCTAGACAATGGAGAGGCCATTCAACCTCGTGATCCCTAAGCCTCTTTTTAACGGGGTCCAAGATAACTTCTCCATTTTCTAGTTAGGAACACCTGAGACCCAGAGAGGTAATTGATTTGTTCAAGCTTACCCAACAAGTTAAGGATGAAGCCTCTGATCTTCATAGAAAAGAGGACAGTGTCCTTTTGGATACAGAGAGCCCCAGAAAGCAGGGCCTTGATATTGACTCAGAGTCACTGACCTCCTCCCTCACTTCATCCTGGCCTACGTCACTCTCAGGCTCTTGGGCCACTGGAACAATTTATGTCCATGCTTCTACCCCTGTGACCCCAGACCTGGGTTTTCAAATCAGCTCCCCCAGTGTCACCTCTGAGTCTGGAAAGGCATTTCCCCTCTGAGCCCCTGCTCTTTCCATCTGGAACGTGATAACTCTAGGAGGAGACCAGAGCCAGGCTCTCGGCACAGGGCCTGGCAGGGAGATAACTCATCCTGGGACCATCCTGGTTTTAAAACTGAAAGAGTCACCACTCAGGAACCTGTGGGATCCAGGCAAACTGGATAGTCAGTCACCCTATCAGGCAGCACCCACATCTGGAGCAGGGAGAGAGAAGTATCCTCGGAAGACCCCATAAATCAGGCCCAAACTAACGGGATCTCCCAGGGAGATGGAGCTGTCTCAAGGAGACCCTACTGGGAAGCATCTTTCTGGGTCTCCAGGCCCTTTACAGTTCAGAGCAATTTGCACAGAAACAGAGCCCGAGATGCTGAAGCGGCCTCTCCAGCCTATTCCTACCCCAGTTTCCTAGACTTTCGGGGCGTCACAAACTCTGACTCTAAGAACACGTAGCTGGAGGAGACTCTGACTCCCGTCCCATCTCACTGAGCACGCTCCCATTGGACAGATGAGATGCAAGATCCAGAGAGAGAAAAACGGCTGGCCCAAGTCTCATGGTGGGCTCTCTCCAGCCTGGCTGACTTTGCCGATGGGCTCGCGGATACTTTCAGTGAGGACGCCCCGTGTACACCTGTGCTGGGGCGAGGGGCTGGGCGAGACTGCTGAATGACGTCATGGTGGCGTGGAGAATGAGCCCAGCTCTCCAAGCCACGCATTTGCTGAGGACCCCCTCTGGGCCTCTAGGATCCACCTGGGAAATGGAGGTAGTAACCTCGGCGGGTATGTCCCAGGGGCTGCGGTTAGGAGAGCACTGAGGAGCATGGGGCCACATGAGTCCTCCTGTGGCTGGCAGGACAGAAAGAGCCCCCGAAGTCTGCGCTCCTGTTTCCGAAATCTTAAGCACTCCCAGATCACCTTTGGGGTATCATCTGTACTATCATTTACTTAATAGTTTTCTTTAAAATAACGTGCTTGTAAAAAACTTAAAATTATTTTAAAGGAATTACATCACATCCCTTGTCTGATGTACTTGTTATATATTTTTCTGATGCTCTTTACATCCAAAACTACACAAAGAGGGGCACCTGGGTGGCTAGATGGTTCAGTGACTGCCTTCAGCTCAGGTCATGATCTCCAGGTCCTGGGATCTATCCTGATATAGGGCTCCTGGCTCAGGGGGGAGTCGGCTTCTCCCTTTCCCTCTGCCCCTCTGCCTCTCCCTGCTTGTGCTCTCTCTGTTTTTCTCTCTCTCAATGAATAAAGGTTTAAAAAAAATCTTTAAAAAAATAAACAAAACCAAAAACTACACAAATAAAACACACAAAACCTGGCATACCCCCCCAGGAGCATGCACGTAGTCCTTTGTTAAACTCTGCTTTCAGCCCATCTCTGCCTCCCACCCCGCCCCGCCCTCAGGTTCCATGGTGAACTGAGGTCCAGAGAGGACCAAGGGCAGAGCCGAAGTCACAAAGAGAGAGTTGCTGCAGAACCAGTGCCAGATTCCAGAGTCCAAACACTCTCCCCATTCCCACTACTGGGGCGCAGGAGCCTCTGCCCAAAACAGCCAGGGCCCTCCCTGCTTCTAACTGTTTGGATAGATGGTGTTCTCACCTGGAAAGCCTCTTCCCTTTGACCTTCCCAGGCCAACTCCTGTTCATCCTTCGAGATTCAAACAAAGAGTCACTTTTTCTGGAGGGTTTGAGGCAGCAGAGTGAGATGATGAGACTCCCTGATACGATGCCCCACCCCGGATTGCAGTGACCTATTTGGGGAGCTCTTTCTCTGCAGACAGTGACGCCCTGGAAGGCAGAGCCCTGTCTGATTCATCTCTGCTGGGAATGGACACCCTGGGGCTGGACACCTGGGAGGCCCTAGCAGTGCTGGTTAATAAGGGCAGGCTGAGGACAGGGGGGTCCCGGGACCCGGACCCGTCTTGTCTGGGCCCCCAGAGGGACAGGGCTGCACCAGGCTGGCAGCTTGTCCCAGGTGATGAAATAGTTCAGCCAGGGCCCCCATCACTCCACCAGATACATTTCAACAGCTAAGAAAGAAGTTCAAGGGCTCACCTGGGTCCGTTGCTTAGCAACAGGAGGCTGTAAATGACATCGTTCCGACACTTTAACTAACCCCTCCACGGCAGGCAGAGGATAATGAAGGCAAAGGCAGACAGCGAGACGGAATTAAAAACCAGACCCAGGAATGAGAGGCAGGTGCTGGAGAAAGGAGGAGCCTGCAGCAGGTACACATAAGAGAGGTCTCGGAGACACATGGGGGTTGCTCGGCTCTGGCTCTCGGGAGCCTGGTCCAGGAGTTCTGGGCGGGTTTGTTAGCTTTAAGAGGGGATTTACTGGGCTTGTTTCCAAGAACAGTTAGAGCTTCCCGGGGCGCTGTGCCTGTACTTCCCACAGCTGCCACTAGGGCGGCAGCAACTCCAAGGGTAGCGACTCCCCATAGACCAACTCTGGATAGACCTAGAGAATCTGAGTCAGCAGGGAACCTAGATGAAGGGGAGGGGGCACTTATTAAGAATTCCTTTGCTTTTGTTAACCCATGTGATTCTCATACTAGCTCTATGACTTAGGGAGGCATTTCCATTTGATAGATAAAGAAATTGAAAGCCGTCTAGTCCACGTATACTTACTGAGCTCTTCCTGTGGGCCAGGCATTGTTCTAGGCTCTGGGCATACAGCAGTGAGTAAGGCAGACAGAAGCCCCTGCCCTCAGGGAGCTGACGTTAATAAACAGGAGAAATATATAAAGTGTATTAGATGGTAAGGTCTCTAGAGGAAATGAGTGTGTGTGTGCCTCTGTGTATACACGCATGTGTGTGTCCGAGTGTGTATCTGGAGATGAGGTTGAATAGACTCAGAAAAGACAGCAACGAAGGTCTGGCCCGCCTCTGAATCTGCAGACTCAAAATGGAGGCAGTGTCAGCCTCTTTCTAACCATCCTGCCTCTCTAGTCTCTCTAGTCTCTCTGTCTACACCCCACAATCGACCCGACTGCTGGGAAGGCAGGTCCCTGGAATACTGGCTGACCTCTTGGGGGCAGAACCCCACTGTGGGCCTTGGGGGTCACCGGTTCTCCAATGCAAAGGGAGCAGCTGGCTTTTATCTGCCTTTTATGTTTAGCTTCCACAAAACACTTCTTTTGAAGAAAGGCTCACACATTGCTTAGAGCCTAGAACAACCCAAGTGTCCATCAGTAATGGAGAATAGATAAATAAACCATTGACTTTTCATACAGGGGAACGATACACAGCAGTGAAAATGAATAGAGCTGCTGGGATGAAGCTCACAGCCTAATATTGAATGGAAAAAAAATAGGTTGCAGAAAGGTACCCAGAAGATGACACTTTATATAAAGTCTACAAATGTAAAACAATACTGTTTGCTGGGTGATGGGCAGGAGGGGCTGTCAGGGGAAACAGAGCAGAGGACTTCCCTGGGTCGGGATGATAGCCTTCCCCAGGCGCCCAGTGGTGGAGCCCACGGGAAAAGCCAGTGGAGAGCCTGGCTGGGCGTGCCGAAGTCCCAGACACAAGCTGGAGGGAGGGGGCTTTGACAAGGCCAGTGTGGTCCTTAGCCCATGTCTTGTGCTCATGAAAGCTGGAGACCTCTTTCGGGAATGGCTGAGGGATACACAGGGTCCCAAGAGTGACCAGTCCTGGGATTGCCTTGGGCGCTCTGGAGTGTGGAGCTGCACCTTCTTGTCTGGCTATCTGGGGAGTCCCCCCTGAAAAGCCCCATCCCGGGCACTGAGTCTCCAGAGTGTGTAACAAGGGGGCATTCCTCCCCCGGCTATCCAAGGAGAGATTGCTGGTGTCCCCACCTCTAACGGCCTCCAAGGTCTCGGGGGCATTGTCTCCTCTCACCATTCCAACTTCTTTGGGATTCTCACTCTTTGCACACATCTCTCCCCCTGCCACCCCCCATTTCTATCAACATTTAACAGCTTTTCCAAGTGGGTTCCTGACTCCTTCCCTTCCCTGCAGCCCCACCTCTGGTTTGTTTTGTGCCATTTTCCTCCCCCCACCCTTTTTTTTTTTTTTTTTGCAGAACCTGTCACTACTTTTGTCAAGTTTTTAAAATCAGCAAAGTCAGTGGCCTTCAAGAAAACAAAAATGAAACCAACAACACTATGTGAGCGTACACACCAGAGTCAAAATATGAAAACATGCACACAAATGCTCAACAGTCAATTTTGGGTGGTGGTCACCTCTGAGGAAGCAGGGAAGGAGGGTTGGAGTCCAGGAGGAAAACTCAGGGGACCTCAAAGATCTCCATATAATGTTCTATTGTTTAAGCTACGCACTTGACACAGGGGCATTTGCTACTTAATTGACTACATAAATTGTATGGTCAAGATCGTTTTTGGTCACCAGTCTAGAGGAAAGATTTGGGGTGTGTTAGGCCTGGGTTTCTGTCACAGTCTCCTAGTGGTGTGGTTGTGGGCTGCAGACAAGGGCTTTCACTTACTGGATCACTCTTTAGATCTGTAAAATGGGCACAAAGAACTTTTAACCTCACGGTGTATTTCTTTCCTCTCTCACTCCCTCCTTTCTTCTTTCTGTCAACTAATAGTCATTGAATATCTGTTCTGTGGAAGGTCTTGCATAGGTACTAGAGACAGGATCCTTTGTGGAGCTTACAGTCTTAAGAGAGAGCGAGATGTGGATCAAAACCAATAAATTAATACACCATTGCAAACAATGACTAGAACTGTAAAGAAAATAAACATGCTTCAGTGACAGATTACAACCAGAGACTCAGACAGGGGAGTCTGGGGGGAAGCTATCTCAGAGGAGATCCAAAGGCGTCAGCCTTGGAGGGGTAGCATGGGCAAGGGTCCTGCGGTGGGTAGGCACAGAGAGAGCTTGGCACACTGGAGTAGCAGCAAAGCTAGAGGTCATCAGGCAGGGGAGGGAGGCATGGCACGAGAGCCTGGGGAGGGTGGCGTGCATAATGAAACACGGGCTTGGAGAGCACGAACATGGCATTTGGCATGTGCATTCAGGAAATGCAGCAGCCTTCCCCACACCTGTTCCTGGGGCTATGGCTGGGGTGACAAAATGGATATCTGAGGCCAGGAAGGGGACCTGGAGCTCCACATGGCCTCCAAAAGCACCTGTGATAGAATGGATTATGGTTCCAACTCTCTATTACCCTCCCGAGTATGTGTCTAGTTAGATGTCCATATCCTTGGCCACTTTGCAGTGCCCTCCCACTGTGACTCTCAGCTGTCTGACTCGCTCTGGCCAGTGGGATGCCAGCCATGGGGCAGCAAGCAGAGGCTTGACAAGTGCTTCTGTGGGCAGGCTCGCCTGCTGTCCTCCTGCCATTGCGCCAGGAGCATGCCCAGCCTGGCCTACCGGTCCCAGGAGGAGGAGGGGTGGACCAGAGCCACCCCAGCTGACCCATAGATTTGCAAGCTAATTAAATGTTCCTTGTTGTTTACCACTGAGATTTTTCGAGCTGTTTGTTATGCAACACCCAGTTCCTTGCTCTAAAGGTGTCCCTGGATGCTGGGCCTTTCTGGCCTTTACCCAAGCCCAGGAGTATGGGAAGAGAAATGATTGGACTAACGTCCAGGATTCTGGCCTTGGATCCACTGAGGCCTCCCTCTAGGAACTGAGCAAACCCTTCCCCATGTGGGGCCTTGGTTTTCCCATCCATATAATGAGACATCTCACCCTGCTTGCTAAAGCCCTCATAGCCATATAGGCAATGGCCACTTGGGACTAAGAGCTCAGCTTATCCATATAGAACCATGTCCTCTCCCTGCTTAACCCTCAGTGGCTCCCTGTGGCCTTTAGAAAGGAGTCAAAGCTCTCTAGACTGGCACTGAAGGCCCTGCATTTCCACCCTTGTCTACATGGACAGCTCACCTTCTGCCACTCGTTCTTTGTTCTAATTGTGCCTTGTTGTTCCAGTCTTCTTACCACACTGTGCCTGTTCACGCCCCTGGGCCTTTGCACTTATGATTCCATCTGTTTTCTAAGATTGTCGCTGCATTTCTTTGTTTTGTGAATGCTAAGCTCTTCATAAGTATGTTTCAATTTCATCTTCCCAGCAATGCCACAGAGAAAGCATTATCAACTCCATTTTAATTATAAATAAACAGAGGCTCAAAGAAGTAAACCAATTGGTCTAAGTTATAGAGCCAGTAAGTGGTGAAGTCAGGATGCAAATCCAGGCATTTTGATTCCCAGCCAATAGATGAATAGACAGTAAGTTTGGACACAGGCCTGTTTCCAGAACTCATACTCTTAGTCACCTCTCCAAGCTTCCTCTGCTTGCAGAATTCCTTCACAAATGCATGAACCCTATTCAATTGACCCACAAACATTTATTGAGCACCTGCTGAATGCCAGGCACTGTGCCAGGCCCTTCATGAGCAGTCACTTCTTTAATCCTCACACTAGCACTAGGAGGTCAGCATTCTTACTGACCCCATTTTGCAAACAGGGACAACTGAGGCCCCGAGGCCCAGGCAGTCAGAAACCCAGGCACAAACTTGACCTCTGGGTTACAGTGACTTTCAATTTGCCCAAAACTTCAAGATCCAGTTCAAAAATCACCTCCAGGATGCTGGATGGCTGAATCCCAGGGCATGCATAGATCTGGCCTGCCCCCTAGTCCCCATGCCCAGGGGCTTCCAAGCTTAAAATGCAGGATGTGATATAGTTTGGACAGAAGTCAGGTGCCTGACAACACTGTGGGCACTGCCCTCGGGCTTTCAGCCTGAGGCACCCACCCAACCCCCGCCACCTCATCCCCACCCCTTGGGCCTCAGGTTCTGAATCCAAACAAACACAAGCCAAATGACTTTCACTCTGTCCCTTCCAACTCAATGATTTTGGAGGAGAATAAATACTGCAGCCACTGACATGAATAGAAATTAATATAGAACTGTGCTAACTGCACAGGGATGTTTTTTAAAGAGAAGAAATTCTCAATTTAAAATCTCAACACAAATAGACTCTTATAAGGTCAAATGAAAGATAAATGCTTCTGGAAAGCAAAGAAGTCATCACTAGGGCTGAATTCTCTCTCTTTCTCCCATTTCCTCTGCCTCTGCCTCTAATTCTGTCCCTCGTCACATTCTCTCTACTCCCTCATCTTTGCCTCTCTTCTGATCTTGCTCCTCTCATATGGATGTTACCATGTGTCAATCTCTCATTTTCACTTCACTGGGAGAATCTGAACCTCAGGAGAGTAGTATGACCTTGGTCAAGTCATTTTTCAGCATCGTGTTTTGGTTTTCCTATCTTCATAATAGAAGTATAATTGCTCCTTGCAGAGGGACGCTGCAAGCATAGCAAGACAACCCCTCGTGATGGAAAAATGATGCTTTCCACAGTGATGGGCAGCCTCACCCGCCCTCTGGGTTCAGACCTGGAGGGTGGGCAAAGATTAAGAGTAGGCACCATCTGGTCACCAAGTGATGCCAGTAAAGCGACCATGGTGAATGGTCTTCTGACCTTGGCCTCTTTTTTTTTTTTTTCCTGACCTTGGCCTTTTTCAGTCTGATTCAGCCTAGAGTTATCCTGAGCCGATTTTAAAAAAAGGAGTAGCTGAGAGATCTGTAGGGCCTGGTGGGGAGTTGGCTCTTCAACAGTGAGATAAGAGCCACACTGGATGGGAAAATAACCATATGACAAGTTGAAGTAGAAGTCAGAGAGATTGTGGTTAGCAGAAGGAAGGGTCCTTAACACCTAAGCGGAAAAAGTCTGTGGGAAAACCCTACTCATGGGAGGCACTAGGCTATGATCTCTTTAGGCCAGGGATCACATCTTTCTTTCTATTTTTTAAAATTTACTTATTTGTTTGTTTGTTCATTCATTCATTCGAAGTGGGCTCTACCCCCAACACAGGGCTCAAACTCACAACCCGGAGGACAAGAGTCACATGCCCCACTGACTGAGCCAGCCAGGTGCCCCAAGGAATCACTTCTTTTTTGTTCTCCGTATCTCCTCAGGGCCCGACAGAGGGCTTGGCTCCTTAAATATTGGTTGAACAGCTAACTTCATGAATGAGTGTATCTATTCCTAGGGCCCCTAAGAACGACTAGGCATCATTTTCCCCAGAGCACAGAGCCTTATGCACAGCAGGTGCTCATCCCCCATTGGCTGAACATGGACTATGGGTTTTCTGACTGCAGATTTTGCTGCAACTGTTCAGGTATCTCTTGAGGCTCAAGCAGATATGAAAGGGGGAAGAGGATATCTCCGGGGTGGAACACAAAAGGAGGAGCCCCTCCCCTCGCCGGGACACTTTGCTAAGGAGCCCAGGCATCTCTACCTGGTCACTTTGAATCATTCTGATGCCCAGAGGCAGAGGGTTGAACTGAAAACATGACAACAGCCCATGTATCATCTTCTTCCAACAGCCACCAAGCTAGTGGACTGAGAGAGAAGAGGACAGGGGCGATGCAAAGACTGGAACTAACAACTTTTTGGTCCAGTAGAGCACTAAACGGGGAGCCAGGGGTCCCGGCTTCTAAATTCAAATCACAGCAAGAACTTCAGGAAGACATCAAGACCCTTCTCACCAAAGGATCCGATCTAGTCATAGAGTGTAGATAGACACAGACAGATCCAGAGAGATCACAGAACCCTCAGAATGGGTTCCCGGGGTGGGGGTGGGGGGGAGGCAGCCTCCGAAATGGAAATCAGCCTGCAGGGGGCTTGCTGGGGAAGCTGTGAGGAGGGTCAGCACTTGCCTATGCAACTGGGGCTCGGTGGAAGGAAGATCCAGCTGTCATACTGCCTCCATAGAGGCCCCAGCCAACTTTCTGGATGCTTCTGAAGCAGGGGTGAGATTTCAGAGTGGCCCAGAGTTGGGGGCTGCCGTATGAATCAAATATTGGATGAGGACTGCCCACCTTGAGTGAAGTAGCTCTCTTGAGCTGTGGCTGGGACTGACAAGGGCCCCCCCAAGACTTGGGATTAACCCCTTCACTTCTGAAGGGGGGCGTGGGTGTGCCGCCTCCGTGAACACGGGTCCTTACCGCAGTCCTGCATGCTGGACCTCATTAGTCAGTTTCACAGATGAGAAAACTGAATTTCAGAGTCTCTCACTTACCCTCAGTCACACAACCAGTAACCACCCGTTGTGGAGCTGATTCAAACCCACGTCCTTCGGGGTGTTAAGGCCTTACTTTCTCACTGCACCTCACCGTCTTCGATTCGTTTGCCCTGCCCCAAATGCTATCTATTCATTCTGGAGACATTGACAAATAGCCTGTTCAACTACAGCTGAGATTCTTAAGCAGGGTGTCCGGGAAACCCATGAAATAATAGGTTAATTTGGGTAGGTATTAGCAAGATTTGGGGTTTGTGTATTTTTCTGAGTTGAGGGTCCTAAAAAGTTTTTGAGTCCCCAAAGAGGTTGAGACATACCAGCCCAGATGGTCTGTGGCTCTCTTCAGCACTCACGTGCTGGGATTCTGCACCCTTGGGAGCTGAAGGACCCTGGACAGAGCCAAGACCTAAGGCCTTTGGGGACAAAATCCCAGTTTTTATACTGACCCAAGGAATGGAGGATGGAAGACCTTGGAGCACCCGGAATCAGTGGGATAAGAAGTCAGAGCGTGCGATGGACACAAATGGCTTTCCTCCCCCACCTCAACTTATTTTGTGAAAGAGTCCCAAATGTTGCAATTGTCCTCACAGTGACATTTCCCCCATCCTGGGGGCCTCCAGTCCTCTCCCCACCAACAGCGACCAAAAGGGTATCGAGCCGGGCAATGGAGTACCCCAGTGACGGATTAGCACTGCCAACAACCGACACAAAACCATTTGGTGTGGGGAAATGATAGATGCTAACACTCATTTTAAACACAGGCAACTGAATTCCTGCAGACAGGCGCCGTGGCTGGAATTTAGGGCACAGCTGCGAGGTTCAGATAAGGTGCAGAATCAGCCCAGCATACCGTGATGTTACTTAATAATGAAAATGTGGTGATTGATGCTGCTGTCTCCAGGATATAACCTCCCCATTTGGAGGTTTTCAGCTCCCAAATCATCCATTCCACCGGGTTTTGGTTTTTTTCCCTCCTTTCTTTTTTTGGAAAGGCGACGTGGGAGAGGGGTGGAGATAGGACGGGGGCGGGTGAGCAGAGTGGGGGTGGCACCCGGCAGCAGGAAACTATGATCCTAAGGAATTTGAAGTCCAAAGGGCTGCATTTGGAAGACTTCAACTCCGGCCTGCTCACCTGGGACAGTAAAGTTCAACACCAAAGACTGGGTTAGACCCCTCGCCCTCGCTGTTTTTAGGATCAAGGTTTTCTTCTGCTCCCCGCCCCTTCCATGTCTCGGACATCACAAAGTGCATCAGAGTTTTTGAAACTAACTTCATCTCCCACCCATGTCCTGAATGGGGAGATGAACCACGTATCCACTGCCTTCTAAACAGTCCCCCTGGGGGACCCTTCAGTTGGGCAGGCCCCAAACTGAACTCCTCATTCTCCTCCCCCAACCCGCCTGAATTTGCTCACTTCAGCGAGTGGCCCCACCCAAGACAGACACCTGAGCATCCTTACCTCGGACCCCTCCTTCTTCCTGACCTCCCATGTCCAGCCCCCCAAAACCTGCTATTTTTATCTCCTTTATCACTCTCTTGAATGTACCTACTTCTCTTTATATGCCCATAGCCCTAAATACAGTGCTCCTGGAGATGAGTGATTTTCTTAAACAGAAAAACACCTGCTTAAAAGCCAACAGGGGCATCCAGCTTCCTATAGGAGCAAGTCCAGATTCCTTACCCGAGCAGCCAAAACCTCTACCGATCTGATCCCAGCTTACGCCCACAGCACATCCCTGCATGTACCGCGCACTCGGCTGGAACCACAAGGAAGCATGCTTCTTTCTGCGTCCTTGCTTTTGCACATGCTGTTCCTTCTGTCTCGTGTGCTCTCCCTCTGCTTCACCCACCTGAAGAGCATTCAGACTCAGATGAAGCGGGGAAGCTGTCCAGGAGGCATCCATCCTACAGGAGTAGGGGGAGGGGTGTGCCTGCCTGGGAGAAGAGGTCTGGATGGGGCACCAACAGACCCTACCACAGTGTCATAAGAGAATTAATGCTTTCAGGAGGCTGAGAGGTGGTTCTTCATGGAATGAAGGCAGAGTCCAGACTTTATACCTGCCTCAGGTTTCGCTCATTTGGTAATTCATGCAGTTATCCAAAAGATATTGATTAAGTATCTCATAGGAGATGTTCTTGTGGCTTTACTAAAGCCCTAGAGATGTACTGAAGAGCAAGAGGTGCCCTCAGGGTTCTCGTAGTCTAGTGCAGGTGACAATGTTCATCAAAAAGTCACACCAAAAGACAGAGGTCCCCAAAGAGAAGGACTCAGTTTTGAGGGTGTATGACAGAGGGACCAGGGCCCACCTGTGGGGTTAAAGAAGGCTTTCTGGAGGAAAGACTTTTGACGTTAAGAGGTTACCAGTGAGTGATCCGAAGGGGCACGTGCACCCGAATGTTTATAGCAGCAATGTCTACAATAGCCAAACTATGGAAAGAGCCTAGATGTCCATCAACAGTTGAATGGATAAAGAAGATGTGGTATATATACACGATGGAATACTATGCAGCCATCAAAAGAAATGAAATCTTGCCATTCGCAACGACGTGGATGGAACTAGAGGGTATCATGCTTAGTGAAATAAGTCAATCAGAGAAAGACAACTAT
>PISX010000449.1:0-282790 GCA_004024625.1 Mellivora capensis | reverse complement strand
GGACCTTGAGCACGGTTTTGCTTCTTTTCTCCCTTGCTGCTCCCATTATCCCTACCACATTGAGCATGTTTAAGATTTTAATTCCAGACTAAAATGAAACTTAAAAAAAAAACTTATGCATCAACTCTATTTCCCTCCCTGTTATCTCTTGGATCCTCGATCTTCCACTTTCTTGGATCCTCTATCTTTCACTATTCTTAAGGGCAGGTGACAGGTGGTATGAACCTACCGGCACTCAAAAACATCTTTATTTTGATCTTCACTTGAATGCTAGTTTGGCTGGGTATTGGATTCTAGGTTAAACACTTTTTTTTGTTTGTTTGTTTTCTGTTTTGTTTTGTTTTTGCCTTTCAGAGCGTTAAAGGACTTGCTCTACTATCTTCCAGCGCTCAGGGTTGGTTGATGATAGAGATGTCCAATGTCAAGCTGATTTTCATTCTCTTGTGATAATCTATTTCCTCTCTTGGGAAGTTACTAAGATTTTCCTTTCATCTTTGGTATTCCAGACTCTTTCTTTTTAAGATTTTATATATTCATTTGAGAGAAAGAGAGCACGAGCAGAAGGGAGAGACCGAGGGAGAAGCAGACTCCCCAGTGAGCAGGGAGCCTGACATAGGGCTTGATCCTGAGACCCTGAGATCATGACCTGAGCTGAAGGCATCCAGGCATCCCTGGTATTCCAAAACCTTACCACGATGTTTCTAGATTTCTGATATTTTATTTCACTTTTCATTTGCTACACTTGGTATTTAGTGAACCCTATCAGTCTGAAGGCTGGTGTCTTTCTTCAACTCTGAATCCCCACTCACCATCCCATTCTTTCTTTGGGTACTTCTTCACTCTCATTTTATCTGTTTTCTCCCTTTGGAACTTCTGTCATACAGATATTGGAATTTCTGGGCCTACCCTCCACGTCTCATGACTTTCAACTCACAGTTTTCTATTTCTTTGTTGTTTCATACTAAGCCCGAGGGGAATTCTTTACTTGATTTTCCATGTTATGAATTTCTCCTTACCTGTGTTGGTGTTGACATTCACCCCAACTATTGAGTGTTAGAAGTTAACCTTTGGTTTTGATTAATTGCAATTAATTTTTTATGGATGAAATATAGTCTTCTATCTCCCTGGATACAGAAATTATAGTTATTAGAATATCTTTATTTTCTCTATTGATTTCCTTTGGTTGTAATTCTTCTTGGTTATGTTTGATGTTACTCTACCGTGGTGTTGGTTTTCTCAAATATCTGGTGATTCTTGGCCATCTGCCATCCTTGTATCTAAAAATCCCTGCTGGCTTGCTTATTCTATTGATCATACCTGCTTCTGATGAGTGTTGGGGTAGGGTGGTGTCTACTCTTCTGAGAGTGTACAGGTGACCTGTCCTTCGTGGATGGTCAGTCGTCACTGGGGTAGTCTCTGCTTTGCCTCTCTGGACAAAGTATTCACACCTTCAGATTTAGCTTGGGGGCAAACACTATGTTTCAATGATGGTGTTCTTATTTTCCCATGCCAGTATGAATTTTTTTCCTCTCCTTTTCTTTTTCTTTTCTGCCTTTTCTAATTAAGCAAGAATTTTCTGTTATTTAATGGGATTTTGGTTAGGAGGGAGGTCAAATGGGGGTGCTCAGTCCTCCATCTGGCTCTGATCTGCATTTTTAGCAAAACAACTAAGTTTGGAAGTTTGAAACTAACGACATTAGGGCTGAGAGATTTCTTAATGTAAATATATTTCAGCAGAGTTAATGAAAACTTGGAGTGCTTACAAAGTTGGATATATTACATGTGTGACAAATTATATATAAACCAGATTTCATTTCCTGTTTTTTTTTTCAATCAGCAAAGAAAAAATGGCAAGAAAACCAAGTCTTCTGTATTTTAGCTACGCATTTTAAGGGATAATGCATATTTAAACATTTTCAGCATTTGCTGTTAAAATGAATAAAACTTTACAATAAAATCCCCCCAAAGCATAAAGTTCCAGCCGGCAATGAGCCCCTTGTTCAGATATGGTCCAGGCTTTGCCTCACAGGGCCCGTTGGCCTGGAGCTGCTGCCGTTAGCAACCACGCTACCATTCTTCTCACTTGCCTCTCATCACTATGGTGATTCTTGTTAAATAAAGTGAACAGTCCTGATCATGTGCCCTGACGCCTTGTCATTTTTTTTCCCTCTGTGGCTGTCAGTTTCCACAAAACAGCAGCCATCTAGTCAAGAGCTCTTTGCTGAATGTCCTGGAAGCACAAAGATGAAAAGGACAAAATGCTTTCCCTCAAGGACGCTCACTACGGGGAAGAAAAGGCAAACGATGTAGATTCCGTGGGTCAGAGTGGACCCCAGCTTTACATATTGTGGTAGTTATTGGACTTAAAGATGTTTCATGTTTATGAAGGCATAATCCTTTTCCAACCACTTTTAATTTTTGAATGGGAGGTAAGTTATAGGGTTCAAGAATCAAGAGATAACGAGGAGTTATTCTCATCTGCTGTTTCAACTCGGCTCACACCCTCTGGGTATTAGATTCTTGTTTCTACTTCTAATGTTTCCTTATGCAATCGTATATGAATATGTATTTTAATTTTCCTGTCCTAAAAAGGGTGCCATGCTATGTATGTGCCAATATATCCTGGAGATCTTTTCTTTTTCTTTCTTTTTTTTAAAAAATGATTTTATTTATTTATTTGACAGAGAGAGACACCAGAGAGAGAGGGAACACAAGCAGGGGGAGTGGTAGAGGGAGAAGCAGATTTCCCATTGAGCAGGGAGCCCAATGTGGGGCTTGAACCCAGGACCCTGGACTCAGGACCTGAGCGAAAGCCAGGTGCTCAATGACTAAGCCGCTCGGGCACCCCCTGGAGATCTTTTCATGTGGGTTCACAGAGACATCCCTTTCTGCCTCTCATCGCTCCTTTGAGTCCCCTACGTGGATGCCATAGGACATTAACCAGCTCCTCATTGAGGTCCTCTTGGGATGTCTCCAATCTTTTGCCATTACAACGAATGCCCCAATGAATAATCTTGTACGTCTTCCACTTGTATGCATGCTGGGGTGTTTGCAGAATCGATTTCCAGAAGGAAGATTGCTGCCTCAGAGGGTACTGGCATCTATAATTTTGGCAGATTTTGTCAGCCGTCCCCGTGCAGGGGTGAAACCACCTTATCCCTTCCGGCCATGTCTGAGAGCACCTCTTTCTAATCCTCCCTTGTCTTTGGGTCCCAAGGAACCCTCCTTGCACCTTCTCCTCACAGCGTTGCCTCTGTTTCCGGATCTTATCCGGGTTCGCATTAGCACAAGGAAAGCTGCCCCTAAGTAGACAGTGTGTTCTTCTTGCTTCCTGGAGCACCTGGTGAAGAACGGGTGAAGGGAACCCAGACTGTTTAAGGGATGCTGTTGGAGCACCGGGTGGCTGGGGGCCAGGTCCAAGCTGCTGAGCAGTGGGAGGGAAGATAGGGAACAGATTGTGGAGAACTTGGGTGGCTATACACCAAGAGGTTTGGATTTTTCCCGCAGGCCTTGGGCAGCTGCTGGAGGTTTCCCAGTGGAGGGAGGAGACGGGGCAAGCAGAGTCCACGCAGATGTTAATTTTAGGGGCCTGTGCTGGATGGAGAAGAGACTAGAGGCTGGATTTCTTGATTCTGAGCACAGACCTGCTGTGGTTTGCTGTGGGAATAAATGTGCAATACTGCCATTTGGCTGTTATCTGTCACAGCACATGGATGGACAAGGAGCCACGGAGGGGTCATGTCCCTATTATGTGCTCTGTCTGGAAGCCGTGAGGGGCCACTTTCCCACTTGGCTTCTCAAGAGCTGTCCTCATCATCACCATTCAACACACCGTAATTGAAATACTGAGTCACTTCAAGCTCCCCAAGTGGCTGGAGTCTTTGAATCAAGGTTTCTTCTCCCCCAATCTTGTGATATTATCTCCCGCCTTCAAGGGAGAGGCCACCCCTGGTCCCAGAGTGCCA
This sequence comes from Mellivora capensis, assembly GCA_004024625.1. NCBI lineage: Eukaryota > Metazoa > Chordata > Mammalia > Carnivora > Mustelidae > Mellivora > Mellivora capensis. The sequence continues at coordinate 278,825 of PISX010000449.1, read as the reverse complement.
TGAAGAGCAGGTATCAGACCCGAGAGACAGGAAGGCCAGCCTCCTGAGGTTTTGCTTAGCCGTTTTCTACCCACAGAGTGGCCTTGTCAAACCCCGTGGCCTGCCTCCTCGAGGGTGCCGGGAGCTGCGATGCTGTGTGCGGTTTCCATGGCAGTCGGCTGCGGGGACAGGCAGCCAGGTGGCTGGCTGGCTCAGCTCGCTGCTGGCTCACCTGCTTTGCTGTTGGCAGCCGCCCCCTTTGCTCCTCTAGGCTCCTGGAGCTTTCGAATGTCTTTTGTTACCCCCCTTTATGAGTCTCTGTGTGAGAGGACCTTCAAGTTCTGAGCCTATAAAAAGTGTGACTTTGTCTCCAAGTGGATTGAAGAGCAGGAATTCAGAATGCCAGGGTGGAAAAGTACTGGGGGACAGCTTGTCTCTCTCACTCTCTCTCTCTTTGAAGTGAACCTAGAACTCAGGGATGAGGCTGAGCTTTGGGCAAAGGGTGGCGGGAGGAGCCCACCACGGTGGAGAGAGAGGCTCTCTCCCCAAAGGACCCCGGGATCGTCCTTACTGATGCGATGGGCACCAGGCTCTTAGAATTCAGGGTCTGCCTGCCTTTGCTTGTCTGATCTCTTTATTTAATTAAGTGCAGGTGACTGTGCCTTGCTGTAGCCCAGAGATGCTGATTTAGTCATTGTCCCTGGTTTTCCAGTGAGGACACGTTATCACAGGATCCCAGGAATTGAGGGCCAGGGGAGGGAAAGGACAGATTTCCAGTGGAGAAGGAAGTCTAATTGGGGAACAAGTTCATCTGTGTTTTTTCTCAGCCAGTGCTGCCTGCTTTAGCAGGCTGGGGCTGCTGTGTTCCCGTGAGGTTGGGACTGGCCAGCTCCTCAGGCAAGGGACCCCATCGGCCCTGCCCAGCAGGGAGGACACCAGGCTCTGGGCTCTGCACTCTGGGGGATTGTGGAGGACCAGAGATCTCTCTATAGAGTCAATGTTTAGAAGAAACCCCCGACAGGGACAGAGACAAAGGCTCAAGGTCAGGGACAAGGACTCTGTCTTGGGAAGGGAAGCTGCTCTAAGCAAATTCCGTCTGCTACGGTCATGAAGGCATCAGGGATGGGGGCTGTTGGAACCCGGAGCTTGGGGTCACATGTTCTTCTTGGACATCGTGAAGAACCACCAAACAGATTGGAGTATCCCGGGCCACTAGGAAACAAGCAGAGAGAGACTCCACTCAAACCTGCATAGGAGTCAAAGAAGATTGATTTCGTTTTCTTAAGGGACGAAGTGGTCTTTGTCCTAATCATCTGCAGTTAAGTAATGAATGGAGACAAGGAAATTCCCTTTGGTAAACCCCTAAACTAATTAAACGCATTGCTTTGGTTTGCATTCTGACTAGGAAAAAGACAAGGGAAGAAGGGAAGCGTGGGTAAATCAGTCATCCTATTAGTTCTTGAGCCAGTGTTTTTGAGCACTTAATTGCATTTTTTTTCAGCCTGGGAGGAGGCTCTGAGGGAAGCTCAGTTTGCTGGCGATTCAGGAAAGCAAGCAGCCAGCCAGGGGCAAGCTGAGGCCCGAGGACCTGGCCTTGCACCAGTGACGTAGCTGGGCAGCTGGCAAGGAGGGAAAGTTGGAGCCAAGGTTCGGAGGTGAGAAGAGAGAGAAGCCCATTCCAGGCCCAGAACTGGGGATGAAGCTGCTGGAGTGACAGGAGTGAGGAGAGATGGGCAGAGCCCACCAGCCTGAGGGGTGGGGAGGAGATGGACGCCATGCTGCCTATGGGGGAGGCCTTTAAACAGGGGAAGGGGGCTTCTCAGAGACCCTGCGGCTGGCGGGTGGGATGGGGAAGACAAAGCTGTCACGGGGACGGGGAGCCCCGTGAGATGGTTGAGCTGAAGCCATAAGGAGAAGAGGTAGGGACACAGGCTGAAGGGCTGGGTGCAGATTCGAGAGACACCCCTCCCCTCAAGGATGGGTCAGCTGACTGGGAGCAGGAGGGAGGAGACCCGTAGGTTTCTGGCATGGGCAGATGCAAGGCAGGCCATGCAGTGCCCCAGGATGAGGACCTGGTGGGAGAGCCCTCTCTCATTGAGTTTATGAATGGAGTTAGGTAGAATATCAGTCAGGGCCTCCCGGGGAAACAGAATCAGCCTATACATGAAAACAGAGAGAGAGAGAGAGAGAGAGGAGATTGATCTATTTATTGCAAGGCTTACAGGATTCTAGGCTGCCCAGGCTGGTCTGAAATCTGCAGGAGAAGCCGTGGGGATGGGCAGGCTGGAAGCATCAGGGAGAAGGTGACCCTGGAGCCCACGGGCCGGATTTCTCCTGACTCAGGGAAAGTTGTGCTCTTAAGGCCTGTCTGGATTATTGAGGATAATCTCCCTTCCTTAATGTTGACTGGTTGTAGGAATGAATCACATCTGCAGAATACCCTCGAAGCAACATCTAGACTGGTGGGGGGTTGAATGAACGGATACCACAACTTAGCCAAGTTGACGCATAAAGCCACCCATCCCTAGGGACGCCAGGGTGGCTCCGTCTGTTGGGTGTCTGCCTTCAGCTCAGGTCCTAACCCCAGGGTCCTGGGATCGAGCCCCTCATTGGGCTCCCTGCTCAGCAGGAGGTCTGCTTTTCCCTCTCCCTCTGCCCCTCCCCCTGTTTGCACTCACTCTTTCTCAAATAGATAATAAAATCTTAAAAAAAAAAACAAAAACAAACAGGGGCGCCTGGGTGGCTCAGTGTTAAGCCTCTGCCTTTGGCTCAGATCAGGATCTCAGGGTCCCGGGATCGAGTCCTGCATCGTGCTTTCTGCTCAGCGGGAAGCCTGCTTCTCTCTCTTTCTCTGCCTGCCTCTATGCCTACTTGTGATCTCTGTCTGTCAAATAAATAAATAAAATCTTTAAAAAAACAAACAAACAAAAAAACTGACCATCATAGTGGGAAAGCCCCAGAATTGTGAAATATTCAAGTAGTTGTGAATGAATTAAGTAAAAAGTGTGTTCCTCCCATCCCAAATTCAACCATGGGTAAAAGTCTCCATCCGCAGAAGGGAGGAGGTCTTGGGCGGGGAATAGGCACTGGGGGTCTCTAGTGTCTGGGTGGGATGGGAAGCCATGGCTCTCAGGAGTACCTAAGGACAGTGTGAAAGTCGTGGGCACAGAAAGAGAAGGGCAGCTTCTGGGCATGCCACACATAGGGGATAAGCAGATGGGGAATGAGGAGAGAGAAGACAGGTTTTGCTTTGTGGAATCCCTGAGAGCCTGTGCAGGGCGAGTCGAGACAAAGCGCCCAGGAAGGCAGACGGGGTAAGCAGCAGAGGGACTGATGACAGGCTTGGTTTGGCTGGTAAAGCAGGAAGAATCGCCTCACCCCTGCCCACCTTTCCAACGAGGGCTCTGCCAACAGCAGTCTCAGGGGATACTGAGGAAGGAGAGGTCAAAGCTTCGGCTCTGGGTCGTGGAGAACAGAGGCCAGGGGTCCCTGGCACTTTGCTCAGCATTCGCCTTAGTGAGTTTCTGGCTGAGTGGGGTTGTCCTGGAGTCTCATTCGGGGGTTGCATATGGGAAATTGAGGCTAAGAGGCTGGTGCTATGGGAAAAGAACCAAGTAGACCAAGCCCGTGGCAAAAGATGTGAGGAGGAAAGATGGGCTCTTCCCAGACAGTCTTTTCAGACTATGCCTGGGAGTCGATTTGATGCTGCATCCTGTTGTATACGAAGGTGGGCTCCCCGCTACTTCTCCATCCCTCCCACCCCCCATGACATTCCAAACCTGGAGGGGCAGTGACACAGACTCTACGTTAATTGTGATTTTCTGGGATCCTTGGGGGTCACCTGGTCCCTTTCCAGCAACAAGGTTCAGAGCTTCCCTTCAAACAGGAACAACATTCTCCCCAACGAGTAACTTGTCTCCTGGACCCGGAATTGCCCGTTTCTGGCTTGTCTTCTGAGGCCAGAGGAACAAGTCTCAAGAAAGCTCTCTTGGGAGCTCTTTATGGAAACAGCCCTCCTGTCTGCCATCCTCTTTTTTCCGGGGCCCTTCTTTCTTGGTCTCTTTGGCTGCTCTGATGACAGGTTTTAGCCTCCCACTGTTCTGGGCACACTTACCCGAAAGTCCTTATGTGCTATAATAAAGAATTTGTCTGCTCTTGTTCTTGGGTTCCTGGGATGAAGCTTCTAAGTGCTGGGAATTTTCTGAGTGGCAGGAGGGCTGTTGTTCACGGTGGCCCTTGGGCCATACCTGAGTTTATGCTAACGGGATGACTCAGGAAGACCAACTGTGTGATTAGAGGCTTAGGGCTTTGAGCCGGGGGATGTCAGCCCAGGCGCACGACCCCGGGATAGAAGAGGGGGTGGAGATTAAGTTTAATCACACAGCCAATGGTCCAAGCAACTGTGTCTACGTCATGAAGCCTGGATAAAAATTCAGGTGATTCTTGGTTGGTAAATGCCTCTTCGTGCAGGGAAGGTGTTTGTCCTGATGCTTGGGGAGAAGACATGGAAGCTCTGTATTTGGGTCTTTCCCAGACTTTGCCTTATGTGTCTCTTCATTTGCCTGGGTCTTTTTACAACTTTTTTTTAAAAGATTTTATTTATTTTTTTGAGAGAGAGAGCATAAGCAGGGAGAGTGGCAGGCAGAGGGAGAAGCAGACTCCCTGCTGAGCTGGGACCCCCTCCCCCCCCCCCCCCCGCAGGTGGGGCTCATTCCGGGACCCTGAGATCATGACCTGAGCCAAAGGCAGACGCCCAACTGACTGAGCCACCAGGCGCCCTCTGATTTGTATCCTCTATAATAAAACTGTAAGTCTCTCCTGAGTTCCATGAGGCACTCGAGTGAATTACTGAAACTGAGGGGATTATGGGAACTCCCCAATTTGTAACCATCTGGCCAGAAGTGCAGGTGGCCTGGGGATCCCTGAACTTGCAGCTTGTGTCTGAAGCCAGAGAAAGCTTGTTGGGGTCTGTGCTTTTACTCATGGGGTCTGATGGTAGTTCTGGACGGTTAGCATTCGAACTGGACTGCACTATTTTGCATCCTGGTTCAAAAACCCCAGAAAATAAGGTGGTACTGAGCATGCAAGGGGGCAGCATCCTCTGTTCCTTGGTGAGAAAGCCATGTGAGTGCAGCCTAGGACACCCCCCCCCCCAGTCCCTTACACTGGGAGAGCTTCTTGTACCCTCCTCGCCTGAGCTGTGGTCAAGACTGAGTTACTTGGTACTCCTTGGAGGAGCAGGCAGGAGGTTAGTTCCAGACCTCCCCGCTTCTGCCTGACACCTCCCTCCCCAAGACAAAACAAAACAAAACTGCACCTTTAGTGAAGTTAGGAGACAGAGGAAAGCTCCAAGACTCAAATTACATTTAACGGCAGCCCAAAGCTGTCACAGTGGGGCAGCAGGACTGGAAAGGGGAGTGGGGTGGAGTCTAACTGGCAGGTCCTGGAAGGTGAGGGCCCCTCCCCGAGGAAACACTGCTGTGAATGGGACTGAAAATCAGTGGGAGGAGGGAAGAGAAGGAGTGGGTGGGCCTGGAGGGGGCTCAGAAGTGGTCCATCTAGAAAGAACCTCTTTGGGAAGAGAATACATCCCTGGAAGGCAGGTCCAGCAACCTGAGGGGGCACTAGTTGCTGGCGAAGGCCAGGATGCTGAAGGGGTTCAGGGCTTGGGAAAGGACCCTCTTTTTGTCTTACTTTGCTCATTTATTCTAGTGTCTTAAGGTAGAATGTTTGGTTATTGATTTGAGATCTTTCCTCTTTCTGAATATAGGCATTTGCAGCCATAGATCTCCCTCTAAATACTGTTTTACCTGCCCTCCCATAAGTTGTGGTACATCGTGTCTTTATCTTCAGTCATCTCAGAGTATTTCCTGATTTCCCTTTTGATTCCTTTTTGGACCTGTTGGTCATCTAGGAGTACGCTGTTTAATTTCCATGCATTTGTGAGCTTGGGAGGAGCCTTTCCAGACTGGTGGCCGGGCTCAGCAGGGCCATAGTGGAGGAAACCACCCTTCATAGCTGCAGAAGAGGGAGGCCTGGAGCCATGTCTCGCAACACCACCAATGCCTGGGATTCCCCTGCTAACAGCTGATTTGAGATCATAGTGTATTCACTTAAAGTATAAGTAACATAATAGGTATAATTGCACATTCATATAGAACGCCAGAGGAAAAATCCTGAAAAGAAATAGAATTTTTCTGCAGATGAAGCAAATGCATCAGAAAAATGGTTTTTTTTTGGCGGGTGGGTAATTGTACCCTAATCTTCCAACACAGTAATAATAATACCTTAGGTAGTTGAAGCTCTGATGAGGACCACAAAGCAGAAATAATTTAGGACCTTGGGATAGAAATAGCCAGACAAGAAGAAGAGATGGATGGATAGTGGGTGGACATTAGGGACTAGGAGAGGTTAGGAAATAGAAGAAAAAAAACAAAACAATTTCAGCAATGAACAGAGGCCCCTGGCTGGCTCAGTCAGATAAGCATCTGATTCTTGATTTCAGCTCAGGTCATGCTCTCAGGGTCCTGAGATTGACCTCTGTTGAACTCTGTGTTCAGCGGGGAGTCTGTTGGAGATTCTCTTTCCCTCTCCCTCTGCCCCTCCCCCTGCACATACATGTGTTCTCTCTCTCAAATAAATAAATCTTAAAAAAAAAAAAACGAATACTAAATTAAAGGGAGCCTAAAAGAGAATGAAGCAGGAAGCACAATAAGACATATAGAGGTTAGAAATGAAAAAAGAACATGACATAAAAATAAAAGGATGAAATGAATTAAAGATACCAGGAAGAACTGTGAAAGACTTTGAAATGGACCCAAAAGATTATTGAATGTCTTTGATGGAAAACTCGGGAATGTAATGAAAAACTAAGCACCACTTTCTGGATTGTTCTTTCCTGGTCCTGCTCCTTTCACTGTCTTTGTGCTATTTTATAATCTTGTAAAGTGTAGGAAACCCATAGCAATGCAAGTGATAAATTTTCTATGCAAATTAATTCTTTCTGATGAAAGGAACCATTGCCCCCCCCCCACATTGTGGTGGGCAAAATCAAGGGTCCTCCCAAGATGTCTGAGTTCTAATCTCTGTAATCTGTGAATACAATACTTCACATGGCAAAAGAGATTGTGCAGCTGTGATTAAATTAAGGGTATTGAGAGGGGGAGATTATCTTGAATTATCCAGGAGGGCCCAATGTAATCATGAGGGTCCCTACGACCAAGAAGGTCAGAATTAGGAAAGGAGCTATGACCACAGAAGTGAGGTTGTAGAGATGCTCAGTCACAGGCAAAAGAATGAGGGCAGCCTCTAGAAATTGAAAAGGGCAGGAGATGGAGTCTCCCCTAGGGGCTCCAAGAGGTTCGAACACAGGTCTGCCAACACATTTTAGACTTATGACTGTTAGAACTCTAAGATAATCAATTTGTTGTCTTAGGCCAGTAAAGTCGTGGTAACTTGTTATAGCAGCAATAGGAAACTGATACATACCCCACCAAAAAAAGTCAATTTCATATCTCTTTGTACATTCATTTTATGTTTTATATAGGTCTCTGTTCTTTGAATTCTCCTTTGACCTGAAATGAATAATGTCTTTTTAAAAAATATTTTATTTATTTATTTGACAGAGATTACAAGTAGGCAAGAGAGGCAGGCAGGGAGAGAGAGGAGGAAGCAGGCTCCCTGCAGAGCAGAGAACCCGATGTGGGGCTCGATCCCAGGACCCTGGGATCATGACCTGAGCCGAAAGCAGAGGCTTTAACCCCCCGAGCCACCCAGGCGCCCCTGAAATGAATAATGTCTTATTCATTTTATCATTAATCAATGAGTTAAATAAAATATTTTAAATATGTTTATTTTATATTTTTATTGATTCATAATTTCACTCTTAAAAATTGTTTTTTTATTTTTTTAAAAAAATATTTAATTTATTTATTTGACAGACAGAGATCACAAGTAGGCAGAGAGGCAGGCAGAGAGAGAGGGGGAAGCAGGCTCCCTGATGAGCAGAGAGGCCGATGCGGAGCTCAATCCCAGGACCCTGGGATCATGACCTGAGCTGAAGGCAGAGGCTTAACCCACTGAGCCACCCAGGTGCCCCCAAAATTGTTTTTGACAGTGTTGCCATTCAATGGGGGAGGGGATGTCTTTTGCAATGGTACTATGAAATGGTGCTCAGAAAACTTGATGTTCACATGCAAAAGAATGAAGGTGGACTCTTATCTAGCACCATATGAAAAAATTAAGTCAAAATGGGTAATAGACCTAAATGTAAGAACTAAAATTATAAAACTCTTAGATGAAGCCACAGGGGAAATTTCATGACATTGGATTTAGCAATGATTTTTTTGGCTATGACACCAAAGGAACAGAGAATAAAAGAAAAAAAATGGACAAATTAGATTTCTATCAAAGTTAAAAACCTGCCTACATCAAAGGATAGTATCAACAAAATGAAAGTCAATGGAATAGGAGGAAATATTTGCAAATCCCCTATCTGATAAAGGATTGACATCCAGAATATATGGAGAACTTCTAAAACCTGATAACAGAAAAATCAAGCACAACTCAATTCAAAATTAGGCAAAGGGTTTGAATATACATTTCTCTAAAGAACATAGGTAAATGACCTGTAAGGACATGAAAAGATGCTTAATATCAGTAATCCTAGGGAAATACAAATAAAAATCACAATGAGGTACCACTTCACATCCATTGGGATGGCTATGATCAAAAGACCAGAAAAGAATGTGTTGGAAGAAATGGAACACTTGTGCATTGCTGGTGGGAATGTAAAATGGTGCAGCCACTGTGGAACTCAGTAGGATGGTTCTTCAAAAAATTAAAAATAGAAATATCATTTGATGCAGCTATTTCCCTTCTGAGTATATATGCAAAGAATTGAAAGCAAGAACTTGAACAGATATTGGTGCACCCATGTTCAGAGCAGGATTACTCACAATAGCCAAAAGGTGGGAGCAACCCAAGTGTTCATCAATGGGTGAATGGATCAACAAAATGTGGGTATATTCATACAATGGAATAGTATCAGCTTTAAAAGAGAAGGAAATTCTGATACTTGCTATAACATAGATAAATTGTGAAGGTGTTTTCCTCAATCAAATAAGCCAGACACAGAAGGATAAATACTGTATGATTCTGCTTATATGAGGTTCCCAGAGTAGCAGTTTCATAGAGACAGAAAGTAGAAGAATGGTGGTTCCAAGGGACCAGGAGCAGGGGGAAGTGGGGAGTTAGTATTTAATGATTGAGTTTTAGTTTGGAATGAAGAAAATGTTGCGTAGATGGGCAGTAATGATGATTACAACAAAATGAATGTACTCAGTGCATGAACTGTACACTTAAAAATGTTTACAATGGGGGTAGGCGCTTGGGTGGCTCAGTCGGTTAAGTGGCCAACTCCTGATTTCAGCTCAGGTCACGATCTCAGGGTCGTGAGTTTGAGCCCCACATGGGGCTCCATGCTCAGCGGGGAATCTGCTTGAGATTCTCTCCCTCTCCTCTGCCCTTTCTGTTCCCCTGCACTCTCTCTCACTCTCTCTCTCTCTAACATAAAGCAACCAACCAACCAAATCTTTAAAAATTTTTAAATTGTTACAATGGTAAATATTATTTTATATAAATATCGCAACAAAATAAATCAATTATCTTTTAATAGAAATTGATAGAGTAAACAGGTAAGGGAGACCCAATAGATACATAATTGGAATCTATAAGGAAGAATCCAAAAGAGTGAATCAGAACAAACATTTAAAAAATTATTTAAAAAAGCCTCCCTGGAAACACAGATTTTACTCTACACATTGAGAAAGAGCAATGAGTTCCGGGGAAAACTGACGTAGAATGTCAATGCTGATACCTATCTTAGAAAATGATTGGACTTTTTCTATTGAAAAAGACTTTTTAAAGATAAAGACTCTTGCACAGTTAGGCAAAAATGTTACTCGAGGGAAAGGAAATCAGTTGGCATCACACTTCTCTGTCGCTCAAAGTCAACACGAAGTCAGAAGACAGCGGAGTAACAGCCACAGGATTGCCAATAAGAGAAAATGTAAGCCAAGGCTTATCTAGCCAAGTTCAACTGGATGAGGGCTAGAGACAAGTGTTAAACATTCAGTAACCAACCACAGGGTTTCCTTGAGCACTTGCCTAAGAATCTATTCAAAGACGAGTTTCACGAAGCATGAGATGACAGGAAATTTTGGCTAAAGGTCTGATGGTGAGCACTGGATGGGAATAATTGCAGAGCTAATACTAAGGTCTTCTGTCCTGACAACTTACAAGAAATGAGTGGAAAAGGGAAAGTAGAATTTAAAAAAGCACAGAAGGAATAAAAAAAATAAAGTAGAAAGTAGAGAAAGTTTGCGGGTTGCCCTGTATGCAATGGAGTTAAAGTATTTGATCATTTTATTTATTTATTTATTTTTAAATTAAGCTTTTTATCTTGATTCAGGTTTAGTTAAAATACAGTGTAATATTGGTTTCAGGTGTACAATATAGTGATTCAACATTCTGTACATCACCAGTGCTCCTCTCAAGTGCTCTCCTTAATCCCCATCATCTTTTTACCCATCCCCCTTACCATTTCCCCGCTGAGCAGGGAGCCTGATGCAGGGCTCCATCCCAGGATGCTGGGATCTTGACCTTGGCCGAAGACAGTCACTTAACCGACCGAGCCATGCAGGCACCCCAAGAGTTAAAAATATTTTTAAAACGAGCAAACCAAGTGGTAGGATTTTAAGCACACTTAAGTCAAAGGTAAACAAAGATAAAGAAAGCATTAGGTGCACCATGGTAAAGAATAAGAAAATGAATGTCCTAAATTGGGATGTAGAGGACAGAGAGGAAATGGGAAAGAGGGATCCAGAACCACCCCCTTCCCCCTCTCCCGGCGCTGTTCATAGTAGGGAAATAATGAACATCTGAAAAAGAAGAGGGCAAGAGTTGTTTTATAAAGATTTAACCTATGAGCACTGTTTATGGCCTGTTAGTCTGGCTGTGGCTAATGGACCCCATTCCAGTTCTCCAACAACTCCAGTGACATGTGACTGACTGACTGACTCATGAGTCTCTCTTGGGGGGTCACCGAGCCGGGGGGGGGAAAGATTTAACATATAATCTTGTGCATAATTTTAATTTATTTTTTATTGTTTTTTAAATTTAAGTAATCTCTACACCCAATGTGGGGTTTGAACTCACCACCCCAAGATCAAGGATCACAGGCTCCTCCAACCGAGCCAGCCAGGTGCCCCTTATGCATAATTTTAGTAATCAAAATAAAAATACAAACCTTGCCAAAATTAGAACAATAATAAAATAATTTCATGTATACATAATAGGTAAGTATGTTATATAATAGAAGTAAGAAGACACATATTTCATATCAATAAATGTAAATGCGGTAAACTCGTCTCTTAAGAGATTTTCAGATCAGATCCCAAAGTAAAATCTAAGTCCGTGTTGCACACTAGAGACAAATGTAAAACAAAGATTCAGGAAAGTTAAAAATAAAAGAATAGGGAAGGCATAATAGCTAAATGCAAAAAAAAAAAAATAGAGTTGTACTCTGAATATAGAAAAGATAGAACTTAGATAAAAATTATTAAATGAGCCAGGGACGCCTGGGTGGCTCAGTTGGTTAAGTGGCTGCCTTCGGCTCAGGTCATGATCCCAGCGTCCTGGGATCGAGTCCCACATCGGGCTCCTTGCTTGGCAGGGAGCCTGCTTCTCCCTCTGCCTCTGCCTGCCTCTCTGTCTGCCTGTGCTCGCTTGCTCTCTCTCTGTCTCTGACAAATAAATAAATTAAAAAAAAATCTTAAAAAAAATTATTAAATGAGCCAAAGAGGAATAGTTTATGATACTGAAGTTTACAATTCTCAACAAAGATATATCTATATATAAAATAGCAGCAACTGTTAGGAAACCTGGGTAGCCATTTGGAAAAATATAAAGTTGGATTCATACCTCACAATGCTCAAGATGATAAGTCTCAAATAGATCAAAGACCTGAATTCAGAAAATGAAATCGTAAAATTACTAGAAGATCCCATGGCAAATTTCTTTATGACCTTGAAATGGGGACATCCTTTCCATCAAAGTGAAAAGCCAGAAAGTATGTCTGATAAATTCCATTATATTAAGAATGAAAACATTCTGCTTCTGGAAAGATGGAGGAGATACACTTTTCCCTATTCCTCCTAAGTACCACTAAAACTCCTGGAAAACAAATAAAAGGTAGAGAGATAAGGGCAGAGCGACTTCAGCAGGCTTCAACAAAGCCAGCTGTCTGTGGCCAAAGGACCAGAAGAGAGACAGCCTGCCAAGACAGAAAACTTTTAGACAATAACCACTCTGTGTCAGCCAGACTCCACAGGGAAAATGACACCCTCTCATCATCAAAGTCTGTGTGAAGAGCCTAGACTTCCACACTTGGTAATGAGGAACCCCAATCTATGGCCTCATCACTGGGTGGTGTCGGAGAAGGCCAAGCGAGGAGCCAGGACTTGGATCCCAGAGGGGAGAACACAAAGCAATGCCCTCCACACCCTGCTGTGTCAGTGGAGACTGTGTGGGGATCCCGGACCTCCACCTCCACTCACCAGTAATAGGGCACCCCCTTGCCTCCTTGTTGGGGTGCTGTCAGAGCAGACTTAGGGACAATCAGGAGCTTAACCACTGCTCAGCAGGAATGAGACCATCCCCTCAATGTGTCAGAGGCGACCTGTGGAGAGCGCTAATAAGGCACCCCTCCTCTTTGGGGCTGGATGGTACCTGCAGAGGCTTAGTTCGGAGCCTGAACTCCCAACCCTACCCAGCAGTATCAAGGAGTCCCTTCCTACCAGGAAGACATATGAAGCTTAAATGTGTATGTATCAGATAACAGAACCATAAAATATGCAGAAACTGGGGAAAAAATTGAAAGAAGAGATATACAAGTCCACAATTCTAGTGGGAGACTGCAACACCCCTCCTCAACAATAAATAAGACAAATTAGGCAGAAAATCATTAATATCAAGATCAGAAAAATCAACAGTACTAAGATCGACTTGACATTTATACGACATTCCACTCAACAGAGCGGAGCACACGTTCTTCTCAAGCACCAACGGATCATACACGAACGTAGACCTCATCAGGTGCCATAAAAGAGACCTCAACAAATGTTAAAGAACTGAAATCATACAGAATGTGTTCTCCAACTACACTGGAATCAAACTAGAAATCACTAACAGAAATATTACAGGAAATCTCCAAACGCTCAGAAACTAAGCAGTTCTCAACAATCCATGGATGAGAGAAGAAATCTTCCTTCCTTCCTTCCTTCTTTCCTTCCTTCCTCTCTCTCTCTTTCTTTCTTTTTTAAGGCGAGAGTGTACGAGTGGAGAGCGGCAGAGGGAGAGGGAGAATCTTAAGCAGGCTCCATTCCCAGCACAGAGCCCCACATTGGGGGCTCGATCTCACATCCCTGAGATCATGACCTGAGCCCAAATCAAGTCAGGCACTTCACTGTGACTGATCCACCCAGGCGCCCCAAGAAGTCTCAAGGGAAATTAAAAAAAAATATTGAGAATGAAAATATAACATGAAAATTTATGGAATGCAGTGAAAACCATGCTCAAAAAGCAACTTATAGTACTAAATGTTTAGATTTAAAGAGGGGGAATGTCTTAAATCCATAATCAAGTTCTCACTTAAGACCCCAGAAAAAGAAGAGAAAACTAAATGCAAAGCAAGCAGAAGGAAGGAAATAATAAAGATAAGACCTGAAATGAATGAAATTGAAAACAAAATGATAGTGAAAGTCAATGAAACAAAAAGCTAGGAACATGTGGATAAAATGGACAAAGGATTGGCAAAGCTGACAAAGAAAAAAGAGAGATGACATGGATTCCTAATGTCAGAAATAAGACAGACCAGGCCGACACATTGGAAAGAACAAAAAGGAAATACTCTGAACCGCTTTCAGGAATATTTGACAACTTAGATGAAATGGACCAATTCCTCGAAAACACAAATTCCACAACTCATCCAATATGAAACAGTTAATGTAAATAGCTCTATTGCTATTAAGGAAATTAAATTCATAATTTAAAAACTTCCCCAAAAGGAATCTCCAGCGCCAGACAATTTCACTGGCGAATGCTACCAAATATTTAAAGAAGAATTAACATCAATTTTACACAGTCTCTTTCAGAAAATAGAAGAGAACACTTCCTCATTCATTTATTCAAGCCACTATTTCCCTGATAACAAAACCAGACAAAGACAGTGCCAGACAAGTGACAAAAGATTAAAAAAACTGCAGACTAACATGTGTGTATATGTAATATATATATTACATATGTAATGTATCATTATCATAACATGCATTTAGATACAATGTAGATATCCCACATGTATATAGATACAAAATTCTTTTCTCCCTGCTAATTTAAATTCATTTATGTTTCTTAATTTCAGGTTATTGAGGTATAATTGACTCATAAAACTGTAAGATATTTTTAAAATTATTAAAACAAAAAGCAAATAGAATTTGGCAATATATGGAAACAGATACCATGACCATGTGGGGTATGTTCCAGGATGCAAGGTTGGTTCAACATTCAAAAACCAATTAATGGGGGCGCATGGGTGGGTTAAAACCTCAGTGGGTTAAAGCCTCTGCCTTTGGCTCAGGTCATGATCTCAGGGTCCTGGGATCGAGCCCCACATCGGGCAAGGGGGCCTGCTTCTCCCCCTCCCTCTCTCTGCCTGCCTCTCTGCCTACTTGTGATCTCTGTCTGTCAAATAAATAAATAAAAATACCCCAAACTCTGGATCCAATGGGAAAAGTAATAAGAGATTAAAAAATAATAATAATAATTAATAATAATAGGCACTATTAATAATAGGCACCCCTATTTATTTATTTTTAATCTTAATTTAAAACAAGATTTTATTTACTTGAGAGAGAGAGAGAGAGCAAACAGGAGTGGGAGGTTGGGGAGGGGCAGAGGCAGAGAGAGAAGCAGACTCCCTGCTGAGCAGGGAGCCCGATGAGGGGCTTGATCCTGGGACTCCAAGATCATAACCTGAGCTGAAGGCAGACACTTAGTCAACTGAGCCACCTAGGCACCCCTCAATTTTATTTTTCTGATGTAATTTCTACACCCATTGTGGAGCTTGAACTCACAACTCCGACATTAAGAATTGTATGCTCTACCAACTGAGCCACTCAGGCGCCCCAGATTTTTTTTTTAATATAGACAAGATTAAATGTATATGGAAATATACATTTCCTTAAATGTATATGGAAAGGAAGAGGAACTATAAGAGCTGAAACAATTTTGAAAAAGAAGAATAAAGTATTCGGTGCCTGGGTGGAGGCGATCAATGGTGGAGGGATCAATGGAACAGAATCTAGAATCCAGAAATAGCCCCAAACAAGTAGGGCCAACTGATTTCTGATAAAGGTGCAAAAGCAATTAAAGGAAGAATAGTTTTTTCAACACATGGTGCTAGAATAATTGGACATGCCTATGTTAAAAAACGTTCTTTGACCTAAATCTTATACTTTACATACAAATTAACTCAAGATGGCTTGAAGACTTAAGTGTTAGATGTAAAACTCTTCATTTTTTAGAAGATAACATGAGAAAATCTCCAGGACTTAGTTTTTGGTAAAGATTTCTTGAACATGCACTAAAAGCACAATCTGTTAAAAAAAAATACAACGGATAAATTGGACTTCAACCAAGTTGAAAACTTTGCTTTCTGTAAGAATCTGTTAAGAAAATGAAAGGACAAGCTATAGACTGGGAGAAAATATTTGTAAAAAGCATGTATTTGACAGAGGATTTGTATCTAGAACATATACTTTCAAAGTTCGGTGGTGAACAATTCAGTTAGGAAATGGGCAAAAGAGATGGGGAGACATTTCACTTAAGAGGAAACACAGGTGGCAAGTAGGCACAAGAAAAGATGTATTTCCACAGGCAATATGGAAATGCGAATGAAGAAGGTGATGAGATATCACTATGGTCTATCAGAGCAGTAAAATTAAACATAGTGACAAGACCAGAGACATAGCTGCAAAAATTTTGCTGACTCCAATGTCCAGGAGATTACTATGCATGCTTTCTTTTAGGAGTTTTATGGCTTCAGGTCTCACACTTAGGTCTTTAGTCCATTTTAAGTTCATTTTTGTGCATGATATCAGAAGGTGGTCCAATTTCATTCTTTTGCATGTGGCTGTCCAGTTTCCCCAACATCATTTGTTGAAGAGACTTTTTCCCATTGCATATTCTTGCCTCTTTTTTCCAAGATTAATTGACTATATAATCATGGGTTTATTTCTGGGCTTTCTATTCTGTCCCATTGATCTATGTGTCTATTTTTGTGCCAGTGGGTGAAATATGTGTTTTTAAAAAAGGATGCTGTCCTTAGATTTAGGGCTAACCTTAACTCCCGAATGACCTCATCTTGAGATCTTTATTTTATTTTATTTTCTTTATTTGAGAGACAGCAAGAGCAAGCATGAGTTGGCGGGGTGTGGAGAGCAGAGGAAGAGAGAGGAGCAGACTCCCTGCTGAGCAGGGAGCCCAATGTGGGACTCGATTCCAGAACCCTGGGATCATGACCTGAGCCGAAGGCAGACGCTTAATGGGCTGAGCCACCCAGGTGCCCAAGATCTTTAATTACAATTGCAAAGGTCCTTTTTCTAAATAAGGTCATAAGCAAGGGTTCTGGGGATTAGCAATCGGACCTAGCTTTTTGGAGGCCAATCCCCTGTGGAGATGGAAGACAGATTTGTGGTTGCCAGGGGTCAGTATGGTGGGAAGAGGGCAGTGGGTATGACTACAAGGAGGAGCTTTAGAGGGAGACATCTGTGGTGATGGATGAGTTCTGATTTGCCTTGTTGGTTACATGAATCTCAACGTGTGACAAAATGACGTATCATACCAATGCCAATTTTCCTGGTGTTGATGTCATCATGTAGTTACGTAAAAGGAGATCCTTGGGAGAATCTGGGTGATGGTCACAAGAGGACCTCTCTCTACGCTCCTTGCAACTTCCTGTGATTCCATAACAGTTTCAAAATAAAAAGCTAAAAACCCCTATACACATACACACACACATAAGCAAAGTCCAAAGGCAAATGATACAGTGGGAAAAATATTCCTAACTAATTTCAGAAAGGGAAAAATTGCCTAAAAGAGATTAGATGGCAGATGGTCCTGAGATGGTCACCACTAATTTTTTCCTTCCTAGTACCCCACACCCCTTCTCCCAACCAGGGGTAGAGTCTCTTTCCCATCCATTGAGTCTGGGCTGGCCTGTGATTCTCTATGACTGATAGAACATAGACATGATGTTCTATGACTTCTGAATCTAGTTTTTAAGGGGACTGGCATCTTCTTGTGTCCTCCTTCCTGACAGGTAGCCATCAGGCATGAAAGCTGACTTCCCCTGGCACGACCATACCATGAAGAAGCCCAAGCCAGCCTCTTGAAGGGGCAAACAGAGAGCACCAAGACACATGGTCATGTGAGTGAAGTCTCCTTGGACTGCCCAGCTCAGCCTGGCTGCCAGTTGAACGCAGCCAGGAGAATAAGCCCAGCTGGTTGCAGTATCAGGAGAACTACCCAGCTGAGATCATTTGACCCCAGAATCCAGAGGAACAATAAATCATTGTTTTTTAAGCCGCTAAGCTTTGGAATGGATTGTTACAGATCAAGGGTTCTGATCCCTAATTCCAACATGAATGGTTTTCCCATACCACCAAGCAAGCAATTCTCGGACAGCAGCTGGGTGTTCTACAGTTCGACCCAACAAGTGACCTTGTTTCCCTGGAGAAAGCATCAGATCCCACAGGTTAGGGACCTCGTCCTGCAAGATTGCTCTCCCCTCACCATGTGCTGGTGACAAATCTGGGTTATCATCTGTGCTTCTGGTCTACTAGCTATTCATTGGAGGTTCTGGTGATCCCCTCTGTGGATTTGTTTAATTTGCTAGAATGGCTCACAAAACCCAGAGAAACACTTAACTAAAACACTGGCTTGTTAGGAAAGGATAGAACTCAGGAACAGCCAGATGGAAGAGATACAGCGGACAAGGCATGGGGAAGGGGCGCAGAGAGTCCGTGAGCTCTCCAGGAGCGCCTCTCTCCAAATCTCCATGAGGTCACCAACCCGGAAGTTCTCAGAACTCCATCGTTCTGAGTTTTTAATGGAGGCTTCATTCCATAGGCATGACTGATTAAGTCATTGGCCACTGGTGAGATTGTTTTCAACTTCCAACCCCTCTTCCCTTCCTGGAGGTCAGGGGGTGGGACTGAAGGGTCTAACCATCTCACCTCTGGCTGCTTCTCTCTGCAGCCAGCCCCCATCCTTAGGTGGGGGTCCAAAAGCTACCTCATTGGCATAACAAAAGACACCTTTGTTATGCTCGCTGATCTCTTAAGAAATTCAGGGGCATTTTGGGAATTCTGTGTGCCCGAAATGGGATAAAGACCAAATACATATTATAAATCACAACATTGTCCATAGCAATAGATAAATAGAGCTTTTTCTTGAAAATGAAAAAGACCAAGAGCTCAACAGAAAAATGGGCAGAGGAAGTAGTTCATAGAGAAAGGAATGCAAATGATCCTTAAACTTCAAGGGATGCTCCACCTCACTCCTAAGAGAGAGCCACGTTAAATCACGCAGACACCATTTTTCACAAACCGGTTGGCACCAAACCAGCAGTTGAAAGGACGTAGTTGGTGTGGCGGTGAGGAATTCGCTCTGGTGGTGGAGAATGCAGAATTAAACAGCTCTTACGGAGAGCAGCGTGGCATTGCCTATGAAAAATTCGAATGCATTTATCTTTTGACCCGGCTGTCCTGCCACTGGAACTCTGTTGTACAGATAGATATGCACAGGTATGACATGGCCTGTGGGTGAGGTTGTACACTATGATATTGTCGTATTGGCAAAAGGACTGGAAAGGAGCCAAAGGCCTGTCAAGAGGGAACCGCTTATGTAAACATGAACCACCACCGTAAAAAGGAAGGAGGATGTGCCGTAGGATATCATAAGTGGAAAAGAAGGTGCAGAATGGTGTCCAAATTATATTTTCTTTCCATAAGGAAATAGTGGAAAATAGGAATAAATATATTTGTATTTCCTGGTATTTGCAGAAAGAAATACAGAAAAAATAAACAGAAAATGCTTATGGATGAGGGGTAGGAGTTAGAATTTTCTGTGTATATTTTGATGCCCATTTTATACCTGTTAATGTCATTTTGACTTTTTTTTTTTTTTAAGTAGGCTCCATACCCAGTGTGGAGCCCAATGTGGGGCTTGAACTCATGGCCCTGAGATCAAGCTCTGAGCTGAGATCAAGAGTCAGATGCTTAAGTAAGGGGGCAAGGGGAATGGGAAATAACTTTGATGGGGGTGGGGTTTCTTTTTTGGGAATGGGGATGGGGTTTCTTTCTTTCTTTCTTTCTTTTTTTTTTTTTTTTTAAGATTTTATTTATTTATTTGACACAGAGAGAGAGAGCACAAGTAGGTGGAGCAGCAGGCAGTGGGAGAGAGAAGCAGGCTCTCCACTGAGCAGGGAGCCAGATGTGGGACTCAATCCAGGACCTCGGGATCGTGACCTGAGTTGAAGGCAGTCACTTAAGGGACTGAGCCACCCAGGTGCCCCAAGGGGATGGGGTTTCTTTTAAGGATGTTGAACTTGTTTTAGAATTGGATGGTGGTGATGGTTGCATGACTGTGTGAATATGCTGAAAACCACTGAACTGTGCATGGTAAATGGTGAATTTTATGCGCTGTGAATTATATCTCAATAAAGCTGGAGAAAGGGAAGGTACCCATAAAAGTTCAGGAATGAGGAGACGGCAAGATACAGCAAAGATGAAAATGATAGCAGGAAAATAATATGGATGAGTTGATGCCCTTCTATCCAAAATGCTCTAAAAACACCTAGAAAATACAATTAAACAGACTGCCTCAAGGAGAAATAGAAAACCTGAATGAATAGTCCGGTAACACTTAAAGGAACTAAATCATTAGCAAATAATCTTTCATGCAGGAAACAATAGACTGAGGTAGGTTTGAAAAAAACCTTAAGCTATTCATCTTTTTTTTTAAAGATTTTATTTCTATTTATTTATTTATTTTTTAAATTTAATTTTTTTTTCAGTGTTCCAAAATTCATTGTTTATGCACCATACCCAGTGCTCTATGCAATACGTGCCCTCCTTAATACCCACCACCAGGCTCATCCAACCCTTCACCCCCCTCAAGATTTTATTTTTTAAGTAATCTCTACGCCCAGTGTGGGGCTTGAACTCACAACCCTGAGATCAAGGGTTTTGTGCTCCACAGACTGAGCCAGTCAGGCGCCCCTAGATCATCGTAGTCTTAAACTGTTCTGCTCATAAAAGAGGAATTACTCTTCAGCGCATCTCATAATACTTAAAACAGCCAAGCTAAAACTAGAAACGAAAATGAGGAGAAATACCGATTATGGGCCAATCTGCTTCTGAACACGGATATAAAACCTTGTAAATCGAGGATAAGCACAGTGAATCCAAGCGATATGGATAAGAATATCAACAGTTCAGGTCAGAGACTCAATGGTGATTTGATATTGGAAAGTCCACTAGTGGATCCAAAGCATCAACGGGCAGAGGGAGAAAACTGCAGATGATATTCTGAATAGCGGCAGAAAAATAATTTGATACAATTGAAAAGCCGCTCATGATTAAAACACACACACACACACACACACACACACACACACACACCCCTAAACTCTTGGCAGATTAGGAGTAGGATAGGGTCTTAAGGGTGAAAGGCTAGAGGTGATCCTTAGCCAATCAGGAATAAGACTGGATACCCAGGGCACTTGTTTTCATTCAATACGGCCCCAGACATCCCAGACAGTGCAGACAAAAAGAGAAAAAGAGATTCTGTTTAGAAAAATGGAGACTAAATAGTAATGATTGGCTGATACCTGATACTGTCTGATATATGATATCATTATGTAAATAGAACCCCCCCTCCCCAATTTACAAACAGAGAAGAGAACTGGAATTAATAAGGTGGTTTAATGAGTTCCTGGATATATAATCAATACACAAAAAATCGATTGCGTTTCCATGTTCCAAAAAATGATAGGAAATCAATTTACCGAAGCAACAAAACATATGGGGTGCCTAGAGTTCAAGCCAGCAAATGTCTTGCCAGGGACTTGTGCATATCATGGTTCCAACAGCCTTGGGTGTCCCCCAAATGCAGGAGTAGGGAGAGAGTAAAAGTGGAGACTGGGGCTGGGGGATTTCCCAGCATCAGAATTTCCCGACTATCAGAATGCCCCGAGTTAAGGAGAATATTAGATAGAGAGCACCCTAAAAGCTGGACTGCTTCATCCTGCTGTCCCTGAGGTATACAGCTGGTGGGGTTGACTCAACAGAGGCACCTCCGACCACTCCTGCCTGCACACCCTCACCAGACAAGCCTTCGGGGCCCCAGGTCAATAGGGATGTGGGCATCCAGCTTGGGATGTTCCCACCTCATGCTTCTGTTAATTTTTTTTGAAGATTTTATTTATTTATTTGACAGAGAGACACAGTGAGAGAGGGAATGCAGGCAGGCAAGGGGAGTGGGAGAAGGAGAAGCAGGCTTCCCGCCGAGCAGGGAGCCCGATGTGGGGATCGATCCCAGGACTCTGGGATCATGACCTGAGACGAAGGCAGACGCTTAAGGGCTGAGCCACCCAGGTGCCCCATGTTTGTACTATTAACAAGACGCAGTGCCTCAGTGGCCAAATGACAGATGGGACCCAGAGCATGGAGAGGGAAGCAGCTTGGGGTTGCACTGAGCATCGCCAACAGTCTCAAGCACCTGTCACAGGATCCCTGTCCTCTGTGGTTATCTCTTGCTCCGTTCCTGGGCCTGCCCTCCTGTCCCCTTTGTTCTTTGGCTCTGTCCCCTGCAAAAGCTGTGTTCTCTGGCCATCTCCTAGAGGAAGCAGAAAGAACAAAGATAATGTTTCCTTGAACAGTGTTCCCTGGTGAAGACTCCTGTTCCCTGAGCCTGCTATGACCACACGCCCACGGTGGGTCTTCCTAACCTCCAGGGGAGACCTCCCCTTGCACTCCCCATTCCAACCTCACCCCTGAGCCCACACTGCCTTCCCTGCATGTGGGGACAGGCCAGGCAGACCCCATCAGGGCTGTCTGCGCCGGAGAGGGGGGGAATCCCAGAAGGGAGGTGGGAGATCTTCCTTGGTTGGCGGGGTACAGGTGAAGGGAGACACCACGAGGAGGGAGGTCCTGGCTTAAGGGCGGCTGGCAAGGGGCACTCTGGTTGAACCGTGGTACCTGCAAAGGCATGACAGGGAAGTATGCTTGGGGCTCACATTACAGACACGCTTCAGAGCCACCCTGGGCAAGAATGCATGGCTCTTGGATCCTATCTGGGGACCCCCAGACCCAGGGCAGAGATGGTGGCCAGATGCTACTGCCAGCTTGGGGCTGGAGTCTCTGCTCACCCAGCTTCCTGACCTTGTGTGGCCCGGAGCATTTGTGAGCTGTAGGCTGGGCCGATGCCAACTGGCCCATAACAGTATCCCAAATCATCCAAAGTAAAAAAGGTGGTTTCTCGTTGTCACTGCTTCAGATTTCAGGAGCGGGCAGGAGGCCTTGGGTTGTGATAGCCTTGTCATCCCAAGGACAAGGGAAAGGAGCTGTTCCTCTGGATTCTGATGTATTAATGACAAACCTTGGGAGTTTGGGTGTCCTTGCCCTTCAAACTGAGCCTCATTGCAGAACCTCACATTTTCATTCTGATTGGAATTTGTGGCTTAGGATTGCTCCTAGCACCATCCCAGCGAGGATGGCTTAAATGTCAGGATATATTTTTCAGGTACATAAGACACCAAAGATCACAGCTGTCTGGGAGAGTGAATTTTAATTAGCACAGGGATCCCATAAAACCTCCCGAGCCCTGACAAGGCAGCCTGGCTAGGCTTTGTTCAGCCCTGGGTGTTGATTACAGACCCCGATGGCTGGCGATAGCGTCCAAAGGACGTCGGGAGAACGTTAGTGGGAACCGGTTTTACCTTTCAGACCTTATCTGTTAAGTCCCTCCTGCCAAATACCTCTGGAGAAAGAAAGAGGGCTACATAAAGGCACTTCATGAATAGCTAATAAGGTGGTGTTCCCTCCAGCCGACCATGTGCTGTTTCCTGAGCAGCTAATTTACGAAGTGTAGGGGGCATGGGCTATGTCCCATGGGAAGGCTTAAGGGGCATCATGCACAGGTGGAAAGGTGCCCCCTTACCAGTTCTTCCCTTCATGCCTGCTTTCTCCACACCCACTCTCTGCTTCCCAGGCACTGCCCGAGAAAGCAAGGACACTCTTCTTTTCTTTCTTTCTTTCTTCTTTTTTTTAAAGATCTTATTTATTTTTTTTGTCAGAGAGAGAGAAACACATAGAGACAGACTGAGGGAGAAACAGGCTCCCTTTGGAGCAAGGAACCCAATGTGGGACTTAATCCCAGGACTCTGGGATCACGACTCGAGCCAAAGGCAGCCACTTAACCAACTGACGCACCCAGGTATCCCCAAGGACATTTTTCCTCTCCTCCTCCTCCTCCTCCTTCTGCCTCTTCTTTTTTGAAGATTTTGTTTATTTATTTGACAGAGACAGTGAGAGAGGGAACACAAGCAGGAGGAGTGGGAGAGGGAGAAGCAGGCTTCTTTCATTGAGCAAGGAGCTTGATGTGAGGTTTGATTCCAGGACCCTGGGATCATGACTTGAGCCAAAGGCAGACGCTTAACAACTGAGCCACCCAGGCGCCCCAAGGACATTCTTCTTTGAAGTCAACACAGACTCATCCAATTTGGTGACTGTCCAGCCAGCCCCACCCTGGTGACCTGGCACTCAGACAGGAATGGTGAGGTCTTGACGTTTGGAAAGCTCACAGCCTGGCACGGAAGCAGGCTGTGACACAGAGTGGCAAGGTGCCCCCAGTGACGGTGTAGTTGGGGCCATTGAGAACATGGAGGAACATGGTGAGGAAGAGTGATATGGATGTTGCAGAAATGAAAGATCGTAAAGGAATAAGTTTTATTTATTTATTTATTTATTTATTTATTTATTTATTTATTTACATATAATGTATTATTTGCCCCAGGGGTACAGGTCTGAATCATCAGGCTCACACATTTCACAGCACTCACCATAGCACATACCCTCCCCAGTGTCCATAACCCAACCACCCCATCCCTCCCACACCCCAGCAACCTTCAGTTTGTTTCCAGAGATTAAGAATCTTTTATGGTTTGTCTCCCTCCCCAGTCCCATTTTGTTTCATTTTTTCCCTCCCTACCCCCACAAGACCCCCTGCCCTGGCTCTCAAATTCCTCATATCAGAGAGATCATATGATAATTTTCTTTCTCTGACTGACTTATTTCACTTAGCATAATACCCTCTAGTTCCATCCATGTCAATGTAAATGGCAAGATATCAGGGTTTTTTGTTTTTCTTTAAATGGTTTTCTATTTCTTCCTGGTTCAGTTTTCTATTTCTTCCTGGTCCACTTTTGGTAGTTTATATGTCTCTAGGAATGCATTCATTTGTTCCAGATTATCTAATTTGCTGGCATATAGTGACTCATAATATGTTCTTATAATTGTTTGTATTTCTTTGGTGTTGGTTGTGATCTCTCCTCTTTCATTCATGATTTTATTAATTTGGGTCTTTTCTCTTTTCTTTTTGATAAGTCTAGCCAGGGGATTATCAATCTTATTAATTCTTTCAAAGAACCAGCTCCTAGTTTCGTTGATTTGTTCTACTGTTCTTTTGGTTTCTATTTCATTGATTTCTGCTCTGATCTTTATTATTTCTCTTCTCCTGCTGGGTTTAGGCATTCTTTGCTGTTCTTTCTCCAGCTCCTTTAGGTGTAGGGTTAGGTTGTGTACTTGACACTTTTCTTGTTTCTTGAGAAAGGCTTGTATTGCTATATATTTTCCTCTCAGGACTGCCTTTGCTGTGTTCCAAAGATTTTGAACAGTTGTGTTTTCATTTTTACTTGTTTCCATGATTTTTTTCAATTCTTCTTTAATTTCCTGGTTGACCCATTCATTCTTTAGTAGGATGCTCTTTAGCCTCCATGTATTTGAGTTCTTTCCAACTTTCCTCTTGTGGTTGAGTTCTAGTTTCAGAGCATTGTGGTCTGAAGATATGTGGAGAATGATCCCAATCTTTTGGTACCAGTGGAGACTTGATTTGTGACCCAGGACGTGATCTATTCTGGAGAATGTTCTATGTGCACTACAGAAGAATGTGTATTCTGTTACTTTGAGATGGAATGTTCAGAATATATCTGTGATGTCCATCTGGTCCAGTGTGTCATTTAAAGCCTTTATTTCCTTGTTGATCTTTTGCTTAGATGTTCTGTCCATTTCAGTGAGGGGGGGTGTTAAAATCCCCTACTATTATTGTATTATTGTCAATATGTTTCTTTGATTTTGTTATTAATTGGTTTATATAATTGGCTGCTCCCATGTTAGGGGCATAGATATTTAAGAATGTTAAATCTTCTTGTTGGAAAAATCCTTTAAGTATAATATAGTGTCCTTCTTCATCTCTTATTATAGTCTTTGGCTCAAAATTTAATTTATCTGATATAAGGATTGCCTTCCCAGCTTTCTTTTGATGTCCATTACCATGGTAAATGGTTTTCAACTCCCTCACTTTAAATCTGGAGGTGTCTTTGGGTCTAAAGTGAGTTTCTTGCAGGTGGCATATCAATGGGTCTTGTTTTCTTATCCATTCTGATACCTTGTGTCTTTTGATTGGGGCATTTAGCCCATTTACATTCAGGGTAATTATTGAAAGATGTGAATTTAGTGCCATATTGCCTGTAAGGTGACTGTTACTGTATATTGTCTCTGTTCCTTTCTGGTCTGTTATTTCAGGCTCTCTCTTCTCTTAGAGGACCCCTTTCAATATTTCCTGTAAAGCTGGTTTGGTGCTTGAAAATTCTTTTTGTTTTTATTTGTCCTGGAAGCTTTTTATCTCTCCTTCTATTTTTAACGAGAGCCTAGCTGGATATAGTATTCTGGGCTGCATATTTTTCTCATTTAGTGCTCTGAATATATCATGTCAGTCTTTTCTGGCCTGCAAGGTCTCTGTGGATAGGTCTGTTGCCAACCTAATATTTCTACCATTGTATGTTACAGACCTCTTGTCCCAAGTTGCTTTCAAGATTTTCTCTTTTTCACTGATACTTGTAAGTTTTACTATTAGATGACAGGTTGTGGACCTAATTTTATTGATTTTGAGGGGGTTTCTCTGTGCCTCCTGGATTTTGATACTTGTTCCCTTTGCCAAATTAGGGAAATGCTCTGCTATAATTTGCTCCAATATACCCTCTGCCCTCCTCTCTCTTTCTTCTCCTTCTTGGATCCCAATTTTTCTAATATCGTTTTGTCTTATGGTACCACATCTCTTGAATTCTCCTCTCATGGTTCAGTAGTTGTTTGTCTCTCTTTTTCTCAGCTTCTTTACTCTCCATCATTTGGTCTTCTATATCACTAATTGTCTCTTCTGCCTCAGTTATCCTAGCAGTAAAAGCCTCCATTTATTTATTTATTTGAGAGAGAGAGAGACGGTGAGAGAGAGCATGAAAGAGGAGAAGGTCAGAGGGAGAAGCAGACTTCCCATGGATCTGGGAGCCCGATGCAGGACTCGATCCCAGGATTCCGGGATCATGACCTGAGCTGAAGGCAATTGCTTAACCAGCTGAGCCACCCAGGCGCCCAGAGCCTCCATTTTTTATTGCACCTCATTAACAGCTTTTTTATTTCAACTTGGTTTGATTGTAGTTCTTCTATTTCTCCAGAAAGGGATTCTTAATTATCTTCCATGCTTTTTTTTGAGCCTGGCTAGCACCTTCATAATTGTCATTCTGAACTCCAGTTCTGACATGTTACTAATGTCCATATTGCTTAGGTCTCTAGCCTTTGGTACTGCCTCTTGTTCTTTTTTTTTTTTTTTTTTTTGAGGTGAGTTTTTCACCTTGTCATTTTTATCCAGATAAAAATAGATGAATGAGAGGGGCATCTTAGTGGCTCCGTGGGTTAAAGCCTCTTCCTTTGGCTCAGGGTCCTGGGATCATCAGGCTCTCTGCTTGCCTCTCTGCCTACTTGTGATCTCTGTCTGTCAAATGGATAAATAAAATCTTTAAAAAAATAGATGCATGAGAGAACAAAACACTAAAAGGGTAGCCATGACCCCAGAAAAATATACACTAACCAAATCAGGAGAAACTCAAAACTGGGGGAAGAAGAAAAGAGAAGGGGGAAGGAAAAAATATATATATATTCACCATATATATATATATATGATGAATAGAACAGAGCCACACATGTGACTTGGGGTGTATCTTGGTCTGTTAGAACAAACTGCCTCCCAAAATTATAAAGAAAGAAAAAC
The DNA here is from genome assembly GCA_004024625.1 of Mellivora capensis. NCBI lineage: Eukaryota > Metazoa > Chordata > Mammalia > Carnivora > Mustelidae > Mellivora > Mellivora capensis. Next base: position 251,345 of record PISX010000449.1, on the reverse strand, counting down.
TTATATATATACACAAAAATAAGGGTAAACACAATGAAGGGATGGAATAATGGAATATGACTGTAAAGTTCTTTACAGTAAAGATGAAAATTAAAAAAGATTCTAACAAAGGAATTGGTAAGATAAGAAGTTGGTTGAAAGAAAATAAAGGGGGAAAGAATATGATCTGGCTGGAGAGTATAACAAAGCCACGTGCTAGATTAAGGGTATGTTTTAATCTGTTAGAAAAAACTGTATCCCAAAATTTTAAAGAAAGAAAAACCTATATGTATACAAAAAATAAGGTTAAATACAATGAAAGATAGAATATAACAGTGAAAATTAAAAAAAGATTTTTTAAAAAGGTATTGATAAGATAAAATAGTTAAAAAACGTTAAAATAAAGAGGAAAATTTAAAAAATAGAATAAGAAAAAAATAAAATTAAAAAAATTTAACTTTGAAAGACTAAATAATCGTGAGGAAGAAGCCCTGAATTCTATGCGTTATATTCCAATAGCTCTAAAGTTCTGTAGTTCTCATTGATTGGTAAATTTGGTCTTGGCTGGATGTTCTTGCTGATCTTCTGGGGGATGGGCGTGTTGCCAGTTATTCTCAAATGTGTTTGCCTGAGGTGGAATTGCCCGACCCTTGCCAGGGGCTGGGCTAAGCAATCTGAATGGGTTCACTCTTGGACCTTTTGTTCCCTGAGCACTTTCCGTAGAGCTCTGGAGGACAGGAATGAAAATGGTGGCCTCTCAATCTCCACATGGAGGAGCTGAGAGCTCAGGGCCCCACTCCTCAGTGCGCCCTCGGAGAAAAGAGCTCAATCACTCCTGTCTCCCTGGTCTCCAGCCATGCTCCAAGCTCACCCAGCCTGTGACTAAGCATCTCTGTCTCTGGCACATGGCCCCACCTGGAGTCTCCAAACCCAGCAGATTCCTTCTGTTCTTCCAGGGGGTCTCCCCAGATCTGCCACTTGTGGGTTTCTGCTTGAAGAGCAGTGGCCTGACTCTGCATCAGATCACAGGTTAAGGTAACCCCGAGCTGAGAGCTCCCCTTGACTCCGCTGAAACCTGGGAGCTCTGCCACACTTGGCACCCCTGGTCTTTCTGTGACCCATTGGGTCCTGAGACCACACTGTCCCCACAAGGGTTCCACCCCGCCACCTCACCTTTGGAGTGATGTCCCTCAGTGGAGCAGACTTCTAAAAGTTCTGATTTTGTGCTCTGCTGCTCCACCGCTTGCCGGGAGCCGGCCCCTCCCCCGCGGTCTATCTTCCCGAGAATCGCCTCAGATACTTCTCCACACGTCCTACCTTCCAGAAAGTTGTCACTCTTCTCTTCCTAGAATTGCTGCTCTTCTTGCCTTCGCTCTCCAGTTGAGTTTGTAGGTGTTCAGAATGGTTTGATAACTATCTAACTGAACTCCTGGGACCCGATGATATTTAACTCTCCTACTCCTCTGTCATCTTGCTCCATCCCTATTTTATTATTATTTTTAAAGATTTTATTTTTTTATTATTTAACAGAGAGAGAGAGAGAGAGAGTATGAGCAGGGAGAGCAACAAAGGCAGAGGGAGAAGCAGGCTTCCCACTGAGCAGGGAGCCCAGTGGCAGGACTGGATTCCAGGACCCTGAGATCATGACTTGAGCTGAAGGCAGATGCTTCACCCACTGAGCCACTCAGACATCCCTAGTCTTTCTATCATTTTAAGGCCCCATTCCTTTCTGTTGTGCTAATATGCTATTATTAATGTTATTATCAGAATGTTCAGTAAACCCTGTGTGATAAGCTGAGGCTGTGTCTAGTTTTGTAAGGATGTACCAAACATCTCTGTGTTGGGTCCCTGTAGCAGTCAGGACTCTGTGGTTGCAAGCAACAGAGATGACCTAAGTAGATGAGGGATGTGGGGAGCATCCAGGTCCCAGCTCTGGCCTTGGGGAGGGTCAGGCTCAATAGGTCTGTGTGTAGGAGTGGGCCTGGCTCATTACACTCTTGCTGGAATCCGGGTCTGTCACATAACTTTCCTTCCCTTTGCTAACTCAGTGGGTGTGAAATGAAACTTCGATGTTGCTTTACTTTTTTTTTTTTTTTTAACAACAAGGGGGTATGACATCTCTGGGTATGTCTGCTGTGGCTGTTTCTGCTGTGGCGACCAGCTGTGTGTATTCCTTAGTCTGCTGCCCATGGGACGAGGACTGGGGAGGGGGGCCTGGCCTCCCATTTCTCCAGAACATGGCAAGCCCGTCTCCAACAGTGCAGCAAAGGCCAGCGTGTTTAGCTCCCACCTGGGGGCCAGCTCTGTTTCTGCAGGTCGCCTGAAAGGGGCTGAGGAAGCAATAAATGAAAAATCCCTCACAACTTCTGGAACCAACTCAAAGCACACGCCAGGCTGCAGGAACATCAGCAGGACTCCGCCAAACTCAGCGATGTTGTCAGGATGATGATTCCATTTTTGCAGAAGTGCTCCTTGCCGGGGAAGGTCTGGTAGGAGAGCTATTCAAAAGCTTACAAACTCTCTGAAAAGTATGTGTGTAGGAAGAGAGGAGAAGGGAATTTGGGCCTTGTCTGACTTCCGTCTGGCGTCCTTGGATCTGTCTTTTGTGGGGTGTCAGGGCAACCCTGCATCCTCCCTGATTGTTTATTTCTCTCTTGGAAAGAGCTGGGGGCATAACATGGTGCATGGTGCATGGTGGGGCTCGAGTATATATTCAGGGAGCCCTACGGTGGTTTACCTGGTCTCTTATAGGACATGGCAGGTCTTCTCCATTAGTTTGTTTGGACAAAAAGCCTTTGGGTTTTAGAAATTCCTGAGTGTGCTTCAGTTTTGTAAAATCTTCACAAGTGGAAGATGGCTTAGAAGATGGAAAGAAAATTTTATCTGATTAGTGGTATTTTTTTCTTATTAGAACACTGGATTTTATCTCAGAGAATCCTTTTTTTTTTTTTTTTAAAGTAATGCAGGGCTTGATCTCATGACCCTGAGATCATGATCTGAGCTGAGATCTAGAGTCCGATCCATAAGCAACTGAGCCACCCAGGCACCCCTTCTGAGAATTCTTGGACCTGGGTCTCCCACAAATTTGGGTATTGGGTATCCCTTTGCAAGAAGCACTCCAGAGGTTTGGAGAGAAAATAAATTCTCCCTTCACTGTGACATGGCTCTGTTCTGATTTCTCTTGCAAGTGGGACCCCCCTTGCCTTCTTGTTTCCCAGAAATCCCTCAACCTATAGGGTCCACCAAGAGATCAGTCTCTTCTTCTCTGTTTTGTTGGGGGGCACTTACACATTTGAAAATGCTGTTTTCTCCTGCCATTTCTTTATTTTTTTAAAAGATTTTATTTATTTATTTGACAGACAGAGATCACAAGTAGGCAGAGAGGCAGGCAGAGAGAGATGGAGAAGCAGGCTCCCTGCTGAGCAGAGAGCCCGATGTGGGACTCGATCCCAGGACCATGGGATCATGACCTGAGCCGAAGGCAGAGGCTTTAACCCACTGAGCCACCCAGGCACCCTCTCCTGCCATTTCTTAACTCTTTGGAAACTAGGAGGTATGAAATGAATATGGCTCACCATCTTGAATTGGACATTTCTGTTTAAATCATTTATCTTTAAATGTTTGACCTATCAGGACTTCATTCTAATGAAAGGAGTATGGCTCTGCTAGGCATTAATTTTTGTTCGTATTATCTTTAGCTGGTCCCCTTTCCAGGTGTCTCAATGCCTTTTCTTGAATGATCTGGATTTGCTGACTGAGCTGTACATCCTACCTGTGCTTTGGACTATTTCTGACTTTCCTCCTCTGCCTCTTGGTAGCGGTATCCCACACAGGTTCCTCACATCCCTGAGAGCCTGTGCTAGTCCTGCTTTGTTACTTTTGCTTTTCAGGAATTTCCTGGGTAAAACTTAATTTCTATTCTGATAGATTGACTCCCCCCCATTCCCACCTCCCCAGCTTTGATAGCCAAAGTTGCATTAGTTTCAGGTGTGCAATAGAGTGATTCGACACCATATTCCATACTGTGTCTATGTTGTGCTGTGTTCATTACAAGTGTGTTACTGGACTGGGGGCCTTGGACCCAGCAACTGTTGCAACCAGGCTGGGCCCCAAATATAGAAGCCCAGGCAAGGTTTTATTGGAGCAATAGGTGCAGCTGAAGGAAGACACAGTCCCGACAAAGGGGTTGCGCTGGGTCCCCAAACAATAGCGAGGGGATGTTTTAAAGGCATGGAGGCAGAAAAGGAGTGACGTATAAGCATGAGGGGCGGGGCGGGGTAGGGGAAGCCCAGAAAGTGGGTGCGCAGGCGCAGTTGACAGAGCATGCTTCTTCATACATCGTATTTCATTTGCATGTGAAATCTCCACCCCTGGGTGTGAGTTTTAGTATTATAATGAGGGAAAGTTGGTGAAAGTTCAGTGCTGGGGTCCCTCTGGGCATACACTGGTTTGGTCCAGGCTTTGCCGGTCTTTGTAGTAAGCATCTTCCTCTCAGTAAGCCCCGACCCTCTGCATTTCTGCACAATGTGCTACCCAACAGGCATGAGCTATAGCTTCTGTTGTTGCTGTTCTTGATGGAGATAGCCAAAGAATGCTGGATCTTGTGGTCAGGGTTGAGGGGACCTGAGTCCAGTCCTTGCAGTGTTTCAAGTGTGGCTGCCATCTGTCATCATAGAACAGTATTACATTGATGATGTCCCCTATGCTGTACCTTTCATCCTGTGACTGATTCGTTCTGTAACTGGAAGCCTGCCCCGTTACCCACTTTTCCCATCCCCTACTCCCTTTCCCTCTGACAGCCATCGGTTTAACCCCTGTATTTGTGAGTCTGTGTCTGTGAACTTTTATTAATAAATTTATTCATGTTATTTTATTATTATTTTTTAAGATTTTATTTATTTATCTGAGAGAGAGAGAGAGAGAGAGAGAGCACGAATGGGGGAGGAGCACAGGCAGAGGGAGAAACAGATTCCCCATTGAACAAGGAGCCCCATGTGGGACTCTATCTGGAGACTCTGAGATCCTGACCTGAACTGAAGGCTTATCTGAGCCACCCAGGTGTCCCTGGACTGACTTTTAAATATCTTCCTTTCCAAAAACAAGGTGAAGAAAAAATAAAGCAAAATACTACCCTGAACCAGAATGCTTGGGTGGCTCAGTCAGTTAAGCGTCTGCCTTCAGCTCAGGTCATGATCCCAGGGTCCTGGGATCAAGTCCTGCATGGGGCTCCCTGCTGAGCAGGGAGTCTGCTTCTCCCTCTGCCTGCCACCCCCGCCCCCACTTGTGGTCTCTCTCTGTGTCAAATAAAAAAATAAAATCTTAAAAAAAAATTCCTACCCTGAACAAAAAACAACAAACAAACAACAACAAAAAAGGAAAGCACACCCAAGCCAACCTGGAGCCTAACGGAGTCCTGTTGGGACCTTGACTGGGATTGCATTAAGCTTCAATTACTATGGGGGAGAATGGATATCTGTGTTAGTTACCTAGGAGGGAGCTAACCAATCACTACAAACTATGGGGCTCAGAACAACAGAAATTTATTCCCTTGCAGTCCTGGGGCCCAAAGTCCAACACCAAGATGTCAGCAGGCACTGTCCTTCCTCAAGTCTCTAGAGAAGAATCTGTTCCATGTATTTCTCTTAGTTTTTGGTGGTTACTGGCAATTCCTGGCATTTCTTAACTTGTAGATACATCACTCCAATTTCTGCCTTGACTGTCACATGGTGTTCTTTCTGGGTGCATCTCTGTGTTTCTTGCCCTCTTCTTATGAGGACACCAGTTGTTTCAGATTAAGGACCCACCCTACTCTAGTATGACCTCATCTTAACTAGCTACAACTGCAACGATCTTATTTCCAAATAAAGTCACATTCTGAGGTTTCAGGGAGTATGTGAAATTTGGGAGGCTACTCTGGAATCTGGTAGAACATCTTTAGCCTTTGTATCAATATTGTGTTCAAGAATAAGAAATGTCCAGTCAGTCAAGCCTTCTTTCATGTTAATAATTTTTTTTCATATAGTTTATTCCCAGCTAAAAAAAATTTTCACCTTTTTTTGTGAATGATATAGTTTTTTTTCATTGCATAATCTAGCTGGCATTGTTTCTATTTCCTGTAACAAATTTTTGGATATAAATTTTGGATATAAATTTTATAGCTCACTGAATGACCTTGCTATGTTTCATTTTTTTTTTCCAGTCTGTTCTCTTGAGTGTTCTAAGTCTATAATGGTGTCATATACAAATACCATCAACTCTTGTTGAATGTTTAAACTCTGTATTCTGTTCTCATGTCTGATTGCATGGTCTTGCACTTCTAGAATGATGTTGCATGATGGTGATATTTGTGACCCTCCTTCTTAGTTTTGACTTAATGGGTTCTGGTTTTGGGGGCTGGCAGAGGGTAAGTCAGGAGAATGCATAGAAAGTCCCATCGCAAGTGAGGCCAGATTCTGCCCAAGGGGATATTTGACATCTTGACTATCTCACGTACCACTTAACTGGATGGAGCCTGGGTTGGTGAGAGGGGAGCTCTGTTTTTTGTTTGTTTTTTTTTGCAGAGGGGGGCGAGATGGGTCATTCTTCAGGTTCATGCTGTCAGCACTGGGATTGACCAGACTGCCTGGGGGTTGTTCTGCATAGGTGTGGACAGCAGCTCATGCCTGCTCAGCATCTGTGGCCCCTACTAGTCACAGCTTGTTCTCCATCTGACTCCATGTGGTTCAAGCCGACTCCAGCGCGCCGGGCCTGTATTCCATTCCCCAAGCATGACAATTGGCTCGGGGTGGGGGCTTGGGGGGTGCTGTACGCCTGATTTAAACCAGGCCCTGCAAGGGACTTTAGGGTTATTTAAAGAGCGACTCCCTTGTGGGCTTGAGCAAGGAGGGAGTTGGCCTGAAGTTGTTGGGATCACACATGAACAGCCTCACTGAGGTTCCAGCCAGTGCTGGCAGGATCTAGCGGTGACAGCCTCAATTTGTTCATCTGAATCCAGCCAAGCTTTCAGACAGTTACTCTTAGATTTTTCAGTTACACGAGTCAACAAAGAGGTTTTCTTGTTAAGTCATCTTTTTTTTTTTTTTGGAAAGATTTTATTTATTTATTTGACACAGAGAGAGCATTAGCTGGAGGGTGGGGCAGAGGGAGAGGGGGAGACTCAGGCTCCCTGCTGAGCAGGGAGCCGGACGCCGGGCTCGATTCCAGGACCCTGAGATCATGACTTGAGCTGAAGTCAGACGCTTCACTACCTGAGCCACCCAGGCGTCCCTTGTTAAGTCATCTTGAGTTGAGTTTGCCACTTTGGACTAGATGACACCATTAATCTGCCTCCTAAGCCAAGCCTGGGGAGTTGGTTAGACCCTGTCTGTTCTCACCTGGTGTGCATTACAAGGGAAGTCATGGGACATTTCATGTTCACTCATTCAAAGAATATGCATTATGTTTAATACGTGACACCATGTAAAAGTGCTATTTAAGGCACTTGGGACACACCAGAGATCAAAACGGCCAATGACCCCTGCTCTAACAGAGTTCACGTTTTATTGGGGGAGGGCAGGTAATAAACACTAAACATGATCAATGAATATATTATTTAATGTGCTAAATGGGATGGATGCAAGAGAAAGACAAAGGAGAGTAGGAGAAGGGGGATGACGAGGCAGGTTTTGGTACTCAAAGCGGGGGGTCAGGTTGAGTCTCATTGAAAAGATACATTCTGGGCCGAGGGAGGTGAGGTCATAGGGTCCCTCACCAGGATATGCCCACGCTGGGGGCAGAGAAGAGGTGGTAGAGATGGAGAAGCATGGGGGCTTGCTGAGAGCATAATTAGGAGTTGGGCTGGGGGAACTGCGGGATGGGCAGGATGGGCCTGGGAGAAGGGTAAGAGAGGGTATGAGAAGATCCCCAGGTCTGGACCATCTGAGAGATGGGGCAGGGAATGGAGCAGGGAATTCCTATCCTGGGGCAAGACTGAATATTTTGAGTTGTGTCTTGGAGATGTCCGGGAGAGCTGCACCCTGGTGGTTTTTTCCTGGCCCCTTGATGGTTGTCTGTGTCTGGCCAGTGTCCATTCATATGCTGGGGTCACTCAAGCTGCTGGATCTGGGTTAGACATTTGTGTGCCTGACCTCCCCCCTGTTTGGTTCTAAGTGCCCTCCCAGTCTCCCCTGACAGTCCTCTGTCCCTGGTTGGTAGGTCAGGCCAGGACCAGCCAGTACCCTTGTATTTGGCCTTGGATGGGGCCCTGGAGGCCTCAGTTTCCCTCTTGGGTGGCCTGGGCAGGCCAATCCAGAGCACTGGAGCTGAGAGTGCCTAGGGGCAATCCTCCAAGGCAGGGGTGGGGGTGGGGGTTACGCAGGACATTTCCCAGCCTCTCCTCTCTCCTCTCAGTGAGGACCCTCCAAGTCCACGCTCCTGATTGTGTTTGTTGTTCACATTTCTCTGATGGATTTATTTGCCCTCATTTGCATAAAAAATACCACGCTCCCCATTCTAATGAGCAGGCCCATCTGGCAGTGCAGGCCTGCTCTCTGTTGAGAGCTGTGTAGGCCAGGAGCTGTTATAATTAGGCTGTTCCCTTCCAGGACGGAGGAAGGACTGTCGGAACAGACTCTCGATGCCGTCCCTGGACCAGGGCTCTCTGCAGGGGGCCCGAGCCAGTACCCCGGGCTGCGGGCTGTTTGTCTGTGTGCCCATCTGTGTGATCCGTCTGGGCCCCCCGCCTTTCCCAGACTGTCCCTGCCTGGGCCAGGGCTTGGTCACCACGGAAGAAGGCGTTTCATAGTAAGACTGCTCACGCTGGGAGCAGCCTCATGGCTCATGGTTGAGCTGGTCCCAGACCGGAAAGAGTTGAATCCTGTAATTTGGTGTCATGGAAGGCATCTTCTGGACACTGAGCTCTGGGCAGTGTTTTGTGTTTTGTTCTTTTTTAAGATTTTATTTATTTATTTGAGAGAGAGAGAGCCCAAGCGGGCGGAGGGGCAGGCAGAGGGAGAAGCAGGATCCCAGCTGAGCTTCATCCCAGGACCCAGGACTGGGATCATGACCTGAGCCGAAGGCTGATGCCACTCAGGCGCCCCCCCCCCCCGGGCAGTGTTTAGCAGGGCAGTGTTAGAGGTGGGACTGCCAGTAATGTGCCCCGCTCTCTCCGCGGTCACTCTGATGATCCCCATGGGCACCCCTCACTCACATTCTGCTTCAGTCCCCAACATTGACTGCCCCCTCCTCTGGCAGAGGTGTGGGGAAGAGGTGAGGGGCTCTGGCTCCTGGGGGGAAGCTTGAGGGGATCAAGAAGAACAACAGTGGCTGGGACAGTGGAGGTGGGCAGAATCGCCCTTTTTTTTTTTTTTGGATTTCCTATGGGAGCACTCAGGAGAAATAGTAAGTCGAGGGAGAATTCGCTAAGTTCTACACCAGCAGCAGGAGAGAGACTGAGGCTGGAATGAATGTGCGTTGCCCAGGGACTGGAAGGGAGGCAGTGTGCGGGGACTCCTGGGACTGCGGTCCAGGCTCGAGGAGCAGGATTCTGATACTGGAAAGCACACGAGGGGTCTCTGGTGACCGGCGAGAGTTAGTGAGTTTCTTTGTCTTTGGGTTTCTTCCAATCTATTTTGATATTGGAATTTTTTTAAAAACGAGGTATCATGTAACAAAGCGCATCTTGATATTCAGCAAATGTTTACATGACTCTTATTAATCCTGTTCTTAATTTTCTGTCTCTTATGATGGTTTCACTTCTTCCAATGCTTCGTTGGCTGGAGCGTGCCTTTTCTATGCAGACCAGCCAATCCAGAGCCTATGCCCCCAGCCACCTCCTTTAGCTGACTCTCACACAGCAAGAAATATCTTCTCTCTCCTAAATCACCCCAGAGCCAGTTACCAGACCACTAGGACCCATCCTTAGGCGCCAGAGTCTGCCAAAATTATTCATACTATCCAATTCTAAACTTGCTCAAACCTACCCTCTGCTTCACCCCTTTCTTCCCTCAGAAACCATGATATGGGTTCTGGCAAGGCATCCTCTCACCACTCATCGTCCTCACCTCCTCCCCCTTCCCCATTCCCCTTCTCCCTTCCTCCCTCCCCCCACATCCTTCTTCTTTTAAAGATTTTATTTGTTCATTTGTCAGAGACAGAGCATGAGCAGGGAGAGCAATAGGCAGGGGGAGAAGCAGGCTCTCCGCTGAGCAGAGAGCCTGATGTGGAGCTTGATCCCAGGACCCTGAGATCATGACTGGAGAAGAAGGCAGCTACTTACCCGACTGAGCCACCCAGGCACCTCTCCCCTCGCTCCTTCTGCCTCCTGACTAACCCTGGTGCTTCTCCATGTGCCCCCCAATCCCCATGCCCTGGCATACCCCCTTCCCTTGGGAATTCCAAGTAGTAACTTTATTTCAAAGAAAGCTATCTCTGCGTTGGTTACCTTACCATATCTGATTAAAACAAAAGCTCAGGTACATTTTACCATGGCCCCCTTTTCCCTTTCTTAGTCCATATACTCCCAAGTCTCAAGAGGTAGCCACTGTTCTGATTTCCATCACAACAGAGTTTTGCCTGTTCTGATCCTCTAATGGACTCATTCAGTATTTTCTGTTTTGTGTCAGGCTTCTTTCACTTGGCATAACGAGATGCGTCCAAGTTGTTGAGAATACTTGTGTCTCTGTCTCTCTCTTTGGGGGTAGTGAGTATTCCATTATATGTATAGACCACAATTTGTTTACCCATTTCTTTGTTGATGGGTTTTTGGGTTTTTGGTTATTTTACTACTCAACAGACTTTTCCCTCTCCATAACCTGTCTCGTGTCGTTTCACATTTCATTGTCAATACAGTCTTTTGCAATTAACAAATAAATCGCAAGTATCTTACAGGCTGTGACTGGACTGTCTTGTATTCTGTCTCCTAGAACCCAGGGCTCAGCAGCAAGTGGCAAGTGTTCTCCACTGTTTAGTGAATAGTTCTCCTGAACCCTCACCCCCTGGAAAGGCGCTGTCCTAGGTGCTAGACTCCCTCCCACAAAAACTGTTGTGTTCCAGCAGTGATGGCGGTGGTGGGTGGAACAGATAGTAAACACACAGGAGAATAAATCATATCATTTCAGGAAATGGTTTGCACTAAGGAGAAAATAAAGTAGGGTGAGGGCATGCAGAGTATGCAGGGGGCAGTTACTATAGGCCAGTTAGGGCAGGGCGCTTTGAGAAGGTGCTTTTAGAAATAGATTATCTGAATGCAGTAGGGGAGAAAGACTTTTGGGGGAAGAGCATTCCAGACAGAAAGGAACAGGATGTGCAAAGGCCCTGAGGCAGAAATGTACTGTCTTAAGGCACAACAAGAAACCCAGAGGGGCTGGAGAAGTAGAAGTGAGAGGAAGAGCAGGAAGGATATGATCTTGTGGCCCTGGGGTAGTAGTTTTCCCACCTGTCTCAGTTTCCTCATCTAAAGAATAAGGGGTAGGGGCACCTGGGTGTCTCAGTTGGTTAAGTGTCTGACTCTTGATTTCTGCATAGGTCACAACCTTAGGGTCATGAGATCGAGCCCTGCATCGGGTTCTGCACTGGGCGTGGACTCTGCTTAAGGTTCTCTCATTCCCTCTCCTTTTGCCCCTCCCCATCTCTCTCTCTCTCTCTCTCTCTCTCTCTCTCTCTCTCTTTCTCTGAAAGAATAAAGAATGAAGAATGAAGAATAAGGGATCATATTAGTTCTTACGAGACTGTCAAGTGGATACATGAAGCAATTAATAGAGATCCCCTGGCACCTTTGCATTCTTAGGAGAGGGAAGCTGTGATTCTCAGGTCCTCCTGGTGCTCTGTTCCCAGGGCATTTGCAAGTCTGTTAGATTAGGATGCATTGTAATTTTTTCTGTGTCTGGCTCTCCCTCTAGACCAGAAGTTGCAAAATGGCACCCCTGGTCTGAATCTAGCCCATGCATAGATCGTGTTGCCCAAAAGGTATTTAAAAAAAATTTGTTGCCAACTGTTAAAATTTGGGACAATACATAGAGAAATCTGGGTTTCTGGCTTTTCCTGATGAGTTAGAATATCTGGCCAAGGTGTGCCGCCCCCAGGGTTATATCTGTGCTCTCCATTCTTCCAGGGTTCCACCAACTCCTTCTCCCACATCTGTGCTTCCTGGTCCCTGAAGTTATCTAAGATACTGAACACCGTTGAAGGTCATGAATTCCTTGAGAGCAAAGACCATGTCTTTCTACTATATCTTTGTAACCCTGAAAGGTCTTTCTCTGACATTTATGGGGCCTGGGGCCTGGGGCAAGGGCACAGACAGGGGCCCAAGAGTTAAGTGCGTAAACTAATAAACAGTTCTTCAAGTATGGTCTCTGGGCCTCTATGGTTCCCATGATCCTTTCAGAATGTCTGTGAAGTCAAAATTATTTTCTTTTCTTTTAAAGATTTTATTTATTTATTTGGCAGAGAGGGAGAGAGAGAGAGAGAGAGGGAGAGAGAATGAGCGCACAAGCTGGGGAAGCAGCAGGAAGAGAGAGAGAGAGACAACATAAGCGGGGGGAAGGGCAGAGGGACAAGCAGACTCCTCACTGAGCAGGGAGCGCAACGTGGGGCTGGATCCCAGGACCCTGGGATCATGACCTAAACCAAAGGCACACACAGGTACCCCAAAACCGTTTTCCTATTAATAATAAGATATCATTTGCCTTTTTCTTCATGTTGATGTTTGCCCTGGTGGAATAAACAATGGCGGGTAATGTAATTCAAATTTGGTGGCTCCCAAATGGACCAGCTGTCATTGTGTTCCTTACATTCTATGCTCTTGGTTAAAAAAACAAAAATCACTGTTACTTAAGAATGTCCTTGAGGAAGCAGTCAAAAGTTTTAATTTTATTGAATCTTGACCCTTGAATTCATGACTTTTTGGTCTTTTGTGTCACGAGATGGCATGTACACGGAAAGCATTTGTTACATTCTGTCATAGTTACCTTGAGGGAAATCATTGATTGCTTGAGTTGCAAGCTGAACTAGCCACTTTTTTCACAGAATACAATTTTTACTCGAAAGATTGACTGACAGGGGTGCCTGGGTGGCTCAGTCAGTGAAGGGTCTGCCTTCGGCTCAGGTCATGATCCCAGGGTCCTGGGATCGAGTCCTATATCGGGCTCCCTGCTCAGCGAGGAGTCTGCTTCTCCCTCTCTCTGTACTTGCTGCTCCCCCTGCTTGTGCTCTCTCATAAAAAAAATAAAATCCTAAAAAAAAAAAAGATTGACACACTATGGTGTTCAGATTTGAGTATTTGGAAGACATTCTTTTGAAAATGAACAAAACAAGCCTTTCTCTTCAAGGCAAACAACTGTTGTATTTATGGTCAATGATTTTTCAAGCAAAAATTTGGATTTTGGGAAACACGTACCAGTTGTTGTGAGTTTAATAGCTTCTCAATACTTAAAGACTCTTCTGATGAGATTAATGATGATATTAATGAGTTTTGATATTGTTTAAAGAGAACTGTCAATATTTGGAATAGTTGCATGACTCAGGGAACCAACAACACTTTCTGAATGACCATGCATCATATTTCTGTTGGGAAAGATAGCCTTCCCCTGTGGCTATCTCCCACTCCCACAGGCTGAGGCTCACATTGCTTGCTGTGGAGGTATGCTGTGAGTAACGAAGTCTTTTTTCTCTGACCCAGGAATCTCGAATCTTTTGCCAACATTTTTGAAACAGTAACAAGTGAATCTGTTAGCTTGTCAGTCCTGATGGTTATAAAATCATGCATGGGCAAGAGACCCACTCAAAGTACAAGACAGATGAATGAATTTTAGTGGGAGAGAATTTAAAAAGTTTATCACCATGGCTTCAGAGTTCACACTACAACCAGCAGGGCTAGTACTGAGGGAGGGGATGAGATGTACGCACCACGCATCCTTGAGAATGAGGGAGTGCCTCCTTGACCTTGCACCCTGAGTGCTCACTCACCCTCCCTCTGACCTTGGCAACTGGTCTTTAAGCATGTTACTTGTAGAGTTCTGGTGTAGTATCAAGAATATCCCTTTTTCTCCAAAAAGGCTATTAAAACAGGTCTCTCTTTTCTATTTGCATCTCTGTGGGAGTCTAGAGTTTGTCCTTCTACTTCAACCAAACAACACATCACAGTAGACCAAAGGCAGGAACAGAGATGAGAACCCAGCTGTCTTTGCTTAATCCAGGCATTAGAGGGATCTGCAAAACTGCCAAACAATGGCATGCTTTGCACTACATTTTCTTAGTTTGTCTTGGAAAATATAATTAGCGTTTATAAAAAATGTGTTGCTTATAGAAGCATGCAAATGAGATTATTATTTTTTTAAATGAATTAATGAATGGGTGTCTTAAAATGTCTCAGAAATTACAATACAGGAAACATCGATATACATATACCACAGGAACAAAAACTTTTTTGGGGTTCTCAATAATTTTTAAGCATGTAAAGGGGTCTTGAGGCCAAAAAGTTTGAGAACTGTTGGCTTGAATATTTTAACAGTTACAAATTGAGCTAACAAACTGGTAGATAAAATATGTTCTGGCTCCAATCTTGAAAAATATATCTTTAAAATGGCCCAGAAAGCCAGATTTGCATTGGGCTGTTTGTGCACGGACCTGTGGGGTCTGAGGGGACCCAAAGCACAGTCCAGAGGTTGAGAGGTGAACTCTGGGTGGGCACCTCCCCTTGATCCTGTGAACACCTCATTGCATGAAGAGGGACATGGCCAGGAGAAGGTCTGGGAAGGCACAGGGTAAGTTTAAAGGTGGCCCCCCCTCTTCCTAGCACCAGTTATGATACTGCTCCCATGGCATAAGGCTTGCTGATTGAATGGAAGGTTCTAGGTCAGCACTGGAACTTGTGTTCTCTATACCTGTCACCAAGGCCTTTTATGATTCTGGTCTCCAGTTTTTTGAGTGTAAGCCGAAGGGACTTGGTAGGGGTGTCCCTGAGTACGCTTCTGGGAGGTCATGTTCATTCCAAGTGTCTGATTTCTGAGTTGCTCTTGAGACCTTGGCAACTTCAGCATGGATTTAACTTGTTGGTTACAGGAAAAAATGTTTGTTTGTTTTTTTGGGGGGGGAAATGAATAGAAATTTTTATCAATTTTTTTCTTAAATAATGTTACTATCTACTTACCCCAGGAGCCAAGGGAGATAGGCTCATGCTGAATAGGAAAATTAGACTATTTCTTTCCTACTTAAGCATCTTTCATATGGCTCAAAGAATATATGTATGCTTTCAATCAGTTGCATTTTATTTATTTGAAATATTTTTATTTTTCATTTTATTTTTTACTTTAAACATTTATTTTAATTAATTAATTTTTATTTAAATTCAATTAACATAATGTATTATTGGTTTTAGAGGTAGAGGTCAGTGATTCATCAGTCATATATAATACCCAGTGCTCATTACATCAGGTGCCTTCCTTAATGTCCATCTCCCAGTTACCCCATCTCCGTACCCCCACCCCTGCAGCAGCCCTCAGTTTGTTTCTTTTTTTTTTTTTTAATTTATTTATTTGTCAGAGAGAGAGGGAGAGAGAGCGAGCGAGCACAGGCAGACAGAGTGGCAGGCAGAGGCAGAGGGAGAAGCAGGCTCCCTGCCGAGCAAGGAGCCTGATGTGGGACTTGATCCCAGGACGCTGGGATCATGACCTGAGCCGAAGGCAGCCGCTCAACCAACTGAGCCACCCAGGCGTCCCCCTCAGTTTGTTTCTTATACTTAAGAGTCTCTTATGGTGGTTTGTCTCCCTGCCTGATTTCATCTTGTTTTATTTCTTCCTCTCTTCCCCTATGATCCTTTGTTTTGTTTCTTAAATTCCACATATCAGTGAGATCATATGATAATTGTCTTTCTCTGATTGACCTATTGCACAAGATTTTTATTTTTAAGTAATCTCTATATCCAACATGAGGCTTGACTGAGCCAGCCAGGCGCCCCTAATCAATTACATTTTAATCAGTTACATTTTCAAAGTACATTTTAAAATATACAATCGTCATACAAACAGCTTTGAGAAAATAGCTTGTAAGTGTAATTGTTGGGAAACGGCCATTCACTCCCACTGATTTTTACCAGATTTTCATATGACTGTTACATAGCACGTGCAGGATCTGAGGGCAATGTCCAGACATGGTCTGTTATAGTTAAGAAGTACTTAGGGGCACCTAGATGGCTCGGTGGTTAGGCATCTGCCTTTGGCTCAGGTCATGATCCAAGGGTCCTGGGGTCGAGCCCCGCATTGGGCTCCCGGCTCAGTGGGAAGCCTGCTTCTCCCTCTTCCCCTGCTTGTGTTCCCTCTCTAATTGTCTCTCTGTCAAATAAATACATTTAAAAATATCTTAAAAAAAAAAAAGAAATACTTTGTGAAACCTGTTTTGTGGAGTTCACTGTGGGTGAAAACAAGGAAGTAAGAGGCACAGACTTACTTCAAAAAACGTACTCTCTCCTAAGAGGATTCCATCCATCCATCTGTTCATCCATCCATCCATCCATCCACTTACCCATCCAGCAGATATTTGGGTGTTGGCCCCTGAGAGAAGCCAAGCCTAGTAGAGGTCATGGGAAGGCAACGTGGTGGGTGATTAGAAACTCAGGGGTGGAGAAACCAGCTCTGCTCCGGCTCCTTTCCAACAGTTTCATAATGGCAGTCCCTGCAGCCTGACACAGTAGGGGGAGGGGAACCTGCTCCCTTAGCCACAGGAGCAACGTAGTTATTAGTTCACTGGAAAAAAATGTCAGGGTCATGTGACTAGGAGCAATATTAAATACTCATATAGATTCAATAATGGGGAATGAATCTTCACTCTGCAACGAGACCTGACTTTGGATGTTTTTGAAGTGAGCAGTCTGCATCCCAGAGAGGAAGGCCCCAGAACTACCCCCAACCTCAGAGTGAGCAGACCATGAAGAAAATACTTCTCTGTTTCTCCCAAGGCAGGGAATGCTCAGGGGTGGCCGAGCGTGGGTCTTGGCCACTCACAAGAGGGGAGGGTCAAATATCAGGGAGAGGGGTATACAAACGGGCCAAGCTTGAGACACAGCCCACACTTGGGGTCAGGAATGTGGGCTCTGTCCCCTCTAAACTCAAAAGGAGGATCTCCATGGAATGGTGGAGTGACCTATCCAAAGGAAGGGAGGCCAGGAGAAGATAGCATGCGTTCATTTCCTGGTCACCCGTGGGACCTGCTCCCCTTCCCCTCCTTGGATCCCCACCTTGCATCTAGGACTCCCTGCTCCCTCCAACTGCTAATAAGCTGGTACATCTTGCATGTGTTGGGTGGATTTTTGCATGAGCTGTTGCCGCCCTCCCCTGGGCTGCTCTGTGCCCTGGGTTAGGCTTCCTCATGCAGCTGGAGAGGAGCTCTGGCTCCTCCTCCTGTCCCCGTGGGCAGGGGTCCTCTCAGACCCTCTGCTCATCCTTTCAGGGCCCTAGCCTTGGGAGGAAGATGTGACCCAGAGGTGGCAGAGCCTAGCTGCTGTCCTCACAGTTCTTCTAGACCAGAGGCTCCCGCCGGCCGTCCCTTGCTGCTTAGTATTTACCAAGTAAAAGTCATTGCCCTGGAGACATGGGGTTTATTGACACTGAGAGATGAACGCTGTCTGGTCTGCGAGTCTACAGAGAAAGCCTCCTGTGTTTCTGGGCAGAGTCTCTGAGAGAAGGCATCTGCATAGGGGCTCTGAGGTTGGCCAAGGGACCAGATGCTGCTCTGGCGTAGAGGGGTCAGCTTGTGGGTGGCGGGGGCAGCTGGGCAGGGGAGGAGGAGGGTAAGGGCATGGTTTGCACTCTGAATGACCTGGTTCCTGGGATGTCTGGGGGTGGCGCTGCCTGCTGTCTTGGGTGAATAGTCCTAGCTTCAGGGACTCCAAGTTTTTTTTTTATCTGGGGCCAGCCCTTCCTGGTCCCTTCCTTATCCCCTGTGTCGGGCTCAGCCCTAGCTTCTGGGAGAAAGGGTGTAGGGATGTCCTGGTCCCAAACTTGGGGCCTTTCCATTTAGGATTGCTTTAGACCTTGGTGGTTGGGGCACTGCTCTGGGTCTCCCGAGCCCTCCACACTTTGGGGAGTCTTCCTTGAAACTGCCCCAATCCCCCTCCAGTGCCTGGGACAAGTTAGGGCTGGTGGGGGGATCAGGTGGGGTTCTCCAAGTCTGAATGGGGGACTGGCAAAGGCCCCAATCCCTGTTTCTCCTCATCAGGCACAGTGTGACCCTGTCTCCAGTGTGAGGGGTTGACCACATGCCTCAAAGAGCTCTGGGGACTCAGGCTGATGGTTATTCTGTGGGACCTGTTGTCGAGCCCTGATTCCAGGAAGGTGGCCTAGTGAGCGGATGGTTCCTGCTGGCCCGTGCAGTCTCCCTTCTGCGGGATCATGTGACACTGGGCTGACAGAATGGTGCTGACAGGCTGATTTGGGGGGTGACCCAAATAGCTCACGTGGACAGAGACCCCATAAAATATATTTGTCCGAGACTTATTGAATCACGATGTTGTACATCAGAAACTAACATAACATCATGTGTCAACTATACTTCAATTAAAAAGAAAAACCAAACAGACCAAAACATAGAACCCCAAAATTTATCTGTTCAGGGTCTGCAGGCCCCAGGGTCAGCCTCATCGGCAACAATCCACGAGCTATCTCCTTGCTCCAGTAACCCAACCAGCCTGCTGCTTTCTCCCACTACCTGCTCCATTTTCCAGCACAAACCATGGGCAGATTGTTGGTTGCCTGGGGCAGCAATTCCTCCCTCTCGAACTCATTTCTTGCTGCCATCACCCTGATTTTGATCAGAGGAATCCTGGTGCCTTCTCAGCAGTTCATTCCTCCTACTGTCCAGTTCCCTGCGAGGCTTCCCCTGGACCCGTCTCTGTGCCTGGCACTGAGGGACTGAAGGATGGGCCCCTAGCCATGCCTGCCTGTGTCCCACAGCTGTCTGCACCTGCCACTTGCTCGGCCTGCATCTCTGGGCAGCCGCGCCGTCTGCGTGCTCCCTGTTACCATGGCTAGCCTGCCTCAGACACTGGGTGTCTGGTGAGGACAAGGTTTCGTGTTCGTAGGGGCCACCGAGCGGAGGCTTTGCATTGGTGACAGATGCCTCCTTCCAGACAGCAGATAAAGGTCGCTCCTAAATTCCAGAATAAAATCATCCACTTATCTGGAAAATGTCAGAAAGAAGAACGGCTGCCCTTTGCTGAGCTGAGCCCTGCAGGGTTTGGCAGAAAACTGAGGGAGGGCAAGGGGCCTGCAGGGTGCGGCTCAG
Source organism: Mellivora capensis (assembly GCA_004024625.1). Classification (NCBI taxonomy): domain Eukaryota; kingdom Metazoa; phylum Chordata; class Mammalia; order Carnivora; family Mustelidae; genus Mellivora; species Mellivora capensis. The sequence continues at coordinate 232,115 of PISX010000449.1, read as the reverse complement.
GAGAGCCAGCTCATGGCTCGGAGGGAGGACATCGGTCGGCCCCACCCACACGCCAATGCTGAGGCTGGAGATCATCGAGGCCGGGGCAGGGGTGTTGGGGAAGGTGGCAGCCGTGATGGGCAGATGCAGTGTGTACGTCTGATCTGGATTGGGCCAGAGGAACTGTCTGGCTTGCCTCAGCCATGGTGATAAATTGCTAACTTCACATCAAAGCTGGATGCTCAGAATCCTTTGCAGAGGGCTGCCCGGGGCTAATATTCTATTTCCTAGGCAGGAGATGGGGAGGAACCGACCCTTGGAGGGTCTGGTGCTCCTCTGTTGTTCACAGCCCCAGGGCAGCCTTCCTTCCTCCCTCCCTCCCTGCTGGCCTGCCTGCCAGCAGTGGGCATTCAACTGGGGGCTCAGGACTCAGTTGTGAGTCCCCCGCGGGGGCAAGGCGGGCTCCAGTTCAGCCCACCCATTCCCACCTCTGTGCCTTTCTCTCTGGATGGCTCCCTCTTCCTTGCCTCTGTGCCAATCACGCCCATCTCTGGCATCCCAGCATCTATGCATCTTGGCCCTGAGTTGGATCATGCTGGAAGCACTACCCCTTCCAGGGTCTCCCACATCTCAGCAGCATCGGGAGAACCCCAAATACTGAGCAGCCCCCTTCCTGCCCAATGCCCTGGCCACAGGGGCACCCAAGGCAGCAGATACCCCACACATAGTCCTCCTACTGTGGTGGGTTAGGGGTGCTGGAAGCCCCTGGACCAAGTGCTGAGAAGGCCAGCCTGCATGCTGTGTAAGCCCAGTGCCAGGAAGAAGGCCAGATGCCAGGTACACATCTGTGGGAGGAATTGCTGCGGAAAGAGTTCATGAGCCTTCATCAGTCGGCTCGGGTTGGAGCCTAAAGCAACAGAAATTTCCTTCTCGGGGTTGTGGAGGCTGGAAGTCCAACATCAAGGTGTCGGCAGGGTTGGCTCCTTCTGGTCTCCTTCCTCCCCCCGCAGATGGCACATTCTCCCCATCTTCACAGCTTCCCTCAGTGCCTGTCGGGGACCTACTCTCCTCTTTGGGTCAGAACACTAGTCATGCTGGATTTGCCCACACACGTGGCTTCTTTTTACCATAGTCACCTCTTTAAAGACCCTGTCTCTGGGGGCACCTGGGTGGCTCAGTCTGTGAAGCCTCCAACTCTTGATTTCCATTCAGGTCATGATCTCAGGGTCCTGGGATCGAGCCCTGAGTGGGACTCCCTGCTCAGCGGGGAGTCTGCTTCTCCCTCTCACCTCTGTCCCTCCCCACCACTTGTGCTCTCTCTCTCAAGTAAATAAAAATAAAATGTTAAAAAAATAAAGACCCTGTCTGCAAACAGGGTCATGTTCTGAGGTACCAAGGGGTAGGGCTTCATTATATGAATGGGGGGAGGGATAGGGCTCATTCCAGAACAGCTGCGATGAAGCCAGTACGGGAACAGTGCGCTCACTCTCCTTTTTACAGATGCGGACACAGAGGTGGAGGGAGGTGGAGGCACTCGGCTTGGCCGTGGGGGACTGGGCAGGGGTGCTGATGGAACTGAGCAGGCGACCCAAGCTGTCCTTCCTCAGGATCCTCCTGGGGGCGGACTCCTGAGCCCGTCCCTGCAGCAGGGCTGGGCAACCCCTCCTAAGGGTGTCCAGAGCTCCCTCCACAGTGCCATCAACCCCCCAACCCCTCAACCGCATGCCTGGAGAAGACCGTGCCACCCCCTGGGGGAGCAGTTTGTGGGAGGCTGGAGGTGCTGCCTGAGCAAGTGGGGGCCACCAGCCACTGCCACTGAGGTCCCACTGTTGACGTCACTCCAGCGATGACCTCACTTTGATGCGGTGGGACACGCCCTTGTCAGCATTCACTGTGCGTGCTTGGGTGCTGCCTTAGGTCTCAGTCATTAACCTTTTAAAACCCGTGGTCCCGTGTGGACATTTGTGGAGAAGAGAGTCAACTCCTTCCGCTTGAGCTTCCAAATGGACGTGTAGCTCTTTCACGAGAAAGATGCATTTCTGCCATCGTGTAAATGAACATAGATGTGGGCTCATGCTCTCATTGATTCAGAAGGTTGCCCAGACCTGAGAGACAAGTGTTTCTTGTGGAGTGGAGTGATGCCGAAGGAGGCCCACTCTGCCTTTGGTGCTGGCAGATTCTTCACTGAATGCTCACGGCAACCTCATGAAACAGATTGCATTTTTATTCCCATTTCACAGACGAGGAAACTGAGGCCTGCCAGGGAAGGCACCTTCCCAAAGTACCAGGGCTCATGAGTACTCAGCGACCACACTGCCTGGTGTAGGACGACGGGGACCCACTTGCCCCGGGAGGCTGGGAGGTGGGAGTCACTGCGGCAGCCACAGTCTGGGGCTTGGTGGCAGAATTTCCTTGGACACGTCTGAGGGCAAATCCCTGCCCCCAGTCTCCTTTCAGGCCCCTGTAGGCTCTCCTTGCTCGCGCCCGTCATGCCAAAGTTCAAGCCGGCAGACAGACTTGATTAGATTTGACTTTATCCCTTATTTTGAATTATTCATGCCTCTCTCCTAAATTCCCCAGGAATCATTTAATAATGTACAGCAGCAGGAGGGCGCCTGGGTAGGTGGCTCTGCCACGCGCTAACCCAGGATGTCTGCCTGGGACCATTTTCCTATAAAGCAAAGCCCTCCCTGAGCACTCAGGGCTTGGGAAGCCGGCCTGGGCAGCCCAGAGCCCCAGGAACGACCATCCTCCCGTGTCCCTGGCCCCCAGCCCCTTGTGTTCTGTCTCCCTGCAGAGCGGGGCACAGCACCTGGCTGGCCACGCCCACTCTTGGACCCCTAGACTCAGCTTCCATCATCTCAGAAGGTGTGGGATAAACTCTTCTAGCCACCCTGCTCTCCTGTTCCAGACCCTCTGGAGCTCCTGTCTTGTGTCTCTTGGGCAAAGGTCCAGACTTGTAAGCTTGACATTGGCGGCCCTACAACCCTGGCCTCTGCGGTCAACCACATTCCCTTCCTGTTCCATTGTGGGGAGCTGCCTGAAGGGCCTGAGTACCTACTGGCCTGGCCCCAGGTCAGCCTCGAATGGTTGCAATCCTATGGCGGGGTGGGGAGGGAGTGGGCGGAGCATATATGTCCCAGTGGGCTGACACCCTTCAGATTACCTCCCCGTCACAACTCAGGGTGGGAAAGAGAGTTGTTAGAGGACCCAGTCAGAGGTTCCTTGGAGTGGCAGCGGGGAGGCTCAGAGGCCCTGGCCCTCCCGGCCAACATACCCTCTGTGTCATCGCCAGGACTTTAGCCATGTTGCCTGCCAGAGGGCAGCCCCTTTCTCAGGAGGAGCTCAGGGCTTGGCCACATGATGACAGAGCAGACCCCAATCCAGGGGCATGGAGGGCTGGGCAGAGGCTCAGGGTGACTGGAGGCTGAAAAATGGCCCCCTCCCCCATTGTGTCCAAGTCCTCATCCCTGGAACCTTTGAGTATTACCTTATGTGGTGACAGGGGCTTTGCAAATGTGATTAAATTAAGGATTTGGAGATGAGGGGATTATCCTGTATTATGAGGATGGGCCCTAAGTATAATTAGCAAGTGTCCTTGTAAGAGAGGAGCATGGGGGGACCTGAGTGTAGAAAGGAGATGTGGTGAAGCAAGCAGAGACAGGATGACATCAAAGACTGAAGATGGAGGGAGACTGCCATAGGGCAGGGCAGCCTCTAGAAGCTGAACAAGGTAAGGAAGTGGATAATTCCCTAGAGCCTCCAGAAAGAACAAGCCTCCCAAGCCTTGGCGTTAACCTAGTGATACTGACTTTGGACTTCTGACTTCCAGAACCATGAGAGGATAAACCTTTGTTGTTGTTAAGCCACTGGATTTGTGGAAATTTGTTACAGAGGCAATAGGAAACAAATACGGTCACTATGCTCAGGTTGAGCCAACAGTGTGCCAAGGTCACATTATAAGAGGCAGAGGACCAGTAGAATGGAGGACATGATTCTCCTCTGTGCACTCTGCTGGGATCTCAGTGTTTGGACTTCAGGGCTGGACTCCTCACTCTGTGAGGGACAGAGACAACTTAGAGGAGAACGGCCACCATTTGTGGGTATTTGTCCTGTCTGTTTTCTCTGAGAATGGCTCCCCATCCCTCCCAGGGTGGGGGAGCACAGCAGAGTTTATGCCACGTGGTCCTGTTGCCTTGGCCACAGTTGTTCTGACCATGAGGACAACTGACCCTAGCTCAGCCAAGCAGATGCTCTCTCCTGAGCATCTGTACTTGAAGCAGACTTATGTTGAGTGCGGGCTAGTTGAGGAAACAAGGTCAAGTGAACTTGGGTCCCTGGCCAGCTGTCCTGCATCACACAGTCAGAGAGGTGGCAGAACAGAGGGACTGAGGGCCATGTGGCATGAGCTGCCCTTGGCCCTCTGATGCGTAGACATACATGTGTTTGTGATAACCTCTTAGCTTTTCCTGCTTTGCAATTCTTTATTGAGACAGAATTAATCTGCTAGGAAACCTCACTGCCTTCAAGTGTACAGCTCAGTGAGTTTTTTGTATATTCACAGTCCTGTGCAGCCATCACCACTATTTAATTCCAGAACATCCCCCAGAACCTCTGTGTCCATCAGCAGTCACTCCCCGAGTCCTCTTCCCTCAGCCCCTGGAAACCGCTCATGTGTTTTCCGTCTCTCTGGATTTGCCTGTTAAGGACGTTTCATATACATGGAAGCACACAATCGGTACGGGGCTGGCTTCCTTCACTCAGCACAGGATTCTCGAGGTGGAGCTGTGTTATAGCCTGTGGGAGTGTTTCACTCCTTTTTGTGGCCCAGTAATGTTCCGTTGGGTGGATATGCCACAGTTTGTTACCCATCACCTGACGGGCATCTGACTTGTCTCTCCTTTTCGCCCACTTTGAACAACGGGGTCATGGACACCTGTGGGCGTGTTCTGTTCTCTTGGGTAGATCCTAGGGCTGGAACCGTTGGGTCTTATGGGGAGTCTGCTTAACTCCTGTTCTCTTGTCTTCTGAATGTTGGTGAGATCCGCAGCGCCGTCTTCTTTCTCATTCCTGATGTTGTTTTCTTATACCTTCTCTGTGTTAATCTTGTCCCAGCTCCACAGAGCTTATTGATTTTTTATTTTGCTTTTTATTTTTTTAAGATTTTATTTATTCATTTGACAGAGAGAGAGCACAAGCAGGGGGGAACAGCAGGGGGAGAAGCACGCTCCCAGGATGACCAGGGAGCCCAATGCGGGGCTTGAAACCAGGACCCTGAGATCATGACCTGAGCTGAAGGCAGATGTTTAACAGACTAAGCCACCCAGGCGCCTCTTATTTTGCTTTTTAAAGAACCAACTTTTGGGGGCGCCTTCAGCTCAGGTCATGATCTCAGGGTCCTGGGACTGAATCCCGAATCAGGCTCCCTGCTCAGTGGGGAGTCTGCCTCACCCTCTGCCTGCCACAGCCCTGCTCTTTCTCTCCCTCATTCTCTCCGTAAAAAAAAAAAAAAAAAGAAGAACGTTTGGTTTGGCAGATCCTCTTTACCGGCTGCCTGAAAAAGTGAATTGGTGTCTGCTTAGATTTTAATCACCCCTTTCCTTTCACGCTCCCTGGTTCATTTCACTTTTATTTCCAGCCTGGCCTTTTGTAACACTTGCGTTGGAAACCATGTTTCCCAGCAGGCACGGCATCTGTTGCAAACTTCGATAGGTGGTACTTTTTGTTATGCTATGTTCAACATATTTTCTAACTCACTTTGTGATTTTTTTTCTTTGATCCATGAATTATTTCAAGATGTGTGTTTCAGTTTTCAAACAGCAAGTCCTGGCCTTGATCCCCTCGTGAAGCTATCAGAGTGTCACTCAGGGTCTTGGCTGCCTTCTCTGGAAGCAGCGAATGTTTTTGTTTTCTCTGCTGCATCATAAATCACAAGAGGTTTGCCAGCAGCTTACACCACCACCTGCTCATTAGCTCACAGGTGTGTAGGTCAGAGGACTGGGCTCTCTGCTCAGGGTCTCAGTGAACTGAAATTGGGGTGTCAGACAGGCTGCCTCTCACCTGGAGCTCAGGGTCAGCTTTCAAGCTCATTCGGGTCATTGGCAGTGCTTAGTTCCTTGCATTTGTAGGTCTGCGGTCCCTGTTTCTGTGTTGGCTGTCAGCCAGGGGCCTCCCTAAACTCCTACAGCCTGCCTGCCTCTCTTGCCATAGGCCTCTTGCATCTTCCAAGCCAGCAAAAGAGAATCTCCCCCACACTTAGAATCTCCTTTGCTGGAAAGAACACTGTCCCTTTTAAAGGATCACCTGATTAGGTCAGGCCCACCAGGGAGACTCTCCCTACCACAGGATTGACTGATTTTGGTCCTAGAGCTGACTTTGGATTCTGGCTACCACATAATCTTCTTAAACACTGGGTTCACCTCCTGGGCCTCCATCCTCGCTCAGGATCTACCATTCTGGCTATGGAATTCTTCATGATCTTGTTAGCTTTCTGAAGCGCCCTGACTGATTTAAAAATATTTGGTCCAGTTCTTCTGCTTTTCCTCCATGGGATGGTTGTTCTGAATGACATACTCATCGCTACTGAGAGCGGAACCTCCTCTATTCCTGATTAGAAAACAAAAACAAAAACCCTAAACTCTCGGGAATCAAAGAAAAATTCCTTAACTTGATAAAGGCTGTCTGCCGGAAATCTAAAGCAAACATCATATCTAATGGTGAAATATGAGGCCAATTGCTATGGAAAGTCAGGACGGAGATAAACTCAAGTCCTTTTCACTGCTTCTAGCAGAAACATGGAGTTTTGGCAATAAAGAAGCTAAAATTGCAAAGGAAGAGAACAGAAACTGTTGTTAGTACAGTTAGAGATGACCTTCTACCTAGAAAATCCAAGAGTCAGTCACCTGTCAAATTACTAGAGTTAATCAGAGAGTCCAGCAAGATGGCAGCAGATCCATATGAAGAGTGATAGCATTCCTCACTGCAGCAGTAACCAATGGAACATGGGATAGAAACAAGATGCCAGGGACGCCTGGGTGGCTCAGTTGGTTAAGCGGCTGCCTTCGGCTCAGGTCATGATCCCAGCGTCCTGGGATCGAGTCCCACATCGGGCTCCTTGCTCGGCAGGGAGCCTGCTTCTCCCTCTGCCTCTGCCTGCCGCTCTGTCTGCCTGTGCTCGCTCTCTCTCTCTCCCTCTCTCTCTGACAAATAAATAAATTAAAAAAGAAAAAAAAGAAACAAGATGCCAGTTATGAGTCCCAGAGCCTGGAAAATGCCTGAGAATGGATCTGGCCCAAAGCGGGAGGATTCAAATGTTGGAAATCACAACACCTTAGTGAGGAGCCCAACAAAATCTCAATCAATGGTGAGAAATACCACACTCAACCTGATGACTTCATTCTCCTCAGGGGCGCCTGGGTGTCTCGGTCGGTTAACCGCGTCTGCCTTTGGCTCATGTCATGATCACCAGTGTCTTGGGATCGGAGGCCCACATTGGGCCCCCTGTTTTGAGGGGAGTCTGCTTCTCCCTCTGCCTCTACCTCCCTCTATCTCTCTCTGTCTCTCATGAATAAATAAATAAAATCTTTAAAAAAAAGACTGTTCTTTTCAGACTAATGTAAGTTCAGTGAAAATCTCAGTAGGGGGGATTTCTCATGAAGTTCATTAAACTGAACCCAAAGTTCATAAGGAAGACAACACAGGCAAGAAGAATGCAGTTTTTTTTAAGTATTTATTTTTATTATTTTTATTTTTTTCAGCGTAACAGAATTCACAGTTTTTGCACCACACCCAGTGCTCCATGCAATGCGTGCCCTCCATAATACCCACCACCTGGCTCCCCCAACCTCCCACCCCCCGCCCCTTCAAAACCCTCAGGTTGTGGACTCTGAAAAGAATGAAGTTTTTTTTGACAAAGAATAGCAATGGGCTCTTCCAGGGGGCTCTGGAATGCGGGGATCTCTAGAGCTTGGAATCATGTGGTTTTGGCACAAGAAACACAACACCCTTGGGCTTGGTTGATGACCCAGAATGATCCAGAATGATCTGTGTGCCTATGGGAATTTAGTGCAAGACAGAGATGGTATTTCCACTCAGTGGGAAGACATTTTTTTTTCTTTTCTTTTTTTAATAAATAGGGAGAAATTGGCTCTTTGTATTGGTCAGGGCATACAGAGGAAAGGAGAAGGGTATTTAAAATAGAATGGATGCAGGGTACTGGTTGCATAGGTGGTGGGAGAGCCAGGAAGCCAGCAGGGGCCAGAGAGGCAACACCTTGGCTGGAAGGACAAAGCAGGTCGGAGTCAGCCGGTGAGGGCTGGGAGCACAGTGGGCTTACCGAGGGTTAGCTGGAGCCATAGCTGGAGCCATAGGGTGGGTGTGGTTCTTTCTGGAGGGGCCACCTGGACAGAGTGGGAGGGGTAGGAACACTTGGGCTGTGCTTTCCTTCTGCCCTCCCATCTCCTGCTCAGCCTCTGTGGACTGAGCCCAGCCAGAAGCCAGGTGGCCTGTGGAGTCAGCTCCCTGGGTGGCAGGGATAAGCCGGGTCAGGACCAGGATGGAGCGGGAGGCAAACAGTCCAAGGCTGGTGAACCATCTTCAGGGGAAAAAAAAAAATTAGATCCTACCTCATGGCTTAGGAAAAAAAAAAATCCATATCAATCAAAGCCCTAACAGAAGAACCACAAGAATGAAGTATTCAAGGAAATATAGGAGAATATGGTTATCACCTTGGTGAACGTAAGCTTTAAAGAACACACAAATGAAAAATCAACCACAAAAGGAAGGCTACAATTTGTGATATGAAACCGGAAATCTTCTTTAGGACCAAAGATGCCATAAACAAATGTAAAACGTGACAGATAAGGGGGAAATATTTGTGATGCATAAGAAAAGGACCTAGGATTAACACCAGGTTATGGAAGCAGTTCTATAAATCAACAAGAAAAAAATAAAGCAAACCAAAAGGAAAACGGTCAATTCCAAGAAGAGAAAATCTGGGAAATCATAAGATGGGAAACTACAAACAGACCATTAACCCACATCACTAGTTACGAGGAAAATGCAAATTAAAACAACAAATGCAAAGGATAAAGTAATAATTGCTGGCAAGGTTATGTGATGGAGACTGGGCCTCTAGTCCCCCCATCCTGTTATTCAGTAAGTGACCAGACTCCACATTTTCAGTGCACGCAAGGCCTCCCAGAAGTAAGGCTGCATCTCACAGTCTCCTTTGCAACCAGGTGTGGCCACATGACTAGGTTCAGGCATTGACATGTAAGGAGAAAGGTGGATGGGCAGTTTCTGGAATCCTCTTTGAAAGTTAGCCAGTGGGTAACGTGCATCCCTTCTTCTTTGTCCTTTCCTCCTTCCTAAGGTTGGGAACAGCTGTGATGGCTGGAACCACAGACATCAGGAGATCTAGGGAATCCTAGATCCATAAGGCTCTCTGGGGGAGCAGAGCTGCTAGGAAGCTCTAGCCGGCTCACCTCTGGGCTTTAATGTGAGAGAGGTCTACCCTTCTACCTTGTTTGTTTTCAATTCCCATTATTCATAGCAAAATTGATTCCTAATTGGTGCAGGGCACAGGTGTTATGGGCTGAATTGTGTCTCCCTGCCACCTTATATCTTGAATTCTTATATGAATTAGTATATTGAAGTCTTAACTCCCAGCAGTTCAGAATGTGACTGTATTAAGTAAAAATGAAGTTGTATGAGTGGGCCCAAATCCCATACGACTGGTGTCCTTGTAACAAGAGGAGATTAGGACACAGGTGCCTCCAGAGGGACGACCAGGTGAGGACACACGAGAAGGTGGATACCTATAAGGCAAGGAGAGAAGCCTCAGGAGAAACTAACCCTGGGGACACCTTGATCTTGGGCTTCTAGCCTCCTGGACCGTAAGGAAAGAGATTTCTATCATTGAAGCTCCTCGGCTTGTAGGACTTTGCGGTGGCCTCCGGAGCAGATATGGGCGTGCTGGCCGGTGGTGGCTGTTTACAGATCTGAAAGCTGCTCCTTATTTTGGATCACACACCCAGCACCCAGAGCTGAGGTTGTGTGCGCGTCCACCAGTGAGGCTCTGGGCTGCAGGATTACATGTGGACAAATGAGCAGATACACAAGTACACAGACGCCTTGCCGAGAGCTGGGCTTGCCTCTGCAAACGGAATGCTGGGCTTGGGACGCTCAAGGGTCCCTATGGCTTTAATTAGCAGCATTTCCCATGGGTTGCCAATATCAAATACATAAGCAGACGGCGACCTCTCCCGTTCCACTCAGAAGACACCACCTTGCCAGCAGGCCATGGGCACAGCCTGTCCCCAGCTTGCCTGCAGCCACCACCCTGCTGTCCTGAGCATTTGGGACACTTCGAGGCTGGCTTGGCCAGAGCTCAGGCACCGGCTCTCCTCTGTGTCCACATGTTTTGGAGGGTCGGGAGCCTTCAACTGAGCGGGAAGTTGGGGTACCCTGGGCAGGCACCCCTGTCTGCCTGCCCCATTGTCAGCACGGATCTGGCTGCCTTGCCGGCCTCCTTGTTTCTCCCAGTCGTGGGGTCTGCTCCTCTGCCTTCCCTCAGACTCTTCCTTCCTGCCCCTGGCCTGCCTATCTCTGGGCCGCCTCCCTTCCCCTCTGGCCTGGAGTGGCTGGGTTCATGCCCAGCAAAGCCGGTGCATGTCCCTTAAAGCTCACAGCAGGGTTACAGCCCAGGGAGGGAGGTTGGAACATCAAGTCGTTCACCAATGTCTAAGGGCCATCAAGACCCTCGTCCCCTCTCCTGCATAGCCCCAAGCACCTCTTTCTGGTGGCATCCTGAGAAGCTGCCCTCTGTCCTGTCCCCGGCTGCAAGGGGCCGCACTTGGACACGGGCCCTTCTGCAGACCCTGAGAGGGGAGTCAGGGCTGGGAGTCTGAGGCCAGGTACAGACTCCCTGGGGCAACCAGGGAAGCAGCTGGGGCTCTCGGAGACTTTACTTTCCCATCTGCAGAATGGGGACAGTAACATTTACTGTGGAGCTGGTCCTATGCTTCAATAAGCTAAAGGCTGTAAAGTGGCCAGCCCTGACCTGGGGCCCAGGGTGAAAGGCGAGGGCTCAGAAAGGAATTCTTCACAAGGGAAACCCAGGTGTCTCTCAGGCTGTCCCTTTCCCTCAGCCCCCTCTGGCATCTGACATCCATAGCCTCTCAGTCACTCCTTCTGCAAGCCCAGGAAATGGGGGCTAGAATACTCTCGAAGACCAGAGAGGCTTGGCGCCCCGCCCGTGGTCAAGTCTTCACCCAGCACGGGAGCTCACAGCAAATGAAACTCAGTCTGGAGGAATGGAGGGCAGGCTAGGCCAGGAGGAGCCATCAGCAGGGAGAGAGTGTCTTGGGAGGAGTGGGGAGAGGAAGGGAGCAGGAAATGTGTGTCTGAACACCCCTGTGCAGGGGAGGGAGGGGCCGCCGGGTCCTTTCAGGGCCCCTGGAGAGCCTCAGAGACTGCAAGCGATGTTTTTCCCCTTGAGAAGGGATTGTTTTTCATTTTATTATTATTTATTTATTTGACAGAGATAGTGGGAGAGGGAACACAAGCAGGGGTAGTGGGAGAGGGAAAAGCAGGCTCTTCACTGAGCCGAGCAAGGAGTCCAACGTGGGGCTTGATCCCAGGACTCTGGGATCATGACCTGAGCTTCACCAGCTGAGCCACTCAGGCGCCCTGAAAACGATTTATTATTAGCAGACCCAGCGGTTTGGTAGGGTTCATGGACATGTTGACATGGCGGGGGGTGAAATTAAGGCGTCTCTCCTGTGCTGCCCTGCTTGGATCTCCTTTGGAGGCTTGCACAGGGAACCCTTTGGGCTGCCCTTGTGAGGGACATGACTGCTCCTGAGCTCAGGGCACCGGGTGGGGACTTGGGAAGAGACCCTGTGCGGATGTGGCCAGGGGCCGGGGAGAGACCGGTGCCCACAGTGAGGACTTGCAAATAAAGAAGGCAGACAGACAGGAGTCCTGCCTGCCCTTTCCCTCATCTGCCTGCTCAGTCCCAGGATCGAAAACCCCCTTTCCCAGCCTCCTGCGGGGCCTTGGAGTGTTTCTTTAAGCGCAAAGACTGTGGAGGTTGCTCCGCGATCTCCCTCTGCCTCCCGCCTCCCGTCACAGGTAACTACTCTCTCTACTCTTAATAACCCGGCCTGAAGATCCTTCCAGGCTGACATCTAGAGTACTTTTCCTCGTTCTTTTTATAGATAGCTGCTGCATCCATCGGGGGCCTGGCAGGAAGCAGATGGCTCACTCTCACTGGGCAATCAGAGGAGCGAGGACCATTTGCTAAGAGGGACTCTTCAGGGAGGTGTGGGCAGGAGGTAGTGAAGTCACGGGAGTCGGGGGAGAGGGGATGCTCATCCTTACTGCCCGAGGCTTGAGGGGCCGGGACAAGGGGGACAGATGACCAACGGGGCTCCCTGGGCAGGAGCCCTGACCTCAGTCAGGTGTCTCTCCGGGGGTGGGGGGGCCACCCATACCTCTGCTTCACCCTCCTCCCGGACCCCTCCCCCACCGGCGGAAACTGATCCGAAATCAGAGGCAAGGATGGTCCCCTCAAACGGCAGCTCCCAGGGGCCCCAAGCAAGGTGAAGGGTGCTCTGTGAGTCTGATGGGTGCATGGAAAGCTCTCCAGGTGTGTGCTTAAGCAGGTTCTTCCAAGTTCCTGTGCCAGCCCCATTCTTTTTTTTTTAAACAAGTGGTTTCACTTAGATTTCCCATCTGTTGCTCTCCACAGGCAGGCATATCTAAAGGATACATTTCCAGGAGTGAAATTGCTAGGTCAGAGGGTTAATGCATCTGTTGTTTTGACAGGCATTGCCTTGTGTGGAGTGATGCCTCTTCCTGCACAGTTTCACCAACAAAGGGGTGCTGTCGGATTTGCGTTTCTGCCAAGCCCCTGAGAGTGAGAAGCCACTGCATTTATTTTCTTTTTTTAAAAATTTGCATTTCTCTTAATTTGCCTTGTTTGTGTCTGAGGGCCCTTTGTAGTTCCCTGTCCATGTTCTTTGTAATTTCTTTTTCCTTCTGCATTATAGATCTTTATCTTCTTAGTTTCCAAGAGCTCTTTATATATTAGGGACATGTGCTCTCTGACAGTGAGCTGAGTTACAAATATTTTTCCCCCACTGGGTCTCTCGACTTTGCTTACAGTGACTTTTGCTTTGCAGGCTTTTGATCTGTCAGTCCTTTACTGTTGTTAAGTTTCGCGTCATAGTTTGAAAAGCCTTCCTTGCTTCAAGATTGTAAAGCTCCATTCTTCCCATACCTCTGTGGTTTCATTTATATGCTTAGATTTTCAATCCATTTAGGGATTATCCTGATGCATGGTCTCCAATACCTAACTTGCTCCTTTTTTCCCCTAGAAGGCTGCAGTAGTGCTCCTTCCCGCATGGGACCCTTGTCTGCTGCCCAGAGGCGGTCAGTATGATCCTTCTAGAATGTAAATCTGTTGGTGTCATTCCCCTGAATAACGCTTCTTGAGGTCTCCCTGTGGTTCTCAGGATGTTCAAACTCAGTGGTCTGGTGTCCTTGGCCTTTTGGGGTCTGGCATCAGTTTACCCCAGCCCATCCTCACAGAGGCTTCGGCTGATGAGCAACCCTCAGGCTTCAGATCTCAGGGTCTGCATTACATTCTCTGGGAAGATCCTCCTGCCCACAGGTCTGGATCGGGGACCCGAGTGCTCCCCAAGTATGTGGCACAACCACGGCCAGGGAGGGTAGGTCCGTGCTGGACCCATGCATCCCAGTGCCTGGCATGTGGGGGTGGGGGACCTTATTCTTGCCTGTATTAAGAAATTCAAGCCTAGAAATCAGGACAACAGCAGTTGATAGAGAAATAAAATGTTTTTCAGGAACATCCCTGAATCCACCCTTGGCACTGAAAAGCTCTTAGCCTCTGAAGGGCTTAAGGAAGAGTGGGCGCTGAGCCAGTCCTGTAGACAACCAAAATGAGTGCAGGCAAAAGCTTCCATAATGCATGTACCGTGCTGCCAGTCCCCAGAGATCCATGAAAGGATGGATTATGTTTTCAGCAGGAAGAAAAGAAATTTGTCATCTCCTCCAGTGCTGGGAGCCAAGGTCACCCAGACTGCAGACTCACATTCTTGATGACACCAGGAGTGTCCCTGGGGTGTAAGGAGATGCTAGGGCTGGGCTGGGGGTCTCCCCATGCTGGGGGTGGGGGCAGGTGCTGCTCAGCATCTTGGGTCTAAGCCCAAGGGCATTGTTGCCCCACCAGGCACTTCCAGAAGGTCCCCAGCACAACTGAGAAGGGACTCAGAGCATCTCCCCAGTTCAAGCCTTAGGCTTGAGGGCTAAAGCGAACAGCTGGTGTAGACGGCGGGATAGAGACATGCAGATGGTGACTAAAGACAGGACCAGAGCAGCGAGTGCCCCGAGCCAAGAGCGTGGGAAGTCAGGAATGGTAGGAGGGCCAGGGCAGGGCGCTGACCTTGAAGGAGGCCTAGGACTTTGACAGCTGTGGGTGTCCAAGGAAGGACCTTCAGGCCTGAGCAAAGAGAGGGAGCCAGAAGATGCTGGACATATTCGGATATACAAAACGGACAGTAAAAAAGTCTTGACCCAATTGGTAAGCAAAGGGTGCCAATGAAGGCAGTAACGAGATGCCCCCCCGCCACTGCCCCCTAATACTAAGTAGGCAAAGATAAAATCACGTTGGAACCCAGGCCTGGGAGTGAGTTGGGAGATGGACCCTGTTACCAGCGTGAACTGGGCCATCGCGGTGGAGTGGATAGCGAGCCAGGAACTGTATGTGTTTTCCACAAAGGGCTCCTTCAGGATACTCTCCTAAAGGTATAATTGAGGCCGGGCACCAAAATGCAGCCACACTGATTTTCATCGAAGCACAGCGTATGACAATGAAGAAATCCAGTGTGTCACAGGGACTCGGTTGAGTAACTTTGGCCATTGAAAATCTTGGCGTTAAAAGAGGAGTTGCTGTCCTGAGAAAACGTTCCCCATAAGCTGTGGGTGGGAAAAGCAGGCTTTAATACAGCGGGAACGGAACGACGTGAGCGGTGCAGAAATGGACGGAGGTGAGAAGGTGCCGTGGGGTCCTTCACTGGGAGGGGGTGTCCCCCACCTCCCCGGGGCTGACAGTGCCCCCTAAGCCAGGGGCTGGTTCTTCTGCCATCTCCCTTCTCCTCCCCGGTGCTCTGCAGAGCTGGTGTCCTGCACCGGGGGAGCAGGGCACACACCCAGCTCATTATAAAAGGGACTCTCCCACTTGCCATTTGTCACTGTCCCCTCCCCCTCCTACAGCTTCCTTGCAAACTTTGTCGGGGGTGGGGTGGCTGTCAGTTCCAGGACTCCCTAATCCCGCCATAATTTTTGCTTATAATTTTATGTATTTATGTATTTATTTATTTAAAAATATTTTATTTACTTATTTGAGAGAGAGAAGAGCAATTGAGAGCACAAGCAGCAGAAACTGCAGAGGATGTGACTGAATGATAATTGCATCTCATCCCCCAGTGAGTGCCCTTTTAAAGGCTGTGTAATATTCTACCCTGTGGACACACCATTATTTATTGGGCAATGGATAGGTTCGGTTGTGACCCATCTCCTGCTCCTGCGGTGAAGAAGCTTTTGCACTGGTAAGTTTGCAAATGTGTGACAGGGTTTGTAGGGTACAGAACCCTAGAAGTGAGCAGAGCTTTGTATCCTGGAAGATTGGGTGGAAATCATCAACGTATCCTCCACAGAAGATGCACCGATTTGCACACCACCGATCACATATGACTTCGTGTTTCTCCTCTTGTCCACATGGGGAGTCCTTGGACCTTTTGATCTTTGAAAAAATGATGGAAAGATTTTCACTTACTGTGAATGGAGCTGAACATCTTTTAGTATTCTTTTTTAACATAATGAATTACAGGTGGCTCAGTCAGTTAAGTGGCTGCCTTTGGCTCGGGTCATGATCCCAGACTCCTGGCATCGAGTCCCACATCAGGCTCCCTGCTCAGCGGGGAGCCTCCTTCTCTGTCTCCCTCTGCCTGCTTGTGCTTTCTCTCTCTCTCTTCTCTCTCAAATAAATAAGTCAAATCTTAAAAAAAAAATGAAATACAGCACATACACCAAGAAGTATGTAAAATGTATTCGTACTATAAAATGAATAAGTATGACTTAAACTTGCAGAAAACCAACAAACCGATTGGGACTTAGAACAGACCAATACCCTAGGACCCACTCCCTCTGTGTGTGCTCTCTCCTGTCCTGACTCCCTCCTCCCCCAAATTCTGTGACAGTGGTCACCCTAGAAATCACTATGCATCTTTAACTTCTCAAAGCTTGTGGCTAATCAATGCTTCCCTTTCCCTCCCAGTGACAGAGGCCGTAGGACCCTACACGCCATTTACCCCTCCTGGAACTTACATGTTATCGCTGTCATGAATTTTGACTCTACTTTCTTCCTACTGACTTCTAGGGTCTTTTTGTGTATTTACAAATTAGCTTTTTGTTGGTGACAGGAGTTGCAAATATTTTCCCCAGTTTGTCTTTCTTATTTTTTATTCTGGCCACGGTGGTTTTGCTGTGAGGATTTTCCAAAATGTGTGTGTGTGTGTGTGTGTGTGTGTATTAATTAAAATAGACTAGCAGGTTTTACACCAGAACGAGAGTGGCCCTGACCACAGTAGATGGTGGAATTATGGCTTATTTTTGTGTTTTTCTTTTGCATTTTTAAAGTTACTGTTTTGGTTTTTTTTTGCTTTGTTTTTGTTTTTGTTTTAAATTGAGGACACATTATTTCCGTAATCAGAAAGAAATACAGCAGATGTCAATAGGACAACTATTCGACTAGAGCAGGACTGTCCTGGGTCTCCCAGACCTGGGGTAAGGATGAAGTCTTTTTGGATTAAGTCCCAAGTGGCTTCAGATCCCGTCTCCTTCCCCCTAGGGCAGCAGCAGACCCCAGGCTCTTAGCCTCACCCCTGGTCTCCCCAGCTGTTTCTGTAACACCTGAGCTAGGCCCTGAGAGGTCTTCACCTGCCCGTCCACCATACTCCGTGCTGCCGGCACCCGTAACCTTGAATGTCTCTACCATGCTGCCCCTGTGCCGTGCCACCACCCCTGATCGTCGGGGCATCCTCCCGAGATGTGAGTAACCAGAGCTGGGGGGCTCCTTGACTCTGTGGCACCTCCTGAGAAGCCCGTATAAACTGGAGGTGGCTTTAGTTGAAACTTTCCTCTTTTTATCAAGCGCTTTATACCGCCAGGCTGCACCTGGGGCCCAAAGCAGAAGTAGAGGGGACACAGAGGGTCAGGGACTGCCCTGAGAGGAGGGGCGCCGGCTGGTATTCGGCTGCCCCGAGCAGGAGTGGCCCCCCGGGGCATGGTCACAGGAGGGCTTTCCCCCGAAGGTGGCGGCCATCCTCAGGATGTGGTAGGAGAGACTGGGCTGCCCTTCCCAGGGCTCAGTGGGGGGCAGGGGGCTAGACCCATCCTGCCACTCCCCCACCATCCCTGCTTCCAAGCCCACAGTCTCAGAGGAAGGCCTATCACTCCTGCTTCCTACTGTCCTCCCCTTTTGGGGCCTTGGGAGCCCTTCCTGGGATGGGATCCCTTCCTGGGATCCTCCTGGATGACTATGTGTGCCTCTTACTCTTACCAACCCTGAAGCTTTTAGAGGCTTTGCCTATTCCGGGGAGCTGCTAGAAAGCTTTGGGACATGGTTGCGTCTCGCCCACGGCAAGCCTAGAGCTCCTGTGGCCTTAGTTTTCGGGTTAGCCTCCTCCTTTTGCTGGGCTTTATGGCCTGGCACTTGTTTTTCTTTCTTTTTTGGCTCCCACATTAATTTATGCAATCTTGTTATATATGTGTCTCCTCGTAAGCACCTTCAATCCTTTCCAGAAACGTTGGGTAGAAATCATAAATACCATTTCTATCTTCATCCGGAGTCTGGAGGTGGGTAAACATCTCAGTGACAGCCCGTCTCATTAACCCTTACCTGGGTGGGCAGGAAGGCTGGCTCCAGGGGCGGGGGGCTGTGGGGTCTAGAACCCCTGTAAGCCTGCGGAAAGGCTCTGAGGAGGGGGCTGCTGGAGGGAGAATGCCCGGTATGGCAGCTGGAGGCCGGCATGAGCACTGCTGAGGGCCCGTGGGAACCTTGCATTTCTGTGGCGTGACTCTTTGGAAGCCTTAGCCCCCTGGGTGTTTGAGAAAAGGCACTATTCACTGACCTGGGAATAGGGTTTTTCTAGGCTTGATTGGCAGAGGATGGAAGCCAAGTTTGCTGGGGTTGCCTGTGGGAGATTAGCTGAGGGGCTCAACCACCGGTTAGCTGAGGGGCTCAACCACCAGTTCCAGGCTGAGCAGAGAAGGGCAAGGGGGTGGGGGTGTTGACAAGATCCAGGCCCTGGGGGAGGGGTGGTGCATGGGGGCTGGGAGAACCCTGGTTGGCTTGGGTGTGAAGTTTGGGGTCACTTCCAGAGGTGGGGCTGTCAGTTTCAGGCCGGCCACAGGAGACGCTGGCTGACGTGGTGCGGTGGGGAGGCCACTGTTGCATGGACAGGTCCCCCCTCTGGATGCTGACCACTCCTTGGGGGTGGAAGTGGCAGGGTGTGTCAGTGAGGAGGAACTGAAAGGAAAACTATGTAGAGGAGACTGGAGAAAAGGAATAAAGAGAGGTGGTACTGGGGATATTGTTTTGAAACCCCAAATCCAGCTGCACTGGAAGATAATGTATTGATTCATATATTCAGAATCTCCAGGAGTAGTACGGACTTCAGGAGAGGATTGATCAAGCATACAGTGGTATAATGGAAGCCAGGCGACCCTGCTGCTTTTTACCACCCATGGTACTGACATCATCCTCAGGCTGGCTCTCCTCTTCGTGGCTCAGGTGTTGGCAGCTGCAACTAGGGTCAGGCTCTCTCTTACTGACATGACTTTTTTCTCAGAAGATGCTGTAGACTAGGGAAGTATCTTTCCTAGAAGACCCCAGTTAACATCCTGTCTCACTGGCCTGACTTGAGTCATGTGCCTACCCCCGGAGCAATCCCTGTGGCAAGTTCTGGGCTCTTCTCTGGCTCTTGCCTCTGAGTCAGTGTCTCTGCGCAATTTGCAGAGACTGCAAATTGTGGTGGGGGGGAGAAGGGGTGATGCTGGGGCTGGCAGGCGGCTGGAGGAGCACCCCCTTCAGAGCGAGGCTTAGAGAGGTCGTCAGGGTGACTGAAATGACAGGACGGGAGAGCTGGTTATGGCTCTACTGAATTTGCCCTCCCTCCAGGAGTTTTGTTCGGGGACACGAGTTCCATCCACAGCGTGGAGGCAGGCGTTTTGCGTCTGGAGCCGCGGGTCACTGCCTTATTTACTCCACACACTAATCCCCTTCCTCTGTGTCACGCATAGTACCGAACTGCTCAGTGGAAACAAGAATGATTCACATCACTAGGGTTTACATTTTTTTGTTCTGATGTGATGAAATTAGCCTCCGTGGCTTAATTAATGTAATTAAAAAGGTAACTCATCTGTCAAATATGGCTTTGACCCCGTCACCTCTGAAGTCACTCTGGGTCACTGGCCGTGGCCAGAGAGGGTGAGGCTGACACCCAGCTTGGATGGCTGTGTCCTTCCAGACCTAGCCTCCCCCGACGTCCGGCACTGAGTCGCATCCTGAGAAAGATGTTCTTGAACTCAGTACACATTAGAAACTGAGTCGTGTTGGGTGGGGGTCACCTGCCTGAGGCTGGACAGCAGGGAGGGAGGGAGGATGGAGACCCTGGGGGAGAGCTCCAGGGTGGAGGGAGGCATTCCTGCATTCTCCCCCCACCCCCTCCCTCCCTCAAGAAAGGCTTTGCTCACAGACATCCCTGCTCAGTTAAAGGCCTCCTGCTCTACCTCATGTCCCTGCTTCCCACCCACTCCCCACTCTGCTCCCTGCAGCCCCAGGCACCCATGCCTGGATGGGCTTCTGGTTCCCCTGAGATGCCTGCCCCTAGGAATCTCTTGCCTTCTTCCCCTGGATATGTGTGTGGCCCCGAGAGCCCTAGAGCCTGCATTTTTGGTGCCAGCAGTGGGATGGGGCCGTCCTGGTGACTGCTCTCTGGAGTGACCCCCTGAGAGACACAGACAGTTCGACTGTCGGAGAGACGCTCTGAAGGGGACTGAAGCGGTTTGCCACGCTGGCAGGGAAGGGAGGAGGGGGGCTGCCTCGAGGAGAGCATGATAAGCGCCAGGCCCACCGAGCTCCAGGAAATGCATTCTGGAAGCACATTCCAGACTTGGCCTGAGCTGGGGGCTGGGAGAACATTGAGGGGGGAAGAGCAAGAGGAGCCCTCAGGCAGGACGTGGGGGCTCCCTAGGGGGAGCAGATCAGGCCCCAGGGGAGCTGAGATTTTAGATGTAATGTGAAGCCACTGAGGCTTTTCTAGAAAGTTGTCTTTGTGGAGACCTAATTTATGAATAGTCAAATGCACCAGTTTTTAAGTGTACACATTATGAATTCTGATAGATGTCTACAGACATGTGACCACTATCCCATCCCGATCAAGATATAGAACATTCCACCGTCCTTGGAAGTCTCCTGTACCCTTCAGTGAATCTCCCCATCCCTTCACCCCAGCCAGGCCAGACCTCAGCCCCACACAACCCCTGGTCTGCTCTGTTCCCATATTTGAGCTGGCTTATTTTAGAACTCAGGTCTCTGTCGTGTCTGAGTTCTTTCCTTCACTGAAATGCTTTGGAAATTTGTCTGTGTTTTTATGCATATTAGTAGATTTTTAAAAATTGCCGAGGAGTATTCCATTTTGTGAAAAAGACCACCATGCTTCTGTTGGGGACATGCAGGTTATTTCCAGTTTGGGGCCATAAATAAACCTGTTTCCTGAGGGCACCACATTTTCAAAATGCCACCGCGTTTTCTGGCGGTTTGCATTTGCATCTCGTGGTGTGCTCCAACAGGACATTAGACCAAGTCTCCAGGTGAAGGTCTCCTGGGAGCCTCATGGTCCTTCATTTTTCTCTTGAGATCCTGGCTCTCTTAGCTCCCAGCTTCTCTCCTCTTCCCTCTCCCCCTCATTGCGCAGCTCTTAGCACCTGAAACTTGCCCTTTGGTGTCCAGTGAAAACTGGGGTCCAAGCCTTGGCCAGAAACCTCCCAGGGACCTAGCACAGGGGCCCTAGGGATGTGGGGCCAGCCAAGTCCAGTGGCATCCATGTTTGGCCCCCTGATGGTCCCCAGCAGGTGCCCCTGGGGCTCGTGTTCAGAGAGCAGTGTCACTGACAACGTCTCAGGGTGGCTTCTGTTGGGTGGGTCCCCTCCATAGCAGGACCATCGAAAGCATTATGAAGCCTGGGGTCCCTTCTGGGCTTCCTGATCTCATGCTGTCTCCTGGCTGCCTGCTCTCCTGTCTTTGGTGGAGACCAAACCTTCTACCCTTTACCCTGGCTCTCAAGATGTCCCCACACTGTGGGCTGTGAGGGGGGTACCCTGTTTGACCACACATGGTGACCTGCATGGATCCCTCCTGTGATGTCCCCCATAATCTCAAGTCTGTCTCCTCACCGGCACAGCTTCTGGGTCGCTCACACTCTCTTCCTGACTTATGTCTGTGCTTTTCCTTCTGCCTCCCCTTCTCTCCTCCCTGTCCCACCCGACCCAGATTTCCCACTGGACCCTCCTGTCCTGAGGTTTCTGTCTCACCTGACTCACCTGGCCCACCTCATCCACTTTTCACACCTGACCTTCTTGTCTTACCTGATCCAGCTCAACTGTGAAATTCTGACCTTGGTGCCTCCTAAGCCGAGCCCAGTGCGCTGTGGTTGTGAGAGGTGCCGACACATGGGTGAGGTGCGGTCTGGGCGTATGCCCCTTACACCAGCTCAGGAGTGGCCTGTCTGTCCACCTTGGGGTGCTAGTTCAGTGACTGTTGGGAGGCGTGAAGGTGGGCATCCGTGGGGGCCTGCTGGAGAGCGTCAGAGAGTGGGGGGACTACAATGCACTCACTCTCACAGTTTGTGTTTCCCGTCCCTTTGCAGGCTCTCGGAGGACAGGGCCAGAGCAGACAGTGGGTATGATGGAGAGTCGCCCTAGAACGCAAGGACGGAACAGGTCCCAGGGCTCCTCCTCTGACTCCAACCAAGCACGTGGGCCCAAGCAGGCTTCATTCTGGGTTGGGCCAGGGGTGGGGCCTTGCCCACTCTGCTCCAAGGTCAGAGGCACCGCAAGGGGTGGGGGTGGCTGGGGTAGGCGTGGGCTGGTCCCATTTAGTTATCTGGATTTATCTGTTGAAATTGTGTTGCCAGGCCCCCTCAGAAGATTGGCAGTGCCAGGGCCCACTGTCAGGCGGATTTATTGACCCGAATGCCAGCCTGCCCCTGGGGCAGAGAGGTGAGGAGGCCGGTGGTGGGTAGCTGGGATGTGGGGTAGCAGGAGGGTGCACTGCAGACATTGCTGGGGGTGGGTGCTGCTTGCAGAGGAAGGGTGTGTAAGGATGCAGGCGGTGTGGGGCCTGGTCTTGGGCGGGGGATAAGCTTAAGCCACGAACGGCATCACCATCCAGTGGGGGAAGCAGGCACGGACTGGCCCACCTGATTCGATGGCCAGTAGGATTTGAAAGCCATGGAGTACACGGAGAAGGAAAGGATTCCTGAGGGCTCTGCCAGGGGATGGTGGTGTGGGGGACAAGGATGGGCACAGCCCTCCGGAGAGTGAAGGGGCTCCAGTCGGAGGGTATATGCTGAGTGTCCCTGCGATGCTGGTCCGTGTCTGGTCTGTCCTGGCTGCTGGGGCACCTTCGGAGGGTATGTCAGGGACACGTCCCAACTCTGCCGCTGTGAGAAGCAGCTCCTTCCGGGGGTGCGCAGCACTATGGCTGGGCCCCCATGCAGGGCCAAGTGGAGAGGTCAGAAATAAGGGTTATTCTGTCATGCAGTGTCAGGAAGACCCACCCAGCAGGGCACTCCTCTCTTAGAAGGATGCACAAAGTGCCAGGACGCAGAGCAAAGGCACCAGATGGGAACCAGGATGTGTGAGGGGGCGTTCAGGGATGTAAGGGGACGGATGGAACAAGGGACAGAATGAGCTGCAGGCTTTGGGGACCCTCATGGGATAGAGGCTGTGAACTGAGGAATCTAAACTCAATCCCTTCCTTCTGAAGCCCCCAGCACAGCCAACCAGCAAGTAGCTGTAGAGCTCGGGACCAGGGTGCTTGGAAGACAGCACGGTGGGGAGAAGGATGCCGGACGGGGCGGGTGGATGTGAGGCCAGCAGCAGTCAGTGGAGGGGAGAAGCCTCCAGCAGGGGCGGAGGTGGAGGATTTGGTGCATTGGAGGGGCGGGAGAAGGCCAGGGACCGAAGTATGTCTGTGTGTGTGTGTGTCGGGGGGAGCCGTGGTTGGCCAGGCCAGGGGGGCACGGGGGCTGCCAAAGCTGTGTGGGCTCAGGCTGGGCAGTGGCAGGCACTGGGGGGCCCTCTGTTGGGAGCCAGGATGGCCGGCTTCTCTCCACACCATGTGCACCTGCTGCTTCTCCCAACTGGGGTTCCAAGAAGTTGGCATTGTTACTCAAACCTCTCTGATTCCCTCAATGGGGCCGAGGCTCCAGCGCAAACACCCTCTGTCCATTCGGGTCTTGGGGCCATTTTCTGTGGAGTTAAGGCCAGGGCTCAGGCTGGGAGGTGGCCATGTCCTGAAGTTCCTGGAGCTGGGGACGCCTCCCTGGCTTTGGTCTTGGCCCACTTGCGCTTCCTCCCAGGGCCCGCACTCCTGCCTGCTTGTCTGGGGGGGTGGGGGTGGGGAGTGGGTGTCCTTGGGTTTCCAGGTCACTCCGTGGGTCAGGGCCTTAGAACTAATACAGAAAAGAGCTTCTGAAGGTATTTCTCTTCATTCCACCAAAATTGTCACTCGCACCAGCCCCCAGCCCCATGCATTCATGTTCCAGCTTCACAGAAGAGGAAACAGAGACTGGAAGCAGGGCAGTCCCCTGGGAAGATCACGGAAGCCAAGGGGATGGGTGGTCAGACATGGGGGCTGCGCTCCAGCTGGTGCCCCCACCGAGGGCTTGTGTCCATTCCAGGATCCAGGCACGAGGCCTACGGGGAGGCTGTCAGGCCCCCAGCGTCCTGGGAGGGTTGACAAAGCGTCGATGGGTCTGCGTCCCGGGCCCCAGTGCCCGGAGCCTCTGACTGCTGGGCGCTGGCCAGCCCAGAGGACAGGACGGTTATTGCAGACCTGGCGAACTGTCCCGTTCCTTCGGGTGTTGTTTTTTTCCATTGCAATTGAAACAACTACCCTCCTTCTTTGCAGGGCTGGGGCCGGCCTCTCCTGGCCTTGAGCAGCTGAGCCGGGCCTGGGAAACTCTGACTTGCTTGTGCCTCCGGGAAGAGTGCTGCTGTTACATCTTCGGCTGCTGGCCGTGTCCCGGCTTGTGACCTCAGGGGTGGGCCTGGGCCAAGCACTGGGCCCTGGGCTGGGGTCGGGGTCTGGCTCCCTGGCCCTGAACCTCCAGCCAGGGCCAGCTGCCATCTCCACCTCTGCTGTGGGCCGCCCAGGGAGAACGCCTTGCCCCTAGCGTCGGCCCGACCTGGTCTCCCACCCTGGGGCCAGTCCTGGGACCTGGGCCCAGGGAGCTTCAGCCAGGGCCTGGCCGAGGCTGCTGGACCCGCCTGCTCGGTGCCCCTTTCCCTGCCTGTCCTGGCTCCTATCAGCCTGAGCAGAATCTCCCCCAACCAGAAGATGAGGCCCCAGCTCAGGCCGGTCCACCCTGTGTGGAGCCGTCTCAGGCTGGGCTCCCGCTCCTGAACGTGGGTGGCCTTGCGGGGGCTTGAGCTCTCAGTCTTGCCTGGCACAGCTCCGTGGGGCTGTCTTGGCACCGAGGATCTGGCCTCCCACTTATTCTGGAGGACCACCGTAGAGGTCCCCGTCCTGGGGCTCCCTGGAGAAAGCAGACCAGTCCCAGCCTCAGTCACGGCAGGGTCTGGGAATCCAGGGGATGAGGATCAGGGGACATCCACCCAGGCCTGGCTGAGGAGAATCTGCAAGGGACCAGATGATGCCGCTGAGCCTGCCTCTTTGGGCTCTGGAATGTTCCACACCTGTTGACCCCTTGCATCTCCACCGAGGGAGCTCAGAGTTGTCAGGCTCCTGGCAGGATGTGGGGTCCCTCCAGTCGGAGTGAACAGAAGGAGGTGAATGAAGGCATCCACAGGGAAGGGGGCCCCCCAGGGGCCACAACAGTAGGGGCTGGGGCCACCCCAGACAGCAGAGCTAAGAGAGGGAGCAGCGCTGACCAGCAATTTTTTTTTTTAAGATTTTTTATTTATTTGACAGAGAGAGATCACAAGTAGGCAGAGAGGGCAGGCAGAGAGAGAGAGGAGGAAGCAGGCTCCCCGCCGAGCAGAGAGTCTGATGCGGGTCTCGATCCTAGGACTTTGAGATCATGACCTGAGCCGAAGGCAGAGGCTTTAACCCACTGAGCCACCCAGGTGCCCTGACCAGCGATTTTTAATTCAATATATTTCTAAGGAAAAATGGTTTCCATCCTCAGCTGTCCTGGCTGCCCTCTGCCGCCCTCTGCCATTTCCTTTGTGTTGCATGAAGGGTGGGTGCTGGAAACTTCGATTCCTCTGTGCCGTCTGATGTGGAAGAGAGAACAGAAAAGGAAAACGAACAAACAACCGACCCACATGAGCAGATGAGAGAAACACAAAAGCATTGTGGTGTGGGGCGAGCAGGAGCAGGAGCTCAAAGGATCCCGAGCGGGCCCCCTTCACATCTGTCCGTCTGTCCGTAGGACTGATGTTAGTTTGGAGTCTCCTTCCAGCTCCTGCTCCTCTCCTGTCTGTTCCATGCTCCTTCCCAGACACGCTCCCTTCTTCCCTTTGCCCTCATCATGCCTGTCCTTGCCCTGTATGTGGAGTATTCTGTCTCGCTGACCTTATAAATTCTCCTTCTTCAAGAACAGGGCAAATGCCCTCTCTGGAAACCACCCTCCTCCCTGCCCTGTCCTCCCTACAGTGCTCACGCCATGAGCTAACTCCCTCCCCTGCCCGCAGTAGCTCCCACGAGAACGTCTAGCCGGGCGCTGACCACAGCTCCTGTCACCGTCTGATGCTGAGCCTTCTCCAGTGAGCTCCTCCGAGGCAAGGGCACCGTCTGATTCTCCTTGTAGACACGCGGCACGTCGGTTGAATCAAATTGAAGTTTGGATCCTGAAAGCCTCAGGTCTTCGGGAAATTTTGCTAGTGAGGGACTTATCCCCCAGGGGCCCAGTATATTGGAAGTTTTCTTTGAAAGCTTTCAGACAGAAGACCCATAAAGGCAGGGAAGTGGCCTGGCCCAGTACGGAGGGCTCTGTCCAACATTCGACCGAGATGCTTGATAGGAAAGAATTATTTTTCAATAGTAGAAACTTCCTGAACCATTAAATTGGACATGCTGGGAGCTCCACACTCGTCCCATTTGCTCTCTTCCTCTCTCATTCGTGGCTTTTAAAAGAGCCATCTGATGTCGTTTCGTTTAAAATAGTTTCCAACCTGCCTGCAGTTGAGTTCAGCCCGGACTGACTGAGCCTGAGCTCTGACTCCGGCCAGTGCTGGGTTCTGAGCTCGGAGGTGTGTGAGGCAGGCCCACTTCTGCTCCTGGGCTGCAGATCCCAGGGTGGGAGAGAGGGGGCCTGTGGTCAGAGGGAATGGGTGAGCACACAGGTGGGTTCAGGGCAGCCCTGCAAAGCCAGCATGCCTGGGCCATAGGTCTAGGAGGCCGATGATGGTTGCTGGCTGAAGGGGGCAGCGTGTGTGTGTGTGTGTGTGTGTGTGTGTGTGTGTGTGTGGCACAGAGCTCCCAGGACTCAGGGAGACCAGGGTTCAAATCCTGGCTCCTCTGTCCACAGGCTGGTTGATGTAGGTGTTTTCCTCTCTGTGCCTGGCTGTCGTCACCTGTAAAGAGGGCAACTGTGGTGGAGTGTTGGCACAGGACAAGACTCGGGCCACAGGGCTGTGCTTAGGAGGAAGCTGTCTGGGATGACATCACCATGAAGGCCAGATGCTCAGTCCGACTCTTCTACCTTGCTCAGTATCTTTCCTTCTCACCATCATGTCCCCGCCCATGTACAATCCCAGCCCGGCCACCCAGCCTGGCGGGGTCCAGGATGGCCCCAAGGTCAACGGCAGTCCATCCCTTGGCCTCTCCGATGCTCAGTCTTCAGGGGAGGCTGAGAGGAAATCCAAATAGGCCTTTGGGGAGGGTGAGACAAAGTCCAGAGCTGGAGAAGTTTCTGGAAGCAGGCTTAGTGCTCGTCACTGGTGTGGCAGAGCAGCAGCTGACGACCCATCGAGGAGCTGTCCGGGGCCCTGGGCTCTTGCTCATCCCTGGCCACATCCGTTCTCGGGCCCTGCTGGTCTTCTCCCCTCCCTAGAGCCCACCGCGCAGAGCTCCGGCCCAGCCAGGGGGCCCTGCCAGCCCCCGCTGCCCATGATTCCCGTGGGTGGATCTGCGACGGGGCTGGGAACTAGAGCTGGGGCTTCTCGGATACCGATGCGGTCCACACTGGGCCTTTGGGGACCATGGTCTTCCCAAGATAGGCCTCTGAGGGCGGCTGTTAGTGATGGAGAAACTTTTTTACAGATGGAAGCACTAATTAAGACATTTGAATGTCTTCCATATTCCTAATTCTTTGTTCTTTTCCTTTATGTAATAGAGAAGATCCTGCCTAGCTCATTACCAGCTGGTCTAGTAAACATCTAGAGACTATAAGGATATTTTATTTTAATTGCCTGAGCCTCAGGATTATGGAAACAAGATGGTGGGGGGAAGGGCTCCGAAGCAAGACTGGGAAGGAATGCTCTCCCAGAAGCGGTCACTTGGAGGCCGAGCATTCTGGTTACTTTTTTTTTTTTTTATTGTCTGAGTGGGTTTAGAGCTTTTGACCTGGACCCAGGAAAGACTGAGATCAATTTGGAGGAACAGATCGGCCGAGCCTGAGCCTGAGCCGCTGCCCGGTTCGCAGGAAGGCAGGCTTGAGCCAGTCAATTAAACACATTTCTCCTTAATAAATGTGGCAAAACTGCATGAAAATAGGTCTTATTTTCTGAGTTGCATGAATCAAAGGCTGGCAAAAGGCCCGAGAGGCAAGAGCTGTTTGCTCTGTGACAGACACGCACACAGACTCCGGCTGCTGGCTGTGGGTTTAACGTACACTGGGAACATGGCTTGCTTTCCAGAGCATGGTTCCCCAGCCAGCCCAGAGGGAGCAGGGGCCAATGGCGGTGGTGGGGTGGCTAGCAGGAGAAAAACAGGGTGCTACCAGTCCACAGGGTGGCCCTTATGAGGGTGAGGTCTTGCGAGTGGCTGCTCTGGGTCCAGGACTCTCCCCACAAATGAGCCCGAGGTCCCCAGCTTTCCCAGAGCAGGCCGAGTGTCCTGGGTCCTCACGGCTTACCCTGGGGCCTCCTGGAAGGCTGCTCCCAGGCCTGAGCTCTGCGCTGCAGGGGCAGTGCCTGGTGGCTGCCCGCTCTGTTAACATGCAACGTGGATGGTGGTGCGCAAGGCCACACAGCTTTCCTGGGTCCTGCAGCAGGGTCCGCCGCCATGACCTGGCTCATGGAAGGCCCTGGTGCCTCAGCCAGCAAGCCTGCTGTGTTGATCTGGAAGTGGGCCTTTTCTGGGCCCTCCGTGGGTGCTCCCTGGAGATGCCTTTGGGCCCTTGCCCGTGGGCCATGCAGCACTAGGAAGGAGGGTCAGTTGGTACTTCTGCCCACGTGGCCCTGGGAGCAGGGCTGGGAGCAGGGGCCGTGCAGGGCAGCAGGGGTGGCAGAAGCAGAACAGAGAGGCGCTGTTCTTGTGGGAGAGGACAGAGGTGGGGTGTCCTGATTGGCTCAGCCCTTACCCTCTACAGGTGGCATTGCTCTCTGCTCCGCTGGACGAGCGCCTGCTTGGCCTTATTAAAACAGGGATGCTCCGTAAATGCTAATTCCCCACTCCTAACCCTCAGCGGGTGTGTTTATGGCCGAGGAAAACTCATTAGGGCTGGAGTGCTTCCCCAGACCGAGGAAGCACAGGGCTCGTTAGGAAGGCCAAGTCCATCCTGGCGGTTCTAATAAGCTGTGAAAACCACTCAGGACCTGAAGAATTAGCAGGAGGGGTGTCTTTAAATTCCCAGAGGAGAGTTTACTGCCTACTTTGGGAGCCCACAGGCCAAGGCATTTCGTGGAAGGGGGCTAGCAACCTGTGTCTTGCCTATCATGACTCTAAATTAGAGTCTTGGGGACAAGATTCTCCCATGGGGGAGGCATCATTTTCCTGGGTCTCCCAGACTTTTGGTTGGGGAAAAAGGGATGGAGTGGGTGGAGGTGGGGGTGGGGGCCAGGCTGGGGGGCCACCAGGTCCTCAGAACAAGGTGGGGTGCTCAGGCATTACATCTATGGTTCTTGGGTGGGGACGTGGCTGGTGGCCACTGGGAGTCTAGACGGAGCCTGGCTGGCTAGACTGGGGCTCTGGCTAGCTCCTGGGTCAGGGAGGCCAGTCCAGCAGGGAGGGGTCCTGAATGGAAGGACATAAGGGTTGGGTCAGTTTATTCTCAGAGACCTGTGCCTGATGGGCTTAAGTGGGGAAACTCACCAGGAATGGGAAAGCCTGGTGCAACAGGGCTTAGTCCCCTGGACAGTCTCAGTCCCCTGTCCTCTCTGAGACTTCTTCCCTAGGTACATAGTCCTCACATGGGACTTCTGGAGCTCTGGCTCCTGCTCCTGGCTTACATAGCCCAGTGGATGGAGAGGGCCTCTCACCTAGAACTTGTAGCAAATGTCCCAACTGCGGGACTCATCTTGTAACTGGAACTGCTTGGCATGCCTGCCCTGAGCTGGGAGCTGGGGTCAGTCACACTGGTGACTCTCTGTTGGAAGCCAAGGGGCCATGGGTACTGGTAGACCCAACCCAAAGTGATCCTTAAGCAGGGGCCCTTTCCTCCGGAATATCTTTACCCCCAGGAAAGACATACAGTAGGTGGGGGCCCAAGGGGCCTACAAGGTCACCAAAGCATGCAAGGGGAGGGTCCCCTTTCTGGCAGGCAAGCAGCCACTTTCTAAATGCTCCCCTCCACACTGCTTGGCAGGGCAATGGTGCATGCCTCTGGCCCAGGTCAGCATGATCAGCTGATCTTGGGTCAAGAGGCCCCAAGGCCATGGGCTCCCCATATGTACATGTGAAAGGGTGACTGGCGCGTGTCCAACTCACAGGCATATCTTTGCGCTTCTCTCTAGTCTCATAGATCCTCCGTGGGATCTCATAGGCTACAGACCCTCGGTGGAGATTTCCTCTTTCTCGACACTCTCCATCCTCCTGGCATCTCTGATTCAACATTCTGCTATATTTCCTTCTGCTCTCCTGGCTGCTCCTTCTCAGCCTAGCTTTCTGTCTCTTTCTCCCTGATACAATGTTTACACTGAGCCTCACTCCTCGGCCCCCTTCCCTCTCACTGCAAACCATCCCAGGTACTGCTCTCCAGCCCTGACTCTGGGACCACATGTAGACGAATGGCCCCCAGCTTTGCATCTCTAAGCCTTGAGCTTTGGACTTGCCCACTTGACATCCCGTTAGATCCCGCACTTGCTCTTGCTGTCCCCGGTCCCATCTGATCCTCTTCTTGTCTTCCCCAGGAGCAGATCCTCTAGCTGTTCATCCAGAGACCTGGGACAGGCCTGCACCTGCCAGCCCCCAGCTCAGTCCTATAGTGTTGCGAGGCTCTGCATAGGGTCATTCAAAGCAGATGTGCTCTGGGATGGAGCACAATCCCTGGCACTTAGTAGGGGTTCAGTTAGCATTTATGCTGTGGAGGGACCCAAACTGCTGTGTTCTAACAGGACCCCGTGGGAGAGCTCGGCTTCTAAAGCTTTGCTTGGTACGCCTGGATGGCGGGGATTATTGCTGCTATTCTAGCTTACTAGGAAGAAAAAAAAATAACAGCTCATCTCTGTTATCAAAACCAGAGGAGAACCACTGGTTTGTCAGTGCAGGCAGGAATCACACTATGAACACTGAGTGCGGCGTCCACAGGCCCAGCAAGGACGAGCTTGGGATGGTTGGGATTATCTCTGCACGTGTTTCTTTCCTTCCTTTCTTGATTTTATTATTTACTTATATGACAGAGAGAGAGAGAGAGAGATCACAAGTAGAGAGAAAGGGAGAGAGAGAGGGAGGAAGCAGGCTCCCTGCTGAGCAAAGAGCCCCATGCAGGGCTCGATCCCAGGACCCCCGAGATCATGACCTGAGCTGAAAGCAGAGGCCTAACCCCCTGAGCCACCCAGGCGCCCCCTTTTTTTTAACTTTTAATTTTGAAATGATTTACTGGATGTTGCAAACACTGTACATAGAGTCCTCCTAGACTTGCCCCAATGGTGACATCTTACAGGACTGCAGTACAATATAAAAATCCAGGAAAGAGACACTGGTGTAAATACTGTTAACTAGACTATCAGCTTTGTCGGCGAAGCTGAAACTTGCAGTCGTGTGTGCGCCTGTGCGCGTGTGCCTGTGTGCGCGTGCGTGTGTAGTTCTGTGCAACTCCACGCCATGTGGAGATTCGGTAACCCCCACCACGATTAAGACGCAGGACTTGGAGACGTGGGTAGCTGTATCCTGGGGGATACAAACAAGTCACCAGGAAGAATCGGCTTCATGTTCACTTCCCAAGAAGACACTACCAGCTACGGAGTTCATGCAAATGAAGACCGGTTCCCATGGAAGAGACGCCTTATTAAAATAATGGCACATGTGCCTTCGAATGAAATACTCCTTTTCATGTTGTTTTTCAGATAATATTCTCTTCCTTTAGTTACATGGCTTGATGCATATCTGGAATGTGTGTACGAAAGAGGGAAAAGTACATGGGAAAATCACCATATAATTGTCGTGAGGGAAAATGCCCTATCAAAGAAATGGTAATAGCAGATACCTAGTAACGTTTACGGTGTGCTCAGGAACAAAAAAGCTTAAAAAAAAATCCATTGTCCCAAATGAACTCCCCTGTGTCAGCAATTTGTATTCATATCCCTCCTCACCTCTTCCTGTCTCTATCCCCAAGCAACTACTTAGCTGCCCCTTCATTTTTGAAAAGGTGATATAAATGAAAATATATAGTCCATAATCTTTGAGATTTTTTTCCTCCCATTTAGCATAATTCCCTTGAAATTCATCAGGTTGTTGCATGAATCAATAGTTCATTCCTTTTTATCGCTGCCTAGTGTCCCCTTATATGGATAGATCTGAGTTTTTTCATCATTAAAGAGTAGAGGTTCTGTGATTATTCATGTACAGGTTTTGGTGTGAATATCAGTTTTCATTTCTCAGGAATGAAAGTCCAACAGGGTGAGAGCTGGGTTGCGTGCTAAGTGCATGTTTACTTTTGTGAGAAACTGGTAGATACAGTTTCCAGAGTACCACCTTACAGTCTCACCAGTGATGAATGAGAGATCTCTGCCTTCTTTCTACAATTTGGTGTTATCACTATTTTTTTTCTTGTAGTTGTTTTAATAGGTGCATAGTAATATCCCATTCTGGTTTCCATTTGCATTTCCTAGTGGCTACTGGAGCTAAACAGTTTTTTTCAATGAGCTTATTTGCCATCTCTATCTTTGGTGAAATGTCTGTTCATGTCTTTTGCCCATTTTGTAATTGGGTGTGTCTTTTTTGAATTTTTGTTGAATTTTTGTTTTTTTTTTTTAAATAATAACAAGAACTGACAAACATTTCTTTTTTTCTTTTGATGTTTTTCACAATAATATAAGTTGATAAGACACCCAAACGTCTGTGTAATGTACCTGTATTAAGGATTAATTAGGTTAGCTGTTGTAACAAACAACTGTCAATTCTCAGAGTTTAAGAACAGTAAACGTGTATTTCTTGCTAACACAAAGCCAGAAGTGTGTTGTATGGTTCTTTTCAGTAGCTTTTGCCAAGCAATAACTGTGGAATCTGGGTCCTTCCCATCCCGAAGCTCTTATCAGTTAGATCCCATGGTCTCTGAAGGAGCTGTGGAGAGGAAGAGAGAAAAGGGAAACACACAGATTTTGTTTTTTATGATCAATGCCAGAGGTGGTGTACATTCTTCTCACCTACCTCTTATTGGCCAGGATTTAGTCACATGGTCCCAATCCCACCTCAAGGGAGACTGGGAGTGTGGTCTTCTTGTGTGTCCAGGAAGAGGTGGTAGATTCGAGGAGTACTGGGGACATTCCTTTCATTACTGAGGTATAAGATGGAGCACTCACTTGTTTGTTCAGCCGACACCTGGCTCACAGACCTAGGTGCCTGATGAGTCAAGTGCTGGGCAAAGGGGGTTATCACCACTACATCTACTGCAAGCCACAGTGGTCTCCAGATGGGATGCTGGGCCCTGAGTAGGGCCTTTATTGGGCCAAAGGAAGAGTTGGGAAAGATAGCAATGGGTATCACTGTTTCCTTCCTTCCTCCCATCCCTCTCTCTCTTTTTTAAAGATTTTATTTTTTTTATTTGAGAGAGAGAGTGAGCACAAGCAGGGGGAGGGGCAGAGGGAGAAACAGGCTCCCCACTGAGTGGGAAGCCCAATGCGGGCTCCATCCCAGGACTCTGGGATCCAAGGCAGACGCTTAACTGACTGTGCCACCCAGGTGCCCCTATCAGCCACTT
The DNA here is from genome assembly GCA_004024625.1 of Mellivora capensis. NCBI lineage: Eukaryota > Metazoa > Chordata > Mammalia > Carnivora > Mustelidae > Mellivora > Mellivora capensis. Next base: position 198,498 of record PISX010000449.1, on the reverse strand, counting down.
CCACCTCTGCATCTAGTAAAGCGTCTGTTCCTAAGAACTTATAATGCAATTGGTCCATATGTAAGGGGTCAGGAGGGTTGGGGAAGTTGGCTCCCTGCCCCATTTGATCCTCTAGCTCAATTTGCAAACTGGTAGCAGGTGAGTCTCACTCAGTTAACAAGCATACTTTATTTGGCCTGTGTGGTGTCATTTTAAAAATCAAATGTATTTTAAAAAAAATATAAATATCATAAGGTTCAATGAGCATATATATGCAGAATCACCAGATCAGTATAATAGTACTTAGCAAGGGGTTTATGGTGCATATAAGAAGAGTCTGCTGGGGCGCCTGGGTGGCTCAGTGGTTGAAGCCTCTGCCTTCGGCTCAGGTCATGGTCTCAGGGTCCTGGGATCGAGCCCCGCATCGGTCTCTCTGCTCAGCAGGGAGCCTGCTTCCTCCTCTCTCTCTGCCTGCCTCTCTGCCTACTTGTGATCTCTCTCTGTCAAATAAATAAAATCTTTAAACAAAAAAAAAAAAAGAAGAGTCTGCTGACTGGGAGCCCTCAAACCCACAGTGGAATGAGGCCCAGAGGTATATTGTTATAAGACAGTCTATGCAGTGAAAATACAGAGGCTGTTTATTTTTCCCAATGCTTGGGAACAGCATGCGGGTTTTCCCAGTGTGAGGGGATTGGTTAAAACAGTTACTTCATGCCAGCTTTGGTTAACAGCTTAAGTTTCATTTAGGATTTTTAGAGACATTTCCAAGAAGTAGCCTGTTAAGTTTTGCTTATTTAGTAGAATAAGCTAAATTGTTTCACTTACACGGCTTAAATGGTTTTGTCTGGTCAGGGGATTTTCAAGTTTGGTCTTCATTTTGCACTTTACCTGTATTCACATATATAGGAATGTAAATGTAAATATATAAAAATTATCTATGTAAGTTATAGATCTACATATAGTGTATAAGTTCTATGTAAATTCTATATTATATGTAGATATACAACAGGTATATCTGTGAGTGGGCCATCACTGCTGTGATTATACAATGTTATATGGCAGAAAAGGTTTTGCAGAAGTAATTAAGTGCTTTCAGCAATTGACTTTGAGTTAATCTAAAGGCACATTATTCTTCACTGGCCTGACCTTGAAAGAGGTCCAAAGTGGAAGAGATTCTCTCTTTGGCTTGAAGGACCACATGGAAAAGAAGAGGGCGTGGCCTTTAGGAACTAAAGGCTTCAGCCTCACCCCTGCAAAGAACTGAAATTCTCTGTCACCCTGAATGAACTTGAAAATGGAGTCCAAGTTCTAAATGAGAATGCAGCTAGGCGGACACTTGATTTTATGAGCACTTTAAGACCCCAAGCAGAGAACCCAGGTGTACCATGCCAGGGCTTCTGACCTGCGTAACTGTGTGAAGTATATAATTATATGTGGAACAATAAATCCATATTTTTCTAAAAGATTTTATTTATTTATTTATTTATTTGTCAGAGATTGAGAGAGAGAGAGAGAGAGAGAGCATCTACAAGCAGGCAGAGTGGCAGGCAGAGGCAGAGAGAGAAGCAGGCTCCCTGACGATCAAGGAGCCTGGCGCAGGACTCGATCCCAGGACCCTGGGATCATGACCTGAGCCGAAGGCAGAGGCTCAACTGACTGAGCCACCCAGACGTCCCTAAATCCATATTTTTAGAAAAAGATTTATTTATTTATTAGAGAGAGAGAGTATGAGTAGGAAGAAGGGCAGAGGGACAAGAGACTTCCTGCTGAGTGCAGAGCCCTACTCGGGGCTGGTTGTGGGGCTGCACACCAGGCTTGATCCCAGGACCCTGAGATCATGACGCGAGCCAAAGTCAGACTCTTAACTGACTGAGCCACCCAGGTGCCCTTAAGTCCATATTATTTTAAGCTGCTAAATTTGTGTTAATTTGTGATACAGCAATAGAAAAACAATGCATTTCCCCTTTGGATGGCCTTGGCACCTTTGCTGAAAATCAATTGAGCATATATGTCTGGGCTTATCTCTGGACTCTGTTCTTTTCCATTGATCCGTATGTCTTTCTTTTCTTTTTTTTTTTTTCAAACTACTATCATTTGGATTTCCATAGCTTTATAGTAAGTTTTGAAAATTGGACACTGGCTTCCAGATTTGTTATTCTTTTTCAAAATTGTCTTGGCTATTTTAGGTTCTGTGCATTTTCACATAAGGTTTAGAATCCGTTTTTCATATCTACAAAAAAATTGCTGGAATTTTGAATCTGAAGATCGATTTGGGGAGATTACACAGATTAATAATATTGAGTCTTCTGATTCATGAACATGATATTTATTTCCATCAGTTTAAGTCTCCTTGAATTTCAGCAGTGTTTTGTAATTTTCAGTGTGGAAATCTTCATTTGGAAGATCATCATTTTGGAGGCATCATTTGTTAAATGTGTTTGTATGTATGTAATTTTTTTTCATGCCATTGTAAATAAAGTATTTTTAATGTTTATATTCCAATTTTTTTGCTGCTAGTGTATAGAAATGCAATTCTTGTTTCAACCTTGTATCTGTGAATTTGCTAACTTCATTTATTAATTCCAGTAATTTGGGGTAAATTTTTTTAAAAGATTTTATTTATTTATTTGAGAGGGAGAGAGAATGAGAGAACAAGAACATGAGCGGGGAGGAGGGGCAGAGGGAGAGGGACAAGCAGACTCCCCACTGAGCAGGGAGCCCGATGTGGGACTGGATCCCAGGACGCTGGGATCATGACCTGAGCCGAAGGCAGACACTTAACCAACTGAGCCACCCAGGCGCCCTGGGCTAAATTCCTTAGGGTCATCTACATAGACAATCAAATTTTCTACGAATGCAGGCAGTTTTATTGACTTCCTTCAAATGTGTTTGCCCTTTGTTCATTTTTCATGCTGTACCACAGTATACGGGACCTCCAGTATGATGTTAATGGGGGTTGTGACAGGGGATGGCGTTCAGTGTATCACCACTTAGTATAGTACAAATACTTTTTTGTCTTCAAATTGAGGAATTTTATTTTTCTTCCTAGTTTGCTGGAAATTTTTGTCACGAATCAATGTCAAGTTTTCTCAAATTTCTTTCCTGCTTCTATTCAAATTGATGAGGGAAAAACTATAAGGGAATTCCAGTGCCTGTCTCAAAGCCCTTCTGGGTTCTTCTTCCCTACCCAGCTTCCCGGGTGAGCGCCAAAAGTACCAGGTATACAGAAGTAGAAGGTTATAAATTACTCTCCCTGCCTGTGCTGGGGGCTCAGACCTCTGGAGAACGCTCTCCTCTGAGCTCGCTGGTGTTAAATAAACCTCGGATCCTCCAAGGTCTCCCAGAGCTGCTTGGTTCTTCCGTTGGGATCCTGTCCAGGTTCCATAACATTTGGTTCCCTGACCTGGAAGCCCAGCCGTGCTGGCCCAGTAATGGAGAAGGTGCGCCCTGCCTAATCTTTGGCGGGCAGTCTCCCGCCTGGTGCCTGGTCACCTCAGACCAGCCCTGTGGCCACTGTTCCTGCCGGACTCAAAGGAGATTTGGCGGGTGAGGACCTGGTCCCAATCACGTCGGATTCCGGTAAGGCCCGGGGCCCCAGGACCCATCAGGCCCACCGGTGAGGGTGGATAGGGGAAGCTGATCACTTCCCAGAGACCTCTTAGAGGTCCACAATCAGGACCTCCCGGGGCGGGAGAGGTCCCTCAGGTGCCCCCAAAAGGGGCGATAGGAAGGGATTTCCGAAAGGAATTCCACAGGTCAGGGCCTCCTGGGAGGGATGAAATGTAATAACTTTTGGAGAATGCACGAGTGAATGTACAGTTTAACCTGGCTTGTTAGGTGGACTGGTTCCGTGGCTCCACAGAACCGGGGGGGCACTCTTAGGGTCCCCGGAAGCCTGCAGAGTCCGAGTGGGCCCTAACCTGTTTCCGTGGTGACCTCATAAGGTCTAAGGTGAGCCCTTTGGGTGCCAGTCTGGCTTTATACAGACTTGCTGTGGCCAAGAGGCACCCAAGTGTCCTCTGGGATGGCGGACAGATGCCCGTCTGGCATCTGGCATCTGACATCTGACATCTCTTGCCTTTATCAGGTCTTTAACATCCCTAATCCTATTTAGGCTTGTACTTTAAAACTTTCTAAGGTTTTAACAAACTTCCTAGGATTTAAATTGTAAATGAAATCTTCTTAACTTATTAGGCTTTTTATTTGGTATGCTAAATCACTCCGAAAGTACTGTTAAATGATAAGCCTTGGGTTACATTTGGATGGGTGCTACTTCTTTTCTGGAGGTTCTATGCAGTTCCAAAAGTTTAAACAGACTAATATAAGATCATCGATGTTCTGACTATTGAAGTGTTGTGTGTCACAGAATAACTAAGCTTCCTTGTCAACCGTATTGGGGTGAACTCTCCTATTGGGCCATTGGCAGTGTCTTTTTTTTTTTTTAAATTTATTTGACAGACCAAGATCACACGTAGGCAGAGAGAGAGGGGGAAGCAGGCTCCCTGCCAAGCAGAGAGCCCGATGTGGGGCTCGATCCCAGGACCCCGGGATCATGACCCGAGCCGAAGGCGGAGGCCTTAACCACTGAGCCACCCAGGCGCCCCGGCCATTGGCCATTGGCAGTGTCTTTACAGTTGTTCTTATTGTCTTGCAAAATGAGGTTCAGCTTCAAGGAAGTTCTTGTAAAGGACTTTTAGGACAAAAACAGGTATTCAGTATCTTTAAGCTCAAAACTGAAATGACTAAGAATTTCCAGAACTAATTAAAAGTTGCATTCAAACTAAACAAGAATTAGTAACATGGGACTAAATGAACTAAAAGGACGATTATAGTGTTTGAAATTTGAAACATTGCTGACTCTTCTAGATTAAGAGAAACTTTAAGTATTAATTTGCGAACAAATTGAAGCCTTTAACTTTTTGGTCTACCTGAACCCTCTGAGATTCAAAAGGTTTCAGTAAGTATTTTTTCTTCCATGGCAATCATAGTTATTTGCATAAGTTCAATAAGAATCTGTTCTCCTTATAGCAGGACACCATTGAAAACATTGGTTATTTTACCAAGACTTTGACTGGAATGTCTTATTTGAGAGACATGCGTAGATTCAGATATGACCAAATAGCTTTAAGGAACTAAGGTTGACTTCATGAAATGTGGAGATGGTCTGCAAAGCTGGATGCCATCTATTGCCTCCTTTTCTGTGTGCTTGCTTCTATGTGGGTCTCTCTCCCTATTGTTGGGGTGGCTTTGAGACTTGCTTTGAAAAATGGAATACAAGAAAATGATGCTCTCTCAGTTCTAGATCCATCCCTCATGAGCCTGGGCAGCTCCTGTTTTTTCTTAAAGCCAGCCACTGTGTAAAAAATCCGACTACTCTGAGACCACATTGCTGAGAGGAAGCTCAAGTGGAGAGATCATTTGGAGGAACACTGAGGTACCAGACATGTGAGTAATTCATTCTTGGAACTTCCATTTTGGCCCAGCTGCCAGCTGAAAGCAATGGAGTGAGTCATTCCAGCCAGTACCATTTGGAGAAGAACCACCCAGCTGAGGTCAATTAACTTAGCAACAGCAAAGGGATTGCTACTTTTGTTATTTTAATTTACTAAGTTTTGGTATTATCTATGAAGCAATAGTGTGCTGAAAAGAAGGGCTATTCATGTTTTCTCTTTTTTCTTGTGTCACTTTTGGTATATTTTGTGTCTCAAGGAATTTGTCCATTTCATCTAAATTGTTGGATTCTTCATGAAGTTTTAAATAATATTTCCTTTTTAAAAAAGATTTTATTTATTTATTAGCGAGAGAGAGAACAGATGAGGAAGGGGAGAGGGAGAAACAGGCTCTCCTACTGTGCAGGGAGCTGGACGCATTTTCGATCCCAGGACCCCGGGATCATGACCTGAACCGAAGGCAGACAAATAACCAACTGAGCCACCCAAGCACCCCAGTATTTCCTTATTTTTAAATTATTGGTCAGATCTCTAGTGGTAACTGCTCTTCCATTTCAGGTATTTTGTAATTCATACTCTTTTTCTCAGCCTTCCTGATCAAGAAATTGTTTGGAGTTTTTACAGTTTTATTAATCATTTCAAAGAGCTATTTTTGGCTCTATTAGTTTTCTCTGTTTATTTTCTTATTTTATATTGAATTGATTTTGGCTCTTTATTATTTCTTTCCTTCTACTTGCTGTGGGATTAATAGGTTCTTCCTTTTTAGACTGCTAAGATGTAAATTTGAACTATTGATTTTTAATCTTTGCTTTTTTCCTGTTATACATATTTAGAACTTTGAATTTTCTTCTAGGCACTATTTTAGGTACATTCCATAAAATTTGTTATTTTTTTTAATCATCATTCAGTTAAAATATTTTCTGATTTTGCTACTAATTTCTCTGCGTCATCTAAGGTTTTTTTTAGAAGTATGCTGTCTGCTTTCCAAATATTTGGGGTGATTTTCTAGACATTTTATTGTTCTCAATTTTTAACCTAATTCCATTGTGCTCATGAAATGTACTCTCAGAAGATTTTAATCTTTTGCAATTTACTGAGACTTATTTTATTGCCCAGCATATGGTTTATTTTGGTGAACATTCATGTGCACTTGAAAAAAAAAGTGTATTTTGAAGTTGTTCAGTGAGATACTCCGAAAGTGTCAATTAGATAAACATTGTTGATAGTGTTGTTCAGATCTTTTACATCCTTACTGATTTTGTTTCCTTATTCTGTAACTTACTGAGGTAGAGGTGTTAAAATCTTCAGTTATCAATTGTCTAATATTCTCTTCCCTTGAGTCAATTTTGCTTTATGAATTTTGAAGCTCACTTACTAGGTGCAAACAATGCTAAGTTTTTGTGATTTCCCAGGACCCTGGGATCATGACCTGAGCTGAAGGCAGATCCTTAACCAACTGAGCCACCCAGGCATCCCAACTTTGTCTTATTTTATTTTATTTTTTCAAGATTTTATTTATTTATTTGACAGAGAGAAACACAGCAAGAGAGGAAACACAAGCGGGGGGAGTGGGAGAGGGAAAAGTAGGCTTCCTGCTGAGCAGGGAGCCCAATATGAGGCTCAATCCCAGGACCCTGGAATTATGACCTGAGCTGAAGGCAGCCACTTTAGAGCTGAGCCACCAGGCACCCCCTTTGTCTTATTTTAATATAACCATAGTAGTTTTCTTCTTTTTATCATTTTCATCTTTTTTCCATTCTTTTAATTTTAACCTTTCTGTATATTTACATTTCACATTCATAAAGTTGGGCATTGCTTTTAAAAAATCTATTCTAAAAAAAAAATCTATTCTGACAATCATTTCTTTAATTAGAGTGTTTGGCTCATTTACACAAAATTATTGATATTGTGGGTTTTAAGTGTAATATCTAGTTATTTGTTTTATATTTGTCCCATCTGCTTTGGGTTCCTATTCTTCTTTTGTTGGCTTCTTTTGGATTAATTGAGTATTTTTAAATTTTTTAATCTCCTCTATTGGCATCTAACTATTCCTCTTTTTCATTTTTATTTTTAGTAATTTAAGAGATTACAATATGTGTTTTTAACTTATCACTGTCTACTTATAATTAATATTGCCTCATTTCACACATTACTATTTACATTTCACAAAGAAACTAATAGAGCATAACTTCATTTTCCTCTCTATTCTTTGTATTATTGCCATAATTTAAATTTTGTATGTATTATACCTCAATTTATTTATTATCTATCTACCTATCTGAGAGGGTGCACCAGTGGGGGGCAGGGGCATCGGGAAAGGGAGAGAGAGACTCTTAAGCAGAGAGAGAGAGAGAATCCCAAGCAGGTTTCATGCTGTGTGGAACCTGATGAGGGGCTTGATCTCACACCCCTGAGACCATGTTCTGAGCCAAAATTGAGAGTGGGATGCTTAACTTACTGAACCACCCATGTACCGCTATAAACCTCAATTTATAATGCTATTACTTTTGCTTTAAATGGACATTTGTCTTTGAAGGAAATGAAGGGAAAAACTAGAGTTTTAAGTGTAGATGTTTATCCTTTTCAGTGCTTGTCATTCCTTCCTGTAGATCTGTGTTTCCATCTGGTGTCATTTCTCTTCAGTCTAAGAACTCTCTTTAGTATTTCTTTTTTGTATTTCTTATATGTATTATTTGTATTTCTTATGCCAGGTCTGCTGGCAAATGGTTCTTCCAACTTTTGTTAATCTGAAATGTCTTCATTTCATCCTTATTTTGAAAGAATATTTTTGTTGGATATAACACTCATCAGTTACAGTTTTCTTTCTTTCTTCTTTTCTATGTTATTCTATGATCTTCTAGCCTCCATTGTTTCTAATGAGTATACAGTTGTTACTGAAGTCATTGCTCCCCTGTATTTATTTTGTCATTTTGCTCTTGTTGCTTTTAAAGTTTCTTTTCTGGGCACCTGGGTGGCTCAGTTGGATAAGCATCTGCCTTTGGCTCAGGTCATGATCCCAGGGTCCTGGGATCGAGCCCCATGTCAGGCTCCCTGCTTGACGTGGAGCCTACTTCTCCCTTTCCTCCCTGCTCATGCTCTCTCTCACTATCTCTGTTTCTCTCTCAAATAAATAATAAATAAAATCTTTTAAAAAATAAAAATAAAAGTTTCTCTTCATCTCTGGTTTGCAACAGTTTGATTATCATGTGCTTACTTGCAGTTTTTAAATTTTATTTAGTCCTTCTTGGGGGCTCATTTAATTTTTGGGTTGGCAAGTTGATGCTTTTCACTTTGGGAACATTTCAACCATTATTATTTTTTTAAAAATGTTTCTTTCCCATTTTTCTCTCTGCTTTCCTTTGAGACTTGAATTAGACTTCTTTTGACTAATGTGCTACAGGTCACTGAGACTCTGTTCATGTTTTTAGACATTTTTAATCTCTTTCCTGCAGAGTGGAAATTTTTATGAATTTGTCTCTGGTTCATTGGCTCTTTCTCTTGACACTTTAAATATGCTTTTAAGCCAATCTAGTAAATTTTTGATTACTGATATTTTCTTTTCAGTTGCAGAATATCCATTTTTCTTTTTCATAATTTCTTTTTCTCTGCTTACCTTTTTCATCTGTTCACTCATTACAACCCTATTTTTCTCTAAGTTCTTAAACATGTTTCTAATAGCTCTTGAAAGTCCTTGTAATGCTGATTCTGATTCTAACATTTGGGTCATCTGAGGATCTGTTTCTGTCAACTGCTTTTTTTCTTGATCATGAGTCACATTTTCCTGTTTTTTTGCATGCCCAGCAATTTTTATTGTATTGTGGACATTGTCAATTATACATTTTAAGGAATCTGGCTTAGTTTTACTCCAATTAAAGGGTTTGGAGGTTTATTTTTTCTGGCAGACAATTTACTGGCAGTTCTTGATCCTATCCAGGCTTGGTTTGAGCCTTTGCCAGGGCAGCAATGAATCCATTGCTGTGTAACAAATGGTCCCCAAACTTAGCACTTCAAAACAAAAAAATTTAAGATGCTTCCATTTTTAAGGATCAGGAGTCTGGGAGTGAGTTGGCTTGGTTGTTCTGGGTCAAAGTCTCTTACAAGGTTGCTGTCAGGCTGACATTTGGTGCTGTGGTCATGTAAGGCTCTACTGTGGCTACAAAATATGCTTTTGAGCTCACTCACCTGCTTGTTGATGGACATCTGCTCATTGTTGGCTGTGACAGAGGCCTCTGTCCCTCTTTCCTTGGGCTTCCCCATGGGGGGACTAGATGAGGGTTGGGCTTCTCCATGGGGGGACTAGATGAGGGTCTGAATAATAAGAATCATTGAGAATCATTGGGGACCGCCTGGAAGGTTGGCCACCAGCTGTTGGAGGGGTGTAGGGTAGCACTTAACTTTAGGGTGGGACTCCTCAATCTTGACACTTGACATTTGGGGCTAGGACCTTCTTTGTTATGGGGACCATCTTGTGCACTGTAGAATATGTAGCAGCATCCTCCATCCTACCCACTAGATGGTGATAGTATTTCCCACCATGACTGTGAAAAGTTCTCCAGATTTTGGCAGAATCAGTTTGGGGGAGGAGCCAAATCACCCCTTTTTTCTGAGAACCACTTCTCCAGGACATGTTTCTTACTCATGAGATGCGGGTATATATTGCAACTCAGGTGAATGTCTTAATTCACTTTCTTTCCCTTAATGGGATTGGGGCAGAACCCCAATGGGTCCTACCAACTGTGTGACTTTCAATATCTCAGTTCTGCTTTCAACTGTGTGTCAACTGATTTCCACTGGATTTTTCTTTCTCTGTACCCGTGCAGTGAGGGTCTCAGCCAGAAATCTGTGATGCCCCTCTACACATTACTCAATGCTTTTACATTTCAGGTGTTTCAGCAACCCAAACTCTGATGCCTTTTTCCTCAATGCAGCATTTGTGCTCTCTCTACTTGTCATGCTGGGGCTCCACATGGTCAGGAAATCGTTCTCGGTCAATAGCCACAGAGCACACGGGGCTCATCTGATGCTCACCTTCTCTCAGGGGTGCAGTCACGAGCTGGCGATTGTCCAGTGCCTGAAAACATTAGCTTTAGGTGTTTTGTCTCATTATATCTGTTGACAGCAGAAGAACAAGTGTGATGCCAATTAGTCCATCACGGTGGATGTAGACATATCCCACATAATGGGTATTTTTTTTTTTAAGGAACCAGCATTAAAAAAAATTAGAAAGTTTCATTTAAAAACAAATCTCTCCACTGCCCTTGAAAATCGTATCCGTCAACAAGGCATTGACAAATAGCAGCATTTGGCCAGATTGATGGTTGCCATTTACCTTCACACTTATGCTGCTGTTTTCCTCATTTCTATACATCCCAGTCTCTCTACTCATGTCTCCTACACAAATGAAAAGGATACTCAGGGGGCAGTGTGCTTTTTCTTGTACATGTCCAACCTCACTTGTTTTGTCATCCGTGTTTGAGTTGGTCACCTTTCTCCTTGAAATTTAGGGCCCGGGGGACAGATGAGGTCCAGAGAGAGGAAAGCATCCTGGTGTCATTCGTCTTGTCCATAAACAAATCTTGGAGACTGATTTCAGCCAGTGCATCTCCTACGGATTCACTGTGCTAGGTTTAGCCACATAGGTACCACCAGGCAATTAAAAAAAAAAAGATTATTTATTTAAAAAAAAGATTTATTTGTTTGTTTGAGAGAGAGGGGGAGAGTGTGCATGTGCACGCGAATGAGTGGGGGGAGGGGCATAGGGAAAGTGACAAGCAGACTTCTTGCTGAGCAGGAAGCCCTACTTGGGACTCGATCCCAGAACCCTGAGGTCATGACCTGAGCCGAAGGCAGATGCTTAACCGACTGAGCCACCCAAGCACCCCTAGGCAGTTAATTAAACAGACTCCCTGAGGGGTTGGCTCTGATGTGGTTGTCTGAGCCCAATCAGAAGCAATTGATTTTCTTGAGGGCTCTGGCAGGAGACCCTTCAGGAGCAAGTTACTGAGAGAAAACTCGAAGTGCAGAGGGACCCGACTTTACACATGTCTGGGCCGCCATCTGATTCAGCTCTTAGCACCCTGTCTAGGGGTTCTGAACTCTACCCTAAATGGAGATCCTGTGGCTTATTCCCCAGGGAAACCCTGTGCACTTAATTGGACCAACCATCATTGGATTTGTAAAGGCGGGGAGAGCCTTAACCTGTGCTTAAGGGAGGTTTGCACACTCCACTGTTCAGTGGGGTCTGATATGCAACATAAATGAAAAAGTTCAAAAATTCAAATATTTATATTAAAAAGCTAGGTGTTTAACGAGAGTGGTAATGGGGTCTGTGGCCACTGGAGAACACATTTCCTGGTTGGGCAATCTCTCTCTGGAAGTTTAAAACATGGTTCAGAGTGAGCACCAGTGTCTGGGCTTGATGGCCTGAGATGCCCTCTGGCCACATAGCATGACCCCTCTAGGACTATCTGTATCCTGGGGTCCTAGGGCTGTACTCTTCTGAGATTCGGAGATGTCTGGTGCTCAGCTAGTGCAGGGGCTGTGGAGGGGAGAGAAGGGGGCTGGCACTATATGGCCATTCATCCTGCCTGGACTCTTTCCCCACGTCTCACTCTCGGGGGCCTGACTCCAGCCTGCCCTGTTGTGAGACACATGGGATGCTGAAATTCTGGATCTGAACAGGCAGGGATGGGAACAGGCAATGGATCCCCTGAGCCCGTGAAGCCATGAAAGGTGGTCACCCTGAGACCCCCACTCCATTCCTTGACCACAGCAAATAGTCCTCCTCCAGCCTGGGGGCTGTGCCCCCCCGATTCCCTGAGTGCAATAGGAAATGCCCTCTTTGCTGCAGTCTCCTGTTTGTTCTTCCCATTCAGAGGCAAATCCACTTCTGCAAACAGGTCCCCAAGGGCACTGAGGAGGCATTTGGTTCCTTTTTCTAGGTGTTCATGGGAAAAATGCATGCACTTGGTTATAAATATTATATTTTCCGGAATGCTGATATTAATTATATTACTAGATTTAGAAGAACACCGTGCAGTATCTATGTATAATTGTTTTAAACTATCAGAAAACTAGACAAAATAGAAATGTCCTGATCTTCATAACTACCATATTCCAAAAGCCTGCAGCAAACAGGCTACTTGGTTGACGATGTTTTGGACATCTTTACAGTGTGAGCAGGACCAGTCTCATAGCACCCCTACTATTAATACCATATTTGGGGTCTCCATGAATGCTCTAAGGAATGGAAAGGGTAAAAGTCTGAACTTCAGGATTAGAAGGAAAAAGATTAAGTCCTCATTCTATGTGGATGATAACATATATTTATTAAACATGACTAACTCAACAGACAAAAATAATAGAACTGACAAGGAGCTCAATCAAGGCTTCTAGATGCATCTATCATCAGCTTACTGTCACCAATAGCCTCCCTCTACAGCCGTAACAGCCAACTGCAAAATCAATCACGTTTCTTCCGGGTTGGTGTCCACATCGAGGTGCTGGGAGCGTGGCGTGTCCCTTCCCCACACCTTGTCCTCTGCAATTCTTCCATTTGGCATTCCCAAGTTCTATCCTTTAAAATAATCTGGGAAATGGACTGAAGGCAAATCCTCGAAATGCCTTTTCTGAAAAAACAAAGCTCTTTCTTTATTGATTCAATTTCAAAGTGGAAAATACAGAAGACTCTTTGGCTAAAACATGATTTTGTAAGAGAATCAGTACTTACAGGACCTTTGAAATTCCAAGTACTGAAGCAATAGCAGAATTATCTCTGGGACTACAAATTTACAGGGTTCTCTCTAAACAATCCAAAAAACAGCTGGCTACTATCTGAATCCTCTGTTGGTCTTATCAAATGATGAGATGTTGACAATCAAATAAAGTATCTTTACTGAAAAATGAAATGAAAAAACCACATATTCAGCAAAGGTACTGTAGAAGTGGTAATATTAAAAGAATACCATAGGGGTGCCTGGGTGGCTCAGTGGGTTAAAGCCTCTGCCTTTGGCTCAGGTCATGATCCCAGGGTCCTGGGATCGAGCCCTGCTTCGGGCTCTCTGCTCAGCAGGGAGCCTGCTTCCCCCTCTCTCTCTGCCTGTCTCTCTGCCTACTTGTGATCTCTATCTGTCAAATAAATAAATAAAATCTTTTTTAAAAAAAGAATACCATAAAATGCTCCACAGAAACAAATTCTTAATGAAAAGTGACCCAGAAATTGAAAAAAAGTCAGCATTTGCAACAGCAAAAAAAGCATCTTGAGGGGCTCTTGGGTGGTTCAGTCAGTTAAGCGTCTGCCTTCCGCTCAGGTCATGATCAGGTCCTAGGATTGAGCTCCGAGTCAGGCTCACTCTTCCTCTGTCCCCTCCCCTCCACCCATGCTTTCTCTCTTAAATAAATACACACAATTAGAAAAGGAAAGCATTGTGAAGTCAACCTAACAAAGAACACGCAGGACCTTTCTATAGAGAAATGTAAACTTCCAGTAAAGTATGTAAAGGGAGACATTACCAAGTGGAGAAATCACCATGTACGTGAGTGAATGAGATGTTTTAATGCTATAAGGCCCTTGAGTCTTCCAGACTCTTCTAGGCATTAAATGTGATCGAATCAATTTTTCAGCTGGAATTGTGGAGGAAATCGGCAAACTTACTCCGAAATTTATATGGAAGAATCAAGGTATAAGAGGAGGTAAATCAGTCTTTCACAACTGCTCTGGACTAGATGTCATGTCATATCATAGAGGCTGTGGACCTGGTCAAGGGATAGCCTGGCATGTCGGTAGCGTGGAATAGAGAGTGCAAAATACAATAGGTGTATCTGGGAACTTGATATACAATGCAGGTGGCACCATAAGGAAAAAGGAAAAGGATGGGTTGTAGATGAGGCTGGGAAAATGGGCTCACTTTATTTGTTTTTAAATTTTTAAGCTTTTATTTTAATTCCAGTTGATTAACATAGTGTTCTATTAGTTTCAGGTGCACAACTTAGTGATCCAAAAGTTATATTCAACACCTGGTGCTCAACACAATTGTCCTCCCCAGTCCCTATCACCTATTTCCCCCCCTTTTCTCTCCCCTCTGGTAACCATCAGATTATGCTCTATAATTAAGAGTCTATTTCTTGATTTGTCTCTCTCTCTTATTTTCTCCCTTTGCTTGTTTGTTTTTTCTTGAATTTCACATGAGTGAAATCATATGGCATTTGTCTTTCTCTCACTAACTTATTTTGCTTAGCATAATACTCTCTTATCTCTATCCATGTCTTTGCAGATGGCAAGTCATTTTTATGGCTGAATAATATTCCATTGTGTATATAGACCATATCTTTTTTATCTATTCATCTATTGATGGACACTTGGGCTGCTTCCATAATTTGGCTATTGTAAATAATCCTTCTGTAAACACAGGGGTGCAAATAGCCCTTTGAATTAGTGTTCTTGTATTCTTTGGGTAAATACCCAGTAGTGTGATTGCTGAATCATAAAGTAGCTCTATTTTTAACTTTTTGAGGAACCTCCATACTGTTTTCCACAGTGGCTACACAAGTTTGCCTTCCCACCAATGGTGTCAGAGGGTTCCCCTTTCTCCACATCCTCACCAACACTTGTTTCCTGTCTTGTTAATTTTAGCCATTTTAACTGGTGTAAGGTGGTATCTCATCATAGTTTTGATTTGTATTTCCTGATCATGAGTGATGATGAACATTTTTTCACATGTCTGTTGGCCATCTGGATGTCTTCATGTCTTCTGCCCATTTTAAAACTGGATCATTTGGTTTTGGGGTATTGAGTTTGATAAGTTCCTCATATATTTTGGATATGTCATCTGAAATGTCACTTGCATATGTCTTCTCCCATTCTGTAGGTTGCTTTTTAGTTTTGTTGATTGTCTCCTATGCTGCGCAGAAGCTTTTTATTTTGATGGAGTCCCAATAGTTAATTTTAGCTTTTGTTTTCATTTCCTCAGGAGACATATCTAATGGGACATTGCTATGACCAATGTCAAACTGACTCACTTTAAAACTGGACTTTTACTTCACCCCAATATCTAGGTGATCTTGGGATGGCCTAAAGGCTGACAGATGGAAGGGAGAAGTTGACAGAAAAATAGGTAGGACAACATTTTTGTGATATAGGGCCGGGGAGGGACTTCTTTTGACTCTCCACATTGCAAAACAGATGTGAAAAATAGGTAGATTTTGCTAAATCAAGGTTAAGGATATCTGTTCAATGGAGAACTCTACAGCCTAAGTCAACAGAGGGCATACTGGGAGAAGACATTTGTGGTGCCTTTAACTGCTACGCAGTTACTAGTTAGCATAAAGGAAGGCCTTCTGCCAATTGGTAAGAGACAGACATGCAACCCAATAGAAAACTGGGAAAGGGGAAGAAGAGGCAATTCTCAGAAGGGGATGTTGCTGAAATGCCAGCAAGTGTCCCAAGAGATTTAAACATGCCGTGGTCCAAGAAACACAAATGAAACTCCAACAGAGCGGTGACATCGAAGAGGAGGATGATCCTAAATGTCAGGAAGGGTGTGTGTGCTGGGACTTCCAGGCATGGCTGGTGGGAGTGTGGATAGGACAGCCATTCTGGGAACAACTATGTAGCCATTTAGTGCACACGCCCTTGGACCCAGGAATGCAAGAGAAGCATGCCTGAGAGGACCTGCATGGCTACCTGATTGTGGTTCTGCTTCTGAGAGAAGAATGCAGGAGTCAGGCTCTGGGTTCACTGCCATAGGAATGTTACAGATTCAAGGTGGCAGGTGCCCAAGGCAGAGTACATGCAGCAGGAAGAAACACTGAAGGCGTTGTTCGTTCAGCTCCCTGCACAGACCTCAAAAACAGTGTTGAGGCAGGAAAATGGGAGAAGGGAGTTGTTGTAGCCTAACACTGTTTTGTAAGGCAACAACACATGCACAGTCCAATCCTGCACAGAGCTTTAAGGTTGATCAGAAACAATAGCAAGAATGTGCCTGGGGGGGCAATGGCCTTGGGAGTGGAGAAATGGAAAGAAGGGGTAAAATCAGGTGGAAGGAAGTGAGCCAGAGGCTTGCATGCATTTGTGTTAACAAAGCTGTGATTGGAGGTGCATGGTCTTAGCACAAATCTGCAGTTGAGGTCTAAATAAATATACATAACCACAGATAAATAAATAGTCGAACGAATTCCAGGTTTTAAAAACAAATGGACAAAAGTTACTTGTTCCTATATGCAAGAACCACGAAATAAATGTAAGTGGGGAAACTGGATCTTCATCCAGGGTAAAAGACACCTTCATCCAATCTGATCCCAGACATCCTCGTGATTTAGAAGGTGATTCCAAAAAAATAAAAATAAAAAGGAAAAGCAGTTGCATGTTGTTTTAGCCTTGGAAGGAAAAAGTGGTACGGGACAGTGGTGATCACAGGAGAGTATAGATTTTTAAAAAATGCTTATTATACTGAGAAACAAACTAAGGGTTTTGGAGAGGAGGTGGGGTGGGAGGTTGGGGGAGCCAACTAGTTAGCTAGTTGGTGGGTGTTATGGAGGGTGGGTGTTATGGAGGGCACGGACTGCATGGAGCACTGGGTGTGGTGCATAAACAATGAATTCTGGAACACTGAGAAGAAATCAAAAAAATAAAATTTAAAAAATGCTTATTATAGGCATTAGGGACTAGGTGATACATTTTACATAGGTTTTTTTTTGTTTGTTTTGTATTTTGTTGTTATCTTTTTTTAATTGCTCCTGGCCACCAGCTGCTACTTTCACCTTATTTTTTTTTTTTAAGATTTTATTTGTTTATTTGAGAGAGAGAGAGAGGTCAGCAGGAGAAGCAGACTTCCTGCCAAGCAGGGAGCCTGATGTGGGACTCAATCCCAGGACTTCAGGATCAGGACCTGAGCAGTCACTTTCCCAACTGAGCTACCCAGGTGCCCTGCTATTTGCATCTTAAAGGTGATGATCTTGATTCTTGTAGAGGGAGGTAGGAACCTTGCTTGGGATCATGAGGCAAAGAGTCGACTGGCTTAGAACTCAGGGCCTCAGAGCCTGTGACTTGACCCAGCGACGAGGCTCGGGATGACAGCCAAACCCAGGCAGCTCTGTAAGATGGGATGGGACGCGACCAAGATTAACAGCAGCAACAGATGGGAAATAACAAGTCTGAAAGATGATGGGGAAAATGAATATAAATATAAAGGCTCATTACAACTCTAATCTTCCAGGACAAAGTGTCCAAAGCAAGTGAAAAAGGAAAGTACTTAAAAAGGAAACTGAGGAGGGGCACCTGGGTGGCTCAGTGGGTTGAGCCTCTGCCTTTGGCTCGGGTCGTGATCTCAGGATCCTGCGATCGAACCCCGCATCAGGCTCTCTGCTTGGCGGGGAGCCTGCTTCTCCCTCTCTCTCTGCCTGCCTCTCTGCCTGCTTGTGATCTCTCTCTCTGTCAAATAAATAAATGAAAAATTTAAAAAAAAAGGAAACTGAGGAGTAAACCAATGTCTCAAGGAGCATTTCCCTTTGCAAGTCATTAAGGAAATTCCAAGCCAGAGGACCTTATCACCTTACACATTATTCTGCTGTTTTTAAAAAATGCATGCCATACACTTGATGCTGGTGGGACCATCAGGGATAGGAGCACTCAGGCCGAGCTGGTGGAAGGCAAATGTGTATCCAGCTGGTATGGGGAGCAAACAGCCCTTACATGGGAACTGGAATGATGCTGCAGGATTTTTTTCTGCTACTGTCCCTTTAAAATGTATCCAGTGGGGAGAAGTCTGCCCTCTCCGGAGGAAAAGTGGGCCGGTCTCAAGCTTCTCACAGACTCCATCAGAAGTTAGCATGTCCCGTTCCAGGTTCCAGGTCGTGACTAAACTACACGTGGTGGGATGTCCCACCTCGCACCTACTTCTGGATGGGGTCCTGCCACAGGGACTTGGTGGGGTTGTCTTCTCCGTTTCTTATCTACAGCTTTCCCCAACCCCCAGCCTCATCTTGCCTGCTAAGGTGGGTTGGCTTTCTGTTCTTGGCCTGAATGTTGGGCTAGTTCTCCCATGCATAACATGTGATGGTTGCTGGAAGGTTCCCTGCTGGACTTTTCGCAGCCTCTGTGACCTCGGGGCTCCTGGGATGGAAAGTGCCTCTGTCTGAGGAAGCCTCAGAATGGGGACGGGGGGTGGGGGGAGAGCGGCTGCTGCTGTTGAGGAGGTGAGCAACCACAGCCTCCTCTGCCAGCCCCTCCGGGCGTCTCCAGCTTCTGGCTCTCTGCATGCAGACGCTCTCTCCCCCCCGCCCCCCACCCCCCTTGAGTCCCTTGTCCTCTCAGACTGCAGAACTAGTACATCTGGGGCATCCTGAATCCTTGGTTGGGGAGGTAGGCTGTTTCCAGCTGGGTAGCCCCCTCCAGAATGTGCTCCCATGACAATGACTCAGCTGGCACTGGCTCCCGTGTGGGTGTCAGACCCCAGTCCGTGACCACCACTTGGAAAGTGTCCCCGTGGAAACACCCTCGCTAGACTAGAGGTGAAGGAGGCAGCATCCCACAGCCACACCCTGGGGTGTGGGGGGGACCATTCATAGCATGGCAGTGACTCTTTTCAAATAAATGCCCCCCAAGTCTCTCTTCGAAATCCTCTCTCAACGCCTTCATATTCTCCTAGGTGGAGAAGAGGTTCAGTAGAAATGTCTGCAGGCTGAATTCTGGGGGTGCCCATGAACTTTTGAATTCTGCTTCGATTCCATCTGGGGGCAACCATTAATTTGGCTTATATATTTGAGCGCTAGTGTGTGGGGGGCACGCCAGGAGTGGGTTCTGAGTATTCAAATGTGTCCCTGATATTATGGTCTCTGTTTTGAGCATTCAAGAAAGCAGATGGTATGGCAGGAGGAGGAGGCAAAGTAGGCATCTGCCTGATGACCCCAGGGCAAGAGTTGCGGAGTAGGTCCCTACTGATGGCTGGCATACCAGGCTCACACCTAAAGCTGGGCAGTGAGGTCCACTGAGTCTGAACTGGAAGCCATGGAAAACCCCACTTAAAGTGGCTTACCATTGGCTTATGTTACTGACAAGTCCAGAGAAAATTGGCTGCAGGTGGGGCTTGATCTAGTCATTCCAATGACGTCATGAAGAACCGGCTCTGGCCCTCTGGGATTCTCTTGGTTCTGCCATCTCCAAATGCCGAATTCATCCTTAGCCTGGCTCCCACATGGAAGGAAGCAGCTACAGCCATTCCCGACCACCCACTTTTGCTCTCTCTTGCCGAAGACCCATGGGATAGGGGACTTTCTATCCCAGGAAACCTGAGGGTCACTCTGATCAGACCCACTAAGGTTGTCTGGCCAACTCCTGGGGCCAAGCCCATGCAGTGTACTGGTTCTCTAATTTGTCCCTGTCAAGGGAAGTGGAGGGAAGGTGGCCAGTGAAGTGAAGGGCAGAGGAGGCGATAAGAATGCTCCCTCCCAACCCATGCTGCAGAAGCATGACTTTCTACATCATTACGTGACCTCCCCATCTTATAGCCACGTACCTGCTTTGCCTGAGGCCCTATCTGGGGTTAGTGGATCTGATGCCATGTTTGAACACCTGGAAGCCAAGCTCATGCCACTCTACTGCCTCCTAATGGGTACCCGATGCCCTACTGGTTGGATCAGGCACACAGTATCTGCAGACCATGGCATGAAGAGTCTAGGCTTGGAGAATGGGAGGGCATGTGGAGCCGAGGGCTGGCAGTGAGGTGGGGTTAGCGATTGGTTAAGGGGATATAGGCTGGATAATAAATCTTGAAGGTCAAGCTACAGTAGCCGCCCCTTTTCTGGTAGGACATGGGGAGCAACCGACAGCTTTTCAGCAAGGGAGTGAAGGAATCACTTCTAGGTTTTGGAGGGAGCACCCGGGTCATGGGTGGATGGCTAGGAGGCCGGGTGTGTACTCGAGGTGCCACATGGGAGTGCTATGGTGGCACATGGGAGGACATTCCAGAATTTCTGCCCTGGCAGCTCCTGGTTCTTTCCATCCACAGCCAGTGCCTCCAGCTCCCTGGAGCTCATTCTGGAGGCGGAGCCTTTGCCCAGTTGGACTCAAGGCAGAGCTCTGGGGTGGGGGTGGGGTGTAGGAATATATGCTACCCAGTCCTTGACAGGTTGACACACTACAGATGTTGCAAGGGATGCATGTTCCCTGTTACTGATGGGGAGGCATCCTGTGGCCATCTCAGGTCTTATGTCCTGGTCCTGTGTCTTGTTCTGTCAATCTCTGCACGCGGCTCGCCAGCCTCCTAGGATGAGAATTTTTTTCCCCGAACAATCATGTGGGGTCTAGTATGTTGGTTCCTGGAACAACGGAGACATTGTGGTCAAATTTAGGACATTCGATCCCTCTCCTGAATTCCTGACAAAAATCCTCCCAGGGTGATATCCAAACCCCTCAGAGTGGCTGAGTCACCCCACCCCCTTTTCCCATGGAGTTCCACATCCAAGGCATTCAAAACTCTGCTCCCCTTCCCTTACCAGGTCACATGCTTTGACACCTGCCCGCCTTGGCACAGGTCCCCCACCAGAGAGGGACCCTGCAGGGACCAAATGTGTGTTTGTTCTCTTCAGAAGTTGCAGGCTGTTTAATGAACCTCAGGCTCCTCTGGGCACATCTCTTGCTCTGTGATAGGGTCTCCCCCGGTTATGTAAACGGGAGGCTAGACATTTTCGTGGCTCTGGGACAGGAGTATGAAGCCAGCTTTTCTGAGCGGCTTTAAAAATTGCCTCATCCCTTGTGGGTTAGAGTTGGTCTCTGAAAATGAAGGGGATGTGCTGGGTTAAATGAAAAAGATCATGGGAATCTTCCACTTTCCAAGGAGCCTGCTTCTAGAAGATTCCTCTGCAGCCTCTGAGGAGGCCCCTGCTTACCGAGGAGCTCTGGCCCTGGTCCCAAGGGTTGGTTTTGCCTGTATGCGCAGCACCTCCCTCCCAGCACCCACTGAGTGGTCAGCACTTCTGATCAGTGGCTGGAGAGTGCGGCACAGGTCTGCTGCCGCCTGTCTCTGCCAGCGCTTTTGGGTGGCACCCCACAGGGTAGACCTGGCTGGTGTGGTGGGTGGCCATCGTTGTCCAACACAGCCAGAGAGGGCATCTGTCTGTGAGCACAGCCCACTCCTGGGGTTGGCAGCCAGCCCAGCACCAGGCTGAGGTTCTTCTCTTCTACCCTGCCCCAGCTGGGCTCCCCACGCTCAGGACCCTCCCCAGTGGGCGTCTCTTCCTCTGGCCCCTCCCACAGCTGGGGTTCTCTCTGTTTGGATTCTACTCTGTGCTCTCCTACCCTTCAGGACCCTCCAACTGGGCTCCTTCCGCTGTGAACACTCACAACACCACGAGGGGCTTAAAGTCTCGAAGGAGGGGCCTGGATTTCTGGACTCTCCACCCTTGTCCTAGCATCGCTCTGGTGCTGCCACCTGGGGCCTTACCCGAACGTTTTTCTCAGTGGAGGAATATTGTGTAGAATATTGTGCGAGTATTGTATAGAAAAATTATTTCACAGCTAAAGATGGTCCCTCCTCTGTGAAGTCCCCCCGAACTCCAGCCATCTTCAGAACAGCCAGAAGCTTCTCTCAGCACTTCCACATTAGGAAGGTGCTGCCCAATAAGATAACCAGCGGGAGCAGTGGCCAGTTCTTGAGAGCATACCCCTGAGTGTGGACCTTTGCCCTCCCTCCTTGCCTTCTCAGTAGCCTCTGACCCCACTTCCTGCTGGGGATCCACCTAGTTGTTTTGCCCTCATCCTAGGCTGAGTCACAACTTGCCTAGCTTACCAGGCCCATCTGCATGGCCTTTTCATTAATTTCTCACTTTAGTTCTGGCCACCTTGCACTGTACTGGCTATATGGGAGTGGGAATCGTATTTTATAAAAACATGAATCAGGTTAGCCAGCTCTTCTAATGAAAACCCTCCAGGGACACCTGGGTGGCTCAGTTGGTTAAGCGGCTGCCTTCGGCTCAGGTCATGATCCCAGCGTCCTGGGATCGAGTCCCACATCGGGCTCCTTGCTCGGCAGGGAGCCTGCTTCTCCCTCTGCCTCTGCCTGCCACTCTGTCTGCCTGTGCTTGCTCGCTCTCTCTCCCTCTCTCTGACAAATAAAATTAAAAAAAAAAAAAAAAAGTCTGTTAAAGAAAACCCTCCAAAGGCTTCGCAGGACTCTCAAAATAAACCCCATACTTCTCACCATGACCTACAATGCCCTAGACTGTGGTTCTGTCCTTAAATCCTGGCTCTCCCTCACTCACTGTGTACCAGCCATGTAGAGACCCTTTCAGTCTCCTGCCACCTGAGGGTCTTGGCTGTTTCCTCTCCTGGAAGAACTCCCTCCAGATCTTCAAATGCTGGCTGCTTGTCACCATTCAGGTCTCAGGTCAAACTGCCTTTTCGCAGAGGCAATCTCCTCATTTATTCAACAAATAAATATTGAGTCCTTTCTAGGTCCTAGATACTGAGCATACAGCAGTGAAAACAAAAAAACAAAAAAACAAAAACAAAATGAAGTCCCCACCCACAGAGAGTGTACATTCTGGTGGGTGCAGACAGAAAATAGATAAATGCATAGAATGTCAGTGGATCAACCTGCCAAGAAAGTGAAGTCAGTGAGGGAGGGAGGTAGTGCTGTAGTTATGATGGGGTAAGGAAGAGACTGTTTTGTATGGGGTGGCCAGGGGAGTTCTCACTGGTAAGGGAACAGCTGAGCTGACACCTGAAGAAAATGAGGACTTAGTCCTATGGCTATCTGGCAGGAGTGGGTTTCAGGCAGAAGAGGTGGGAATGGGCATGACCTGTATAAGGAAGAACAGAGAAACCAGAGCAGGGAGGCAGGGGTAGCTGCTGGATCGTGTAAAGCTGTAGATTACGGGGAGGGTTTTGGCTTTTACTCAGAGTGAGATGGAAGGTCTTGAGCAGAAGAGTGACAAGATCAGACCCACATTTTTGAGGGTTTCTTCTGGTTCTGGTTCTTCATGGTAACCCACAGTGGGATGGCAGGGGGGAGGCCATTCCTTTCATCCAGTGAGTGATGGTGGGGGCTTGCACCAGGGTGGAGTAGTGGGGTATGAGTTGTGCCTGGATTCCGGATCTCTTTTCAAGCCAGGGACAACAGGATTTGCTGGTGGACTGGATGAGGGTGTGAGAGAGAATGACTTCAGGGTTTCTCCCTGCCACTTACTGTCACACCTGGGAAGCGTCCAACTGGTGAGTTTGCTGTGGGTGGAGGAAAAGCACCTGTGAGGAGATGCTGCATTCTGGAGACCTCCCGACGAATCCCAGCTGGGAGTGGGCCACCTGTGGGGCGGTGGAGACCAAGCAGCGATCGGGCCCTGGGCTGGGAGCAGAACATGTGCAGAGAGAGGCGGGCATGATTCTCGGCCACCCTCTGGAAGCCGGCATGGACCAGCACTGGCCCCACTGCAGTCCGTTTCCATCCCTTCACCCTGCAGCCAAGGGCCCATTCATCGGCCTGTTTCAGGTCAGAGAAGAGCATGTCCGTGTCAGAGGGGTGCTGGCCTTTGAGGGCCTGGCAGAGCCATAGGATGTTTGAGTTAGGATTCTTGGCTGCGAGTGTCAGAAGCCGGGTAAAACCAGTTCAAAGGCTTTCAGAATCAAACAGGAACTCTGCCAGTAGCATTGGCATGCCACAACCCTCCCCTGTCTGCTTTTGGGGCCTCCCCGAGGCCAGCTTCTGGTTTAGGGTCCCGACACTTGCAGACACCTGTTTTGTGACCTTTCCATCTGGAAGAAATGGCCTTCAGCAGTAGGTCCTGTTAAGAAAAACAAGAACATGGGACGCCTGGGTGGCTCAGTTGGTTAAGCAGCTGCCTTCGGCTCAGGTCATGATCCCAGCGTCCTGGGATCCAGTCCCACATTGGGCTCCTTGCTCGGCGGGGAGCCTGCTTCTCTCCCTCTGCCTCCACTCATGCGCGCGCGCTCTCTCTCTCTCTGACAAATAAATAAATAAAATCTTAAAAAAAAAAAAAAAAGAACAACAACAACAACAACAAAAGCACCGGGGAAGGATGCTGATTGGTCCAACTCGGTGTGCGTGTGCAGTCCTGCAGCAGGGGGCAGGCACTGTGTTTGATGGACAGGTCCTCTCCCAGCCAGAGCCGGGCATTTCCCCAGAGGGCAAAACGTGAGTTGGGCGGGGCAGGATTACACATAAACAGTCTTTTGCATCAAGGTTCCTCAAGGAGGACAGGACCCTCCTTCCAGCTGCCCAGGAAAGACCAAGAAAACCACCCATGCATAATTGCAAAGGACACGCTGGAACCCCAGAGTCCTGGGATCAGTATTAACACCCACCAGCGATGACATGTACCCGCATGGACCGGGGTCTTTAAATTAGTTACTTGTCATTGTGGTGACA
The DNA here is from genome assembly GCA_004024625.1 of Mellivora capensis. Lineage (NCBI taxonomy): Eukaryota > Metazoa > Chordata > Mammalia > Carnivora > Mustelidae > Mellivora > Mellivora capensis. Next base: position 173,693 of record PISX010000449.1, on the reverse strand, counting down.
ATCCTGCATAGATATGAATCTTCTGGTAGGTATGACTCCTTCTTTTTTTTTTTTTGTATGAGGACACTGAGGCCCAGAGACCTCATGCGAGGCCAGGTCACCGACCTATCCAGAGTCCCGTCTGGGTTGGGGTCTTCCAGGTTCCCAAACCTGGGCTTTTCTCTCCAAAAATGCTCCGACTCACGGTCCAGGCCAAATGGAAAAAAGAAGGTTCTTGGAACCTTTACAACAAATTGTAAATAAAAAAGGCAAATAAATAAGCCAGATGAAACAACTCGGCAGCTTCCAGAAAGCTGTGACCACAAAACAGGACAAGAACTACGAAGATTTTTAAAAGTTTAAAGTACAAGAGTAAATAGCCTTAGCTAATGGAACAAATAAGGTGGAAGAAATAATACAACAGGGGCCTTAGAAGTATGTGGGTCTGAAGGGGAAGGGCTGGAAGGGCTGGGGTGGGCTCCTGCCTCCTGCCTCCTTCCGCAGAGGCCACAGACCGGCAGCTTCCCTCCCCCTGCCCCCACCGCCAGAGTGCCAGAGGAAGGCCTTGCTGCCAGCCAGGCTCCCTGTGCTCTGTCTGGGTACCCTGACCACACACAAGCTGATGCCTGGCAGCAGCTCTGACCAGACAGGGATGGGACACCTCCCCCCCTGCCCACCTTCAATCTCCACTGGGCCTGAGTTAATGCCTATTTCTATAGCTGCCCTCCATGCTGATGGATAATACCTTCCCCATTAAACAGCCCGGACATACATTTATTTACAGATGCTTGTGGGATCTGAGCTGCTCCCCTTTCACACGGCCCAGCTCCCTGTAGTTTGCCCTGATCTAAGAGGATTAACTGGCCGCTGGGAGGTCAGTGGAACCTAGGGGCCTCGCCTGGTGGGGTCTTTGACCTGGACACCTTCCTCAGCCCTGAACCCTGGGGGTGCGAGTGGGGGTCAGGCTGTGGCCCCGGGGGCTGAGCCCACGGGAGCCCTGCGTGGAGGCTGCAAGCTGGGACTGGCTGGGCTCTGGTGTCTGAAAACAGCATCGTCTCAGAAGCTTGCAGACAAGGGGATGCGCGTGTTGTTGCCGGGATACGGTGTAGCCCTGGGAAGCAAGGCCCAGCTGCTTGCCGGCTACGGCATTGATTTTTTACCAAAGGGCTCTGCAGGCTTCTGTGTCTGGGCAGGGGCCTGGGGGCCCGAGGGCTGGCTGCCAGGGGTCTCAGTTCTGAGCCAGGCTTTCAAAGAGAAACCCCTTGGGGGTGGGTGTTGCAGTCCTTGAAGCGCAGGGACTGTGTTAGCTCGAACAGGCCCCTCTCTGGTCCTCACTCCCTCATCCAGCACCTTCTCCGTGTGAAGCATCAGAGAGGGAACAATCCACTCCTACCTGCCCCGCCCCCCCCTCCCCCTCCCTCCTAGCAGGGGGACAGACAGGGCACACACGTGTGGGGAAGGAGCAGTGGGGAACGAAGGCAGGCGCACAGCACACTGGCTGGATGACCGTGTACACCTGCCCTAACCTCTCCGAGCTGCTGAGTCTCCATCTGTAACATGAGCATGACAGAAACAGTGTGCGCTGCAGAGGGTTGCTGAGAGAACCACACGAGATGAAGGATCGGGCACTTCGAATATCAGCTTACACGTAATAAACACGCCACAGGTGTTATGGGCTCAAGTGTATCTCCCCCCCACATTTCATATACTAAAGTCCTAGCCCTGAGCACCTCAGACACCATGATGTTGGGTACGTAAAGAGTTCGTGAAGGTAAAGGTGAGGGTACTGAGGTGGGCCCTGATCCGGTGGGACCGGTGTCTGCTTCACAAGAGGGGATGAGGACAGAGGGGCCAAAAGGCGAGGGCATGTGAGGACACGGGAGGAGTCGGGCACGCACAGGCCCAGGAGAGAGGCCTCAGGGGGAACCAAGGCTGCCTGCTGACACCTTCATCTTCGAATTCCGGTCCCCAGAACTGTGAGGAAAGAGATTTCTGTTGTTCTAGCACTTTGTTCTGGCAGCTCTAGGAACCAATACCCGTGTGAACTGTTGTTGTTATTCCCATGCCCCAGGGACACAGGAGTGGGGAGTTTGTGGATGGAACCCTTGGGAGTAGATGACCCTGCAGAGTGGCAAGTGGCAGAGGGAGTGAAGGGCACCCCTGCTGCTGAGCCAGGGGCCCTCTGTGTTGTGGGGGTAGCTGGCCTGGAGGAGGAAAAGGTGGAGGAGGAGGAGGGGGAGGAGGAGTAGGGGGGAAGAGGAATGGGAGGAGCGAGAAGAGGAGGGGGAAGAGAGGAGAGGGAGGACGGGGACAAGCAGGTCTCTGTCGTTGCCATCTGTAAATGGCACCGCATGTGCCGAGCTCTGCCACCCGCACCCTTCACATGACTACGTGCGTGCAAGTCCGTGCCAGCGGTCCGAAGCCCCCGCTCTGTGCGGGGTGGGGGGGCAGCATATTCAGCGGGTCGGCTGTGGGTTGGACATCTTCATCGTTCCCACTCTTTGGCGGTACACACAGCACCGAAGGGAGCAATCTTGCACAGGTCCCCTGGGGCTTGCTGGCAAGCTTTTTCTCGCCAAGGTGGAAATGAAGAACTGCCGGCTTGTGGGGCATGTGGATTTTTAATGTTAATTTTAATACATTTTTCTTTTAGATTCATCTTTTTTATGACACACTAAAACTCAGAGTAGTGGGCAAGCGGGACCTCTGGGTCCCACAGTTGTGGTGGAAGAGGGGCCCCAACATCCCCTCAGGTGGGTCACTGGCAGAAGGCCCTCTGAGGGGGCCATGACCCCCTCCCCCATTTCTTCCTAGAGTCTCAGTGGGGTCAGGGAGGCGGGAGACCATCCCTTCCAGCATACCCCTGATCTACAGCTGGAGCCTTGGGGGAGGGAAGCCCCATGTCCAAGCCCCCACTTCTACTTTCTAGGTGGTACCACATTGAAAATCACCTCTTTGGTCATGTGCAACCCAGGACAGGGCCTGCTGGCTTCTCTCTCAGCTGCCATCACGTAGGAGACCTAGATCCCAAGGCAGTGAAATCGCGACTCTCAAACTTGACCGTGACAGGGGGCTGCCCTCCACCTCCTCGCTCTCCACGACAGGGAGGCCAAAGTGGGTCCATAGCAGGTTCTCCAGGGCCCTGGGAAGGACTGAAGACTCCAAGTACATTTAATAGGTCTGTTTGTCCCTGAGTATCTTCCCCCAGCAGCTTGGGAGAGGACATGGCACTGCCCTTCCTGCTGGCTGGTGGGGCGTCGGCACATCCCTGGCTCTTGGTTTCGCCCTGAGTCTGTGCCCAAGCTTGTGGCTGTCAGCCTCCTTTTGAATAGGTAGGATCGGGAGAGAGGCTGGACATGGGGATTCTAGGTGGAAGAAGCCTAGTCCAGGCACAGAGGTGTCTTCGGGAATAGGTACAGTGCAGAGGGCTGGAAGGGAAGGCCCAGGAGAGGCATGCAGAGGGAGGTTGCAGGGCTGGAAGTCCAGGGAGGGGCTTGGGCTCCACCCCGAGGGCAGCAGGAGTGAGGTCAGAGGAGGGAGCAGGAGGGGTTGCAGCCAGCAAGGTTCCTGGGATGGGGCTGGAGGTGAGAGGGTTGGAGGGAGCCGCCATGCCCTTAGAGAGAGTGACTGGGGACAGGCACAGCCAGGCCTGCCCTGCTCATGGAGCTTGTATGGGCTCTGATCCCTCTCCCCCCAGAGTCCTGAGCCTGACCGTCAATCTCGGGGAGCTGGCCCACTAAGCAGTGCTCTAGGGGGTGGACAGGTGGGTTTCCTAATCACTACTCCAGTTGAATCTGCATGAGCCCCATTGTTCAGGTGGGGGAAGCGAGACTCTGAATAGAACCCATTCCCTAACCCGTCTCATCTCGCTGTCTGCGTCTGAAAGGCGGAGTGGGCTGGACACTGCCGGGAGCCATGACCTTCCAGTGAGTTCCCCCAGGCCCGGGACGATGCTGACGGTGCTCTTCCTGCCTGGCCCTCCACACTCTGCACACATTGCAGGGGGCACCTCGGGTTGTCTCTGTGGGGGCCTGGGTCTACATCTCCTGAGTCTGTGTTGGGGGCTGGGCGACGGGAACAGAGGCGAGCGGGAGCCCTGAGGTCTCCAGGCTGTGGGTCCGCTGGGGGGCCCATTAACCTTTCTACTGATTGTCTGGGCGGCGGAGGACATCTTCATCAGGGCCTGGACTAGCCCCCCAGAGGTCGTTCTGAGCATCTCCCCACTGGTGCCAAGGCTTCAGGGTGCAGGGTGGACGTTCAAGGGCATGGGGAGCTGAAAGGTCTCCTCTTGGGAGGACCTGGCTTCTCAGTCAAGCCCTGGGGGCCCTCGAGAGCCCCACACTGCTGACCTGTCTAGTCTGCTGACTTCCTCTGTATCCGCACCCAGGCTGGCCCTTCCGAGGTAAATAGTCTTCTCTACACCTTAAATGTTCTGTCTGTTCAATACCTTTAGCTGTCCCATGCAGCATAAACTTGTCACTATTTCGATCTTGTTCAATAACAGGGCACCTTCCTCTCCTGGGGGGCTGTTAGCCTGAGGAAGGCGTGGGGTGTCCCCGTCTCTGTCTCTCACTTCCTCCCGCGCCCAGCAGGGAGAAGTTGGGGTGGCACAAGTGTGGAAACGGCTATGGGGTGGTTCACAGGTGGGGGTTACTGGTGTGACATGGCTTGGAGCCTTTCCCTCAAGCCCCAGGACCCCTGCGTCCCTCTATGCAGGCACGAAGCCTCCTGCCAGGTGCTCCTGACCTCACTCTGACTGTCCAGCCACCCCTCTGGGGCAAGACTCCCTCTTTGGGGTGCAACCACACCCTGGAAGAGAGTGAGGGCTCCCAGGGTCACCAGACTGGTTCTTGGGAATTCTCTTTGAAATTTGAAGCTTAGAGCACCCATTGACTTAAAAAACGTTTTCTAATTAATGTTTCTATAGCCGGGCTGGTCGGTGTTCCGGCTTTTACTGGACTGCTCAGATGATTTTAGATCCAAAAGCGCTCAGGAGATCAGCTGGACCAGTTCTCTGAATTTGCAGATAGGGAAACTGAGGCCCAGAGGGGAAAAGGGATGCCTACGGTGAGGGTTAGTTGACGACAGACCTGGGTTGGAATGGAAATCTCTGCTAAGTTCCTTATCCCAGCCCAGAGAGCCCTTTAAAGGCATTTAAATGGAAGGTCCATGTCACCCCCTTGGTGCTATCCACAGCCCCTGGCCTCCGCTCTGTCTACAACTCTGTCCACATTGCTCTTCTGGAACCAGCTTGAGCTTTCTTGCTGAGTCCTCTCCCTGCTCTTCCCTCCCCTTCCCTCCCTTCCTCTCCCGGGAGCTTCCTCTTCTCCTGCCTAATTCCGTTACTGCAAACCCAGAGCCCATGGCCTCAGGCAAGCCTCCTCTGACCCTTCAGTCTCCTTTGGGCACCACAGAGGTCTATAAACCCACACAACCAGGCTCAGTCTTCCCTCTCGTGGTCAAGAGGTACAGATTAAGACAACGAGGTGCCCTGGTCACATACCAGATTAGCAAAATCCGAAAGAGCAGTGACACTCCGCGCAACCAGGATGTGGGTGAAGGTCACCGTGCACCCTGCTGATGGGTCAGTCCTTTAGGGAAAATCTGGGGATATCTGTTAAGCTAAAAATCCACATTAACTTTAACCTGGCAATCCCACCCTGGGGATTTTGCCCTAGAGAGCTCAAAGTACCAATATACAAGGAATAGGGGATGTTTATTACAGGGTTCCTGGTGGTAACAGGCGCGCGCACGTGTGTGCACACACATGGGCCAGGAAACAATCTAAAGATGTCAATAAACACAGGAGTTGAACAAGTTGCCGCTCTGGGCTTTGAAGCAACTATTACAAGAAAGCTGGAGGTACCTCTAGCTGCTGTCCTGGAGGGATGTCCCTAATGCCTTAGCAAGTGAGAACCGTTCTTTGCTGATATGTGTGTTATGATTCTGTCTTTGGCAAACCCGCCAAAACCCTTCCCATGTCAGAGAGGGTGGGGCTGGGTCAGAGCCCCGGGTCACAAGGGGTGAGGGTAGGGTATGGAAAGAGACAAAAGAGCCGGGTGGCTTGGAGGGGGGGCCAAGAGACCCCCAGCTAGGCGTCTGAGACTGCGCTCTGAAATGTTGGGGCCAGAGCTCCGAGAGCTCCCCTCTCCCCACAGGGCGCTGGTGGTCCTGGAGGAGGGCTGGGCTGGCTGATGGTGGAATGTGGTTGTAGCCTTGACCTTCAGCTCCCATTGGATTTCAGACAGTTCCTCACTTGCTTCTTAAACTGGTATTTTATGGGATTTCCTGCCACGCTTGCATAAAACCCCTAGAGACATACAATCATCTGGGTAGTTCAGCCATTATTCTGGATGCATTTTACCCCCTTCTTCCCATTCATATGTTGAAGCCCTAACCCCCATTGTGAGTGTATTTGGAGACAGGGCCTTAAAGAAATGATTAAGGTTATATGAGTTTATAAGCGTGAACCCTGATCAAAATGGTGTCCTTATAAAAGAGGAAGAGACACCAGAGATAGGACTCCCTCTCCCTCATTCTCTCTCTGTGTGCATGGAAAAGAGGCCATGTGAGGCACATGAAGGAAGTTGTGCCTCACCAGGACCTGACAATGCTGGCTCCTTGATCTCAGACTTCCAGCCTCCAGACCTGTGAGAAAATAAGCTAGTGTCATATGAGCCCCCATCTGTGGTATTTTGCTGGGGCAGCTCGAGCTGACTAAACTGGACATTCCAGGTTGTAGGAATTAACTTATTTTGTTATGCTCTTCTCAGAGCATAGCAGGTATGCTCTGAGTTGGAACTGTTAGGGGACACTTTTGGATTTCTAACCACTATACCCCTTCCTTGTGGGTCATTAGTTGGGGTGAAGCTGATCCAGCCCTGGCTTCAGGGATGGATCACATGGCTCAGCCCAGCTCCTCAGTAAATTTCATCATCTTGACTATGGGATGGGTTCAGGGATGGACACTCGACCTTCTTTGGGCCCATCAGAGACCTGGGACTCAGTCCGAGCTCTTAGGGAAGCGGTCTGTTTTCCTTTGGGGCTTGAGTTTCTAGGAATGGGAAGCCGGATCTACAGCAGCCCTCCTGGCACCATGAGGAGAATTCCCATGTGGTGACCCAAGGGAGAGAGACCTGAAGGAAGGTGGGAAGAAATTTGGAGGGACAGAAACTGGGTTTCTGGGGATGTTATTTCAGATGGCCAAGGCCAAACTACCCCCTCAATTTTTAATTTTGTGAAAACAGTAAATTCCTTTTTTGCTTAAGGTATCACCAGCTAGAGACCAAGACCTGCCTTTTACTGCCCACCTGCTTGTACTCACCAACCTTTGTCACACATTTTTCCTTAAGCTCTTCTTTCCAGCTTATCCCTTAACTCAGGCCAATGGGAAGCAAAACCACCCATCCAGCCATAGCAACTGCCCCCATAAGATCTCCAGCCTGCCCAGACCACCCAGATCAGTTTGAGCTAGAGCCCTGACTCCTGTGCAGAGGGACCATGGAGTGACCTCAAGACCTCTAGACCTCGATAATTACCTCTACCTCATTATAATACTATAATCCCTATGCAAGGAGGAGGAACTCATTTACATAACATGCAATGTGTGTGTAGGCTTGTTTCCTTAAGGCACACATGCAATCTCATTCCCGGCTCTACATAGGATGACCAGGCTTCCCCATCTATTCATCCTGACCCTAAACAATAGGAACCCACCTGCCCTTGCTCCCGGAGTCACAGCTTTGGAAGCCATTCCCAATGATCTCCTAATTTGCTGCAAATAAAGTTTTCTCTGCGCAACAACTCAACCCCATGCACTTTGTGACTCACCAAGGAGCGAACTCTCATTGGTTTGATTGCAAAGTCAGCCCAGGTCAGTTTCTGTCCCTTTCTATATTACCGTGAATGATCCACCAGTTCTTGCCAAGCTCTGACCCTTTATGTAGCTGGCCAGGACCTCTCTGCTGTCCTGGGACATGGTCTGACACAAAGTGGGCTCCCCACTTATCTAGTGAAGAGTTTTGGTCCCCCAGGGCTGTCTCCCTGGCTTCCAGGCCCGGATGGAAACAAACCTGCCGCTGAGGACTGCCTCCAGCCTCCTGAGAGCTTTGCTCAAGGAGGAGGGGGACGCATTGGGGGTGGTGTACCAGAGCATTTTCCTCCATTTGGAGGGCAAGCTGAGTGTTGAGTCTCCATGGCCCAACTTTAATTTAACTGACAATTTAAAAAATCAAAACCAGCATCTGAGGCATTTAGAATGTCTGTCTTCCCGGTTTAATTTCATGGGGATCATGTTATGGCTTTTGATAAAATGTTTCATTTTAAAGGACTGGTTTCATCAAAGCAGGGCTTTCCTTTACAGGGTCAGCTTTGCCGATGAAAGACATTTTCATTAGGGAAAAGCAGCGCCTGGCTTGGACTTAATTGTAGGCTCTGAGAACAGAGAGGAAGTGCCTGTGCCCTTTGGTGATCTCTTGTGGTCCCTGAGGAGGCAACGGAGCTGAAATCTGGGGTAATTTCTTGAGCACACTATGTACATTCACGACTTGGGACTTTGCCCACATTGCTGCCTCTTCCTGGATGCCCTCCCTCTGCTCTTGGCAGGCAAGACCCTGCTCTCATGGACTTGCCTCTCCCTCTGCTGGGTGTGGTCTTGGACAACTCCGATATCTTCACCAGGGACAACTGGTTGCACAGAAAGTGTAGATGTCACCTTATTTGGCAAATAAATTGAAGACTCTGAGATGGGGAAATCATCCCGAATTATAGGAATGGGCCCTAAATGCAATCACACATGTCTTTCTATGAGGGAGGCAGAGGGAGCCATGACACAAACACACATGGGAAGGAAGGAAGTGATGTGACCAGGAGGCAGAGACGGGAGATGTGGCCACCAGAAGCTGGGAGAGACAAAGAACAGATTTCTCCCTGGAGCCTCTGAAGGGAGCGTGGTCCTGTTAACACCTTGATTTTGTCCTCCAGAACTGGGAGAGAGTGCATTTCTGTTGTTGAAAGCCACCTGTTTGTTTTAACAGCCACAGACTACCAATACGGAAGGGAAAACCATCTGAACTATCCGGAGCGAACCAGGGACTTTGTGCTGAGGGTGCAGGTGGAGGTGATTCCCAAAACCCTGAGTGGAAAGAACATTCCAGCCTGCTGTGGGCCGGAAGCAAGACCAGAGCCAGCAAGATCACAGGCCTTTCCCTACATCCGTCTTGCTTCATGTATCGTGTGACCCTTTTCTTCTCTCTCTACAGGGAGAAATGTGTGGGAGCCACATACTTGCTTTTGGGATTGTTCTACTTGTTACGGACTAGTACTTTCAGGGTATGAAAAAATGCCCAATAAGGAAAACTCAGTCTCAGGTGTGTTGGGTCCTATCATTATGTGTACCTCCTCATGTATCCCCGTGTCCACAGCTCATACCTGGTGACTTTGCAGCTTCTTCCTCTAGAGTTGCGTGGATGTCCCACCTCATTCATGCAGTTCTCCCGGCCCATTGGACCTCATGGTGGGAGGTGACTGGGCTGGTTTGGAGGATGAGCTTGTATGCTCATTCTTCTAGAAGCTTCTGGCCTCCTCCATGGGCTGTGTTTCCTCTGGGAGGTGCACAAGATGCGCACATGGGGAGTAGAGCTGTGAGCGTGAGTGTATGTTATTGTTGCTCTAAATTGCGAGGTTCTTGGGTGTAGTGTTAGGATCGAAGCAGGTATCTGGCACAGAAAGTGGTGCCTAGAACAGGAATCTGCAACATATTGGTGGTGGTTTGGAAACCAGAAACTGTCATAGAAGGCTATGGCAAAGAATGGCAACCTGTCTAATGGAGAAGTGGAACGTTTGTTAAAACTTGCAGTGAGTTGGAGGTTGGAAAGCGTACCTAAGACCCTCCTGGCCATGGGCTGGGTGTGTCCAGGGAGAGTGTCACAGTCATGAATAAGTTCCCATTGCCAGCATTTGTAGACAACTACAAAGAAGAGATAGCCCAGGAACAACTTGGACAGATCTCAGAAAGAACTGAGAGAGAAGGAAGAGTCTGGAAATTCTGGGACTTGCTGGATTGACAAATTAACCTATTTCCAGTCTTCAGTGCCTTCATTCAATAAAAGTCTCAAAGTAAGAGACAGCCTCAGAGAAAAGTCAAATCAAGAGCATTGCTGTTGGGGCGCCTGGGTGGCTCATGTTAAAGCCTCTGCTTTCGGCTCAGGTCATGATCCCAGGGTCCTGGGATCAAACCCCACATCAGGCTCTCTGTTCAGTGGGGAGCCTGCTTCCTCCTCTCTCTGCCTGCCTCTCTGCCTACTTGTGATCTCTCTCTCTGTCAAATAAATAAATAAATAAATAAAATCTTTAAAAAAAAAGAGCATTGCTGTTAAGATATAGCTTGGGGGCTAGAGAGTGAAGCAGACACATAGCTTTCTACCCCTGTGAAGGCATGTAGAAGAATTAAATGGTGCCTAGTAGTTATTAGAAAGATCAATGGAATGGTTCTGCAGCAGACAGAGCTACCCACAAGACCTGTCATTAAGTACAGAGAGGGACATGTCTTGAATTAAATTGTGAATATGGCTTTTAGCCCATGCAATGAAATATATAGGAAGCCCACAACTGTTTTGAGAGAACTGCATTGGCAAAAGCCCACCAATCTGGAGGGAAAAAGACAAAGACTATTCAAGAAGGTTAAAAAAAAAAATCTTGGGCTACTAATTTTTTTATGAGCAAGACACTGAATGAGAAAATCTCCAGCTGCCACAAAAGGCATATTTTCCAGTGTCCTTCTCAGAAGTTACCAAAGAGAATGACAGAGAAGGAAGGATTTCCCAGAGAAGAGAGGTTAAGAGCCACTGATGAAAAAGGACAGGGGATCCAGCCCCAGGGAGTGGACCTGGAGCCTAATTATAGCACATTGCCTAACCCAGGGTAGAGTTCCTGGTAATGTTTTTCCAATAGGTCTTCAGAGCTGCTCTGGGTCAGTGATTGTTTGGGGCCTCCTGTCCTTTTTGAATGGGAGTGTTTGTTGGGTGATCCTGTCCCTACTCTGCATGTAGCAGGGGGTGGAGGTAGGGAGGAGCAAAGATGGCTTCTCGTTTTGTCCCATAGGTCTCTGGAGGGAGAGTTGCTCACCTCCAGGTCTGACTTAGAACATGGGATTCTGGACTTCAAGCTTGAGACCAAGACTTCAAGCTTGAGGTCAAGACCCAGTTTTGTCTTGGCCGGGAGAGAGTGTATTTTGCAAGTGGGAGAGCCTTGAAAAATTGTGTCCATGAGGGGAGTCTGTTATATTATAGTATTGTTCCCAATTTCCCACCTAACCTGTGGTTGTTTCCTAGGGCCGCCATGATAAATTACCACAAATTTGGATGGCACAGAACAAGAGAAACATACTATTTTGTAGTTCTTCAGGCCAGAAATCTAAAATCAAGGTGTCTGCTAGGTTAGTGTCTTTTCTGAGAATCTGTTACATGTCTCTCTCCTGGCTTCATGGCGGGTGTTGGATACCCCAGGGGTTTCTCAGTTTCCTGGCTTGTAGACATCACTGTGGTATCTGCCCGTCATCACATGACGCTCTCCATGCCTTTCTGTCTCTGTGTCTCCACTTCCCTTCTTACGAGGACACCATTCACATTGGATTAGAGACCCACTCTAAGTCAGTATGACCTCATCTTAATTAATCACATCTGAGAAGACCCTATTCCCAAATAAGGTCCCTTTCCAAGGTTCTGGGCAGATGTGCATTTTAGGGGGGAACATCATACAACCCAGGACAGGCCCCTGTACCCATGTGCTCTGCTGGGTACCTCTGTGGCTTCCCTCCCCAGGATGGAGAGGACGTTTGCCCCATTCTTGTAAGCTGGGCTGTGTGTCTTGCCTAGCCCAGGGAACATGGGTGGAAGGGATGGTGTGCTGGCTTGGATCCCAGGTCTCAGAAACATTGTGTGTGTATTCGTTCTTACCATTCTAGAAACTTCTGGCCTCCTCCATGAGGCAGGCTTCCCCTAGCAGCTGCCTTGCTAGGCACTGCCTTGCCAGTGCCCCCAGAGTATTTTATTTGATCCAAAGGAGCCCAGAATCTACATTTCTTTTCTTTCTTTTTTATTAAAGATGTTATTTATTTGACAGAGAGAGAGAGAGAGCACGAGCAGTGGGAGGGACAGACAGAGAGGGAGAGGGAGAAGCAGGCCCCCCACTGAGCAGGGAGCCTGATGCGGGGCTCAATCCAGGACCCTGGTATCGTGACCTGAGCCGAAGGCAGGTGCTTAAATGATGGAGCCACCCAGGCGTCCCCAGAATCTACATTTCTAACCAGAAGTTTCAACTTTTGTAGCTATATACCCAATTCAGTTTTAAAAGAAAGTCACTGTGCTGTCCCAGCCAAATGTGCCTGTGGGCAGGATTCTGCCTACAAGCCTCTCACTTGTGGCCTTGGCTGTGGACCAGCAGCCCCATGGGTCCCTCTGCTCAGTTGTCACAGGTGCCATTCTGGGCAGATGCTGGGTCCAGGAGGAGGCGGTCCTCCTATGTGACCTGGAACCCACAGACCCCCCGGGGGTGGTGCACCAGGGACAACTGAGGATTGCTGTGAGAAGGAAGTGTAGACTTGTCTCTGTGAATGGTCCTGCACTGAGGACAAGGTCCTGGAGGGGATTTGTCATCTTGATGCCTTTCTGCCCCTTACGAGGCCATCTCGGGTTATGGTGTTAAGAAATAGTTGGCGAAAAAAAAAAAAAAGAAATAGTTGGCGAGAAGATGCCCACAGAACTTCTCTTACAAAAACAGTGGGGCTTTAGGGATCTTATTATTATTTTTTAAAAAAACAACAAGCCTGAACCTCCCCAAAATAAAACAAAATAACCACCGGCGAAGAGGGAAATCAAACGCTACCATGTTGAAATAGATTTTACTGGACAAATGTCTCGCTTTAAATTTAAATTGAGTCCAAGTTCTCCTACTCTCCCAGACTTCGAGAAGGTGGCATTCAAAATGTTTACACTTGTTTCATCTGCCTTTTTCCTAAGTCCTGGCCCCCACCTCCTTCCCCTCCTTTACACTTGTCGCTCTGTTGCACACATATGCTTAACTTTATATTTACATGTATCTAATTTTTTATATATGGCTTGTGAAATACGCCAGACGAAGAATGAAATAGTCCTGAAAACAGCTGGAAAATTATGCAACAGCCGGGAGATTGGGCACACGCACATTCTGTACTGCAAAGTTGCACAACAGACCGAGTTTGTTACAAGTGAGGCTGGGAGGGTTTTATTTTTTCCTCCAGGGTGACAGCTTGCTGGTGGAGTAGGGCTTCTGCAGAACGTACTTCCTTAGGAGTCTCAGCCTCCTCCAGAGGGGAGGGCGAGGCTTGAGCTGGCTAGTAACACAGAAGCCCCCCCCCCCAGGGGGCAGGTTGCTGAAGGGCTGCAGGTGGCCCATGGAGCCAAGGCTGGGGGGGGTCTAGTGAGGCCAAGGGTCCAGGGTCCAGCAAGGTGGAGGCCCAGGGTCGAGTGAGGCCCAGATCCACGTCTGGTGAGAGGAGGTCTGGCTTTTTGTAGGCATCTGTTTGCCTGGTGCCACATGACAAGAAATTCTGGTGCTCCAAGGGTCTTAGCTGCACCTTGTGCCACATTGCCCTTCATCGGTTGCCGCTCCGAGGGCTCAAGGGTTGCCCATGACACCCCTGGCTCTGCAATTCTCAGGTCAATTTCCTGCCCTGGGAGGATTCAGGAAAGCAGGGCCTTGGTCCCTCAGACTGGGGCTCAGTCTTCCTTAGAGCCACCCAGCCCTGCGACCATGCTGTTGCTCGGGTCTGCACCACATTGTCTTACAGGGGAGAGCCAGTAAAAGGAAACCAAAGACGCCTGTGATCGGGTTCAAAATGCCCATCGCCAGCACCCAGGGATGAGGGGAAGCCTTTACTGTGTTTATATAAAAAAGATCAGAGGGTCTCAGTGGACCTCAGGTTTCACAGGGTGCCTGATAATACGATTTGGCTGCTTGAAAATGAAAACAGCATTATGGCCAACAGTGACCTTCTGTCTGGGCTCTGGGATGCTGTGTGGAATAAGGGTGGGGGGTGTCTGGAGTGTGCTGGAGGAGGGGCTCCCTGTCAGAGGGCCTGCAGAACAGGTCAGGAGGACAGACACCATAGCACAGACTTACAGGGAAGGCATTCTCTGCCCAGCCCTGGGTACTGGGTTTGAGGATGCTCAGAGGCATGGGGCAGGGCCCTTGGGTTCAGTAATGATAAGGAAAGCCTGAGGTCCCGTGCTCTGTGTAGGGCCTTGAGAACAGAAAGCCCACTGGAGGCCTCAGTGGCCTTAGCAAGCAACCCAGGGGCTCCCACCATCACAACGCTCAGGAGAGCCGGCAGCTTCTGTCCACAGCCTTTGCAGCCAGAGCAGGCAAGGACATTCAGAGGCCACAGGCTGGCCAAGGCCAGGGACTAGCTTCGAGATGACCTGCCACCGAGGTTGCTAAGGAGTCTGGGGCTCGTCTGAGAACTCGGGCTGGCCTGTTGCTGTGGTCGCGCAGGAAGGAGATGGGAAATCGCCGTGGGGGAGCAGCTGCTGCCTGAGAGTCATTAGATTTCTTCTTTCTCATTTTCAGAAATGCAGTTAGGGAGGCCGGGGCGGGGCTTGGGCTCTGGAGCGCAAGTCTGGGTCTGTGGGCACTCGTGGGCTGGGGGACAGTGTGCGTCTGCATGCCTGTCAGTGCACGGAGGCCAGCACGTGCATGTGTGCGCGCTCACACACATGTGTGCAAGCGAACGGTCTTGCCTCCCAGCTTCTGGGACAGTTGCCTGTCAGGTGCCCTGAATTTGCTTCGTGCTTTCCACTCATATAAATTTGTTGGCAAGGCCCCAGAAATGGCAGTCCTCCTATGGCAACACCCCACCCCTGCACTCCCACATCTCCTCCACCTCTCACCCCCTCCCAGCAGCCTCTGCTTTCAGACTCCCAGCGGGAGGGTCCGGTGCATCCTCAGCAGGGGGCAGAGGTGATCTCCGTGAGAGCAGCAAGGGGGCTGATGGTACCATGGTGGGGGGGAGACAATGGAAAGGAACATCTTGGAAAGTTCCAGCAATCGGAGGCTGTGGTGGAGGACCCATTGTGAGATAGTAGAGGAGCAGGGGAGCGGTGGGGATAGAGGCTGGCTGTGCTGGAGAGCTGGTCCTCTCATCCCAGCTGCCAGGGCCTCACACATCATCATCGGGGACAACTCTCCCCATCTGAAGGCCACAGAGGTGAGCTCTTTGAAGCCGGGGACAGTGAGGGTGGGGAAAGCATCTGAAGGCTGTGCCCCAGTCTGCTCCATCTTGTGATTGCCCCATGGCCCAGTGGGCCCAGTGGGGTCAGATGTGCTCCTTCCCCCTCCCACCCACACCCCCGCCTACGAGAAGCCATAGATGTCTATTTTCATGGGAAATCTTTTGATTTTTAAAAATCTTATCATGGGACGCCTGGGTGGCTCAGTTGGTTAAGCGGCTGCCTTTGGCTCAGGTCATGATCCCAGTGTCCTGGGATCGAGTCCCATATCAGGCTCCTTGCTTGGCGGGAAGCCTGCTTCTCCCTCTGCCTCTGCCTGCCACTCTGTCTGCCTGTGCTTGCTCTTCTCTCTCTCTCTCTGACAAATAAATAAATAAAATCTTTAAAAAAATTATAAAAATCTTAGCAAATACTTCCAGTTAAAACAAAAATTCTATTGGCTACCTGTGAGCAGTCCCGTATGCCTCATACTTTAGGGTTCTTGAGTTTATAAGCCACAGCTAAAGATGGCTACTTGAGGCACAGAGTGGAATTTGTAGGAAGTGTGCTCAGGTCCAAACTCCAGGAGGCCAGGGGGCTCAGAGGAGTACCCTTATGGGAAATGAGTCTGGGTCTGGTGGGAGTCCGTGGGGTCCTGCCAGCTCTGTTCTGCTGGGGAATACCATCCTGGAGCTTTGGCCTCTTCTTCTGAAAGTGGGAGTGTTGTAGTTCCACCTTGTAGGATGTCATGATGATTGAGGGAGACAAAGCTTTGCTAATTCACCAGCAGAGAAGTCCTGGTGTCACACTGACCCCTGTATCTTCATCTGTCCACTCCAGTGGGAAGAGAAAACTGTGGTGCCCAGCCCAGACAGTCATCTCTGACTGGGGCGTATGGGGTTAGTCATGGGGCTTGGACATGTGTGATCCTTTTCCTGATAAGGGGGCTGGGAAGCCCCTGCCCACAATCCTGGTGAGTGCTCCCAGTTCCCAGAGTGTTTTGAGATGAACATGATTTTTCTTTGTTTTCTTGTTTAAATCGTCCGCTTAGAACAAAATTTCACCTCCTGCCTGAGACCTGCAAGGCTCTGCCTCATCTCTCATCCCCATGTTCCCTTTCTCTCTTCCTCCCTTCCTTCTCTTTCTTCTTTTACCACCCTGGGCTTTGCTGCTTTGCTTTCCCTGGAGCAGAGAAAACTCCTTCCTGCCTCAGGGCGTTTGCATGTGCTGGTCTCTCTGCTTCAGATGCTCATTGCTTAGATTGCCCATTCGCTGTAACTCCTCTCTGATCAGCTGTTAACCAAAACCTTCCCCCACCTTCCCCTTCCTTGTCCCATGTGTTTTATATCATGTGCCTCTTTATTTTCTTCATTGCAGTGACCTTTGTAAATCATCTTACTTTGTTGATGCAGTCACAAATATTTACTGAGCACCTACTATGTGCCAAGCTGTGTTTTGTCAATCATGGTATGTCCTTGCAAGTCTTTGGCAAGGTTTTTTATTAGGCCAAAAGAAACTCTGGCATCCCAGCTCCCCATGTCTTGCCATACAGCCAGGATTTTGTTCTGAAGTCAGCAATGACATGAAAAAAGCATGTGGCCGGAATACTCTGGAAAGTTTCCCATGAGCACAGTTTTGTGTCTAGAGTTCAATACTGTACCATGTGTTCAGCTGGGTGCAGGGAAGGATAGAAAGCAATGCCAGCTGGGGTATGGAGGGCTCACTCTGCTTTGGATTAGTTTAGGAAACTGAGGCATGGGGAGGTTACATATATTTCCTAAGGTCACAAGACCAGAAAGTGGCTGACAGTCCTCAGGGCTATCTCGAGGGGTGGAAATCTTTGATGTTGGTGACTTGAGATACCCAGACAGCAATAGTGACAGGGTGGAGAAGGGGATCTCCCTACTTAGGAGGTTTGCCCCATTATTCTAAGGAGCTTTTCAGCCTTATTATTGACCCTGCGTTGAAAACGAGGAGGTGCCAGGCTTTGAGCTCTGTACAGCCCTGGGAGGGGGCAGATCCCAGAGCTAATGAGAGGGTAGAAGGAGCTGGTGACCCTTTTGATGTGGGGGCCCTGGTGGGAGTGGAGATGCTAGATGTGAGCCAATGACGACCAGAGCAGGGGCGGGGATGGGGTAGAGATGGGGCTGTGAGTAGCAGGGCATCTGAGGCACACTGATGAAGTCGCTAGGGGTTACCTCATCGATAGGGCCGAATGAACCTGGCTGGGGAGTTTGGTGCGCCCACTCTTAAACCCGCAGGAAAGAGTGAGACTGCCCGGGTGGGAAGGGGCTGGAGACATAGCTGAGCAAGGGTCGTGTGTGTGGAGGCTGGATAGCATCCATCAGGACCAGCCCTAGGGACCAGCCAGAGGGGTTGGGGACAGTGTGAAGACTTCTCCGGAGGAGCTTCCTTGAGCCAGACCCACAGAGCCTATGGGAGCAGCTGGGCACAGGGATGATTATCTCACCAAAACCAAACACTTTCAAATACCATCCCAAAGATACAGGCACTATGTATGGCTTTGTTCTCTTTTAGCAGGACCGTCAGAAGAAGGGGATGCTATTTCATAGGGAGCCTCCTTGAGCCCCCATTTCAGGTGGCCTGGGGACTTTGGGTCTGATCTCAGTGTTTCTGCCAAGGTGGAGGGACCATATGGAGCTGCTGGGAGGGAGCCAGCCAAGAAGGACCTTCCTACGAGGGATGGGGTCTTGGGTGGAAGCTAGGCCTCCTGGGACCTTCTGGAGGAGCAGAGGCGTCCCCAGGAAGTCTGCAGTGGTTGCAAAGGTCTTCAGTCCTGCATTTCTTCCCATGGAGGGCTTGGCCTTAGAATCCCATGGTTAGCCCCACTGCCAGCCCGAGCCGGAAGCTTTGGTCTTTTTGATGCCCACATTCTAGATGCAGGGAATGGGGCAGGTTTGGGCAAACAGGATAGAAGAAATTTGACCCAAGGGGAGTGTGACCTGTCAGCCTAGGAGGCAGTGGCTAGGGCCACTGGCTGATACTCCTTGGATTGTAAGGGAGGAAATGCCCAGTTAGTCTCACAAAGCATTGGAACACAAAAACCCTTTACAAGTTATGAGCAGGATTTATATGTGAAGACATTAATTCTCTATGCTCTACAGATGGTGTCGTCTGGGGATGGGACATAAAGTCACACGAAGAATGACTTCTTTCACCATGTAGGGGTGAGCCTGGGAATGTGCCATGACTTCATTTGGAAATACAGGCAAGCAAGGTGCTGGGGAGGGGGGCATTGGGGCTGACTTCTAACACACACACTGCCCCAGATGGCTGATCCAGTCTTGTCCTAGGAATACCTTCTGACCCCCATCAGCAGCTGGTTCAGCTTTGGCCTTGGCCTAAAGACCCGAGGAGACTTAGCCATCCTTCTGGGAGAGGACAGGACTCCGGCATGTGGCCTGAGATCATGCATTTCCTTACGTTTGAAGCATGCAGTGTTACCTCTAGCCCGGAGCATCTTAAGGGATCCAGAGGCCTTTCTCAGTTGGGAGAGTGGGACCCAACGGTCTAGACTCTGATCCCAGTGGGCTGAGGACATCACCGCCTGCCCCACCCAGACACTGCCTTGAAAATTCTTGGCCCTCGCTGCCTCTCTGCCGGTGGAGCATACATGCAAGTTGGCACTCACAAGGAGGCACCGAGCTTTTCTTTTTCCCTGGGTCATTATTGCTTAGATTGAGTCTGAGTCTCCAGCTGTGTCTCCATTTAGAAGTGTTGATTGAGCCTGGATCCCAGAGCCTTCGCACTGTAAGCACTTTTTCTTTCCCTTCCAGGCAGAACAGATCCCAGTGGTGGTAGGACACCTCTGGGTGGAATGTGACAATGAAAAACATCGTTGCCCTTGTTTCCTCATTTGCCTGACGTGGCTCCCCATCAGGGTGTGTGTGTGTGTGTGCGCGCGTGCGCGTGTGCATGCTCAAGAAACAAGAAGCACACTCCCCAAAGGCCACCTGGCCTCCACGTTCTGTTCCATCAGCATTCCCCTGACATACTGCTTACCCAGGCCACTTGGAATTCTGCCCATGCATCGGACGGGGCCAAAGTGGAGGGGGACAGAGTGGCAGTCTTCAGAGGCCCCTTGACAAGGTCACGAAGACCTCCTGGCTTGTTATGCACTGCACATGGGTCCCCCTGCACCAGAGACCAGAAGAGTCTAGGTCCCTGCCCCCACCCCCTGGGAGCTTGCTCTTTGGGAAGAAGGACAGTGACAACTCCATCTCCTTATTACCTCCATCTGCTTGTTGCCCGCAGCTCGGCCAAGGCCTGCCAAGGATGGTGACCTCGTCAAAGGGCAGAAGAATTTCTGGTTTCTGTGTGGCCACCAGGGGACAGAAATGGCTCTGATGAAGTCTGTATGGCTCAGAGCCCTGCCCCCAGGTCTTCAGAACAAGGCAGGGCACCCCCTCTCATCCAGAGGTGGGCCAGGCAGATAGGAAGACGTTCTCCTTTTTTAACGTCCCTGTCCTGAGACACGGGCAATGACTTGTGACCCCCGAGGTGACTTGGCAAGGTCCTCCTCTCTTTCTGTATCTCACATTCTTGAGAAGATTTTCAGGTTGGAGGGCCCGACATCACCCTGAATTGACCTTGCCCCTCTCCCCCAACACGGGGCTGCTCTAGGTCATGGTTGCCACCCCAGCCCTTCAGGGACCAGGCTGGTAACAGTCGCGAACCATGAGGAGGTGTAGGACAGTGGGAGCGGTGGGGACGGTGTCAAGCAAACCAGATCTAAGACATTCAAGTCCAACTAAAAATAGACCCACGTGACATGTACTAATCCAGGGTTGAGTTGACCCTGTGGTCCTCAGTTTGTGCCTTTGCAATCTGGACGGAGTATTTGAGCAGAGAACCATGAAGGATTTCCGTGTCCTACTTCTCACCTGAAGGAGGAGGAGAGAGCACCAGAGGGAGACGCAAGCACCAGGGGTAGAAGAAGAAGAGGAGAGATCTGAAACCATGGAAATTTGAAGATGTAGGAGGTGCTCCCCCCAACCTTTTCTTTTTTTGAGTTGAGGACAGGTGATCAGGGATCTGGGACAAGTCAACAAGGGCCCCCTACATGAGGGACTCAACAGTAAATCGAAATGCATGTGTGCCTGATTCTCCTGCTTGGTCTTCTGGGATCTCATGGTGGGGATTCAAGGATGGGTGGGTCAAGGATTGTAATCTGCCTTCCACTTGTGCCTGGAAGGGAGCCCCAGCAGGCCAGGGGTGATGTGCAAAGCAACAGCTTCCCTCGTCTTATTCCAGAGAACACCAGGGAGATAAACCCTCTTTCCAAGGAGTATCCTACAGCTAGAATGCCAGGGTGTGCAAGATAATTTAGTTATGTGGCCCTGTCTGAAAAGGCCGATTGGCAAAGTGAGAGAGCCAGCCCTTCCCAGCTCTGCTCTCCTCTTTCTGCTGCCATCAGAGGAAAGGTCTCTGCTTCTTTCAGTCTGCCTCACACTTTCCCAACACTTGCCATCAGCCTCAGCCTCGGTGCCTTTTTGCAGGCAGTAGTATGTCAAATATGCAACATTTTTTTCATTGTTGTTTTCATTTTATTTATTTTTGGCAGTGTCTTTGAATTATGGTGAGATGTTGGCCTTTCCATTTACGGTGGTGATTTGAAGTATCCTTTAAAAACGTAAGGTCGTGATTAAGTACTGTACAAAGAACAGCAGTGGTGGTAGGGGCATTATGGTAATGATCATAAAGCTGGCAGAGAGGCTAGTGAGACGGTAGAACATGACCCTTGATGTAGGCGAGGCTGCTGGTTGGGTCTTACTCATCTTTAGAGGAGGATGAAAACACGGACAACCACAGGAGGAATGAGTGGCCAAGTGTCACGGGTTACGAGACAGCACCTCACAAGACCCAGCTCTGGGCTACCTGGCTTATGCACCCTTCAGGATTCAACCGGTGCCACTTCTTACAGGAAGTCCTCCGGGATGCCTGGCTCTGAAGTCATCTGTCTTCCCATATGCTGATCACTATCCACTTTCTCTGGAACCAGCTATATTGTTGGAGGTCATGAAAGTGGATGCCTGCTTGGGGGTGGGGGAAGAAGACCTATAGGGAACTGTAAGGCATGGGCCCCATTTCATGGTAGACAAGCAGAAATGCAGGCCGAGGGTGGCCACACTTTCCAATTTCTCAAGAAAAATCCGAAATCTAAATTCTTACGTGAAATTTTACTTTTTTTAGCGTTGACAAGAAACATTCGTTAGGCCCGGGGGCTGGATCCTGTATCGGGCACCCTCAGGTGACACAGAGGGAAGGTTCCAGGTGAAGATGGTCATCAAGCTGAGAGCCCTCACACCCAGGTCCTGAAGATGACGGAACCGGGGATGCAAAATCACAGCTAGAGCGGGTTGTGCAAGTCATGTGTTTCCCCATAAGACTGGGCCCTCCTGGCCCGCAGGGAGGGAGATGCCTGAGTCATCAGACCCTGCCTGACCAAGGCCAACCCCAAAGCCCTTGGCCACACAGGCCTGGGGCAGGGTGAATGAGAAAATCCAAAGGACAGGTGTCCACCACCCAGGGAAGTCTGAAAACACACAGCAGAGATGTTCTGGACAGACACATGCCTAGGAGGGGGTTTCCAAGTGAGACCTGGGGAGGGAAGGTCACTGTGCTGGGGTACAGCAGGCCTGGTAGGACTGTGACTCCTGGCAGTGGGAAGACTGTGCTGGAGAGGAGGGATTCCATCCCTGGATGGGCTTTGACAGCAAACTTGCTCCAGGATGGAGAGGAAAGCCTTGGATGCAGAGTCGGAAAAGGTGGGTGGAGTGCAGAGAGGCTATTTTAGGCAGGCCTAGGAGTGCAAAGGCCCAGAGGCTCCCGGGGCTGGGCCGTGGGGCAGGTGAGGGCAGCAACCTGACTGAGCTCTGGGAGGGAGGGCTCCTGTATTCAGAGGCTGTAACAGAGGGATGGGAGGCAGTTGGAGGGGACAGGAACTTCAGGCAGAGAGGAGTTGGGGACCAAGGAAGCTTGCATCTCTCTGGAAGGGTAAAAGTTGATATTTGGGATAGTCCCTGCAGTGCATGCTTCGTCTCATAAAGGTGTCTTCCAGCCTCTGGAGTTTCCATCTCAGGCCTCCCCGACCCGCTCCCATTCTCCTGCCCCGTTCTGCCCCAGGGCGCCCAAGAGAGGGTGAGGGAACTCTTTGCACCCCTAGGCTGATGGGTGGAACCCGGGCGCCCCACGGACTCTCTGGGTGGGGATGCTCAGGCGGGCGCCGCTCGTCCGAGGTTGTGCGCCGCCAGGGCGCTGGGCGCGCCCGATGGTGGCCGGCGGCGGGGCACCCCCAGTCCGGCCCACGGCGCTACTCTGCCGCCGCCTCGGGGTGTCTCTGCTTCGCTGCGAGCCGGGAACCGCGGCGGCGGCGGAGCGAGGAGGGGAGCAGGCGGCGGCGGCCGCCACGCCAAGAAGCGCCGGGTCACCGCAGGCTGAGGCGCCCGCCGTCCCCGCCCTCCCCCTCGCTCGCCTTCTCCTCCCTCCCGCCTCGCTCGCTCGCTCGCTCCTTCCCTCTCCCCGCCTCCCCTCCACGCTCCCCCGCCCTCCCCTCCGCGCCTCGCCTCCTCCGCCCCGCGCCCTGCGGTGCTGCAGCTGCGGGCGGCTCCAGCTGCCCCCAGATGTGGGCTGGGCGGCGCGCGGGGAACTTTCGCGCCGGCAGCGAGTGCGGGGCCCCGGCTGCGGTCCGGCTGCCATGGATCCGCCGGCGGGAGCCGCTCGCCGCCTGCTCTGCCCCGCGCTGCTGCTGCTGCTGCTGCTGCCGCCGCTCCTGCTGCCGCCGCCGCCCGCGGACGCCTGGCTCGCCGCCGCCGCCGACCCCCCAGGTAGGTGCAGCCGGGTCCCCACGCCCTACGACCCCCGTCGGCCGGACCCCGCCCCGCGTGCTCCGCCGCCCCCTCCCCAGGCGTGGTCCAGCCAGACTTGGGCAAACTCCGCGCGCCCCGCCCGGGGCCAAGTTGGCCAACTTCGGGGCCGGGTTGGTCGCGCAGGGGGCGCCCCGCGGCGCATCGGAGCGCCTCCGGCCGGGGGGGAGCCTCGGAGCATTCGCGGCTCCCGGGACGCGGAGCAAGGAGATGGAGGGCCGGGAAAGCCCCGCGGCCGAGAGCGCAGAGCTAG
The DNA here is from genome assembly GCA_004024625.1 of Mellivora capensis. Lineage (NCBI taxonomy): Eukaryota > Metazoa > Chordata > Mammalia > Carnivora > Mustelidae > Mellivora > Mellivora capensis. Next base: position 150,333 of record PISX010000449.1, on the reverse strand, counting down.
CCCCAGCGGGTCCTGGGGAGCCAGGGCGAGGCGGCGCCGGGGCTCGCGTCCGGGGACGCTCGGGAGGAGCCGGGTGCTGAGCGCGCCGCCTTGGGCCCTGAGGACTGATGCGGCGCCCGGGGATTGGGAGGGGGGTGTCCCTGAGGACCCGAGGGACCCTGCTCCACCCCTCCCTGTCCTCGGGCTCGCGGGGAGGGGGCCGGCATCGGTCCAACCGAGAGCTGGACACGGAGGACAGGCCGCGCGTGCCGGGGGGAGCCGAGTCCTCGCCGCTCCGGAGGCTAGCGGTGAGGGCGCCCGGGCGGCGGGGGCCGCGGAGGGGTAGAGGCGAGGCGCACGGTAAGGGGCCAACCGGCAATGGTTTCGGAGCAGCCCCACGTCCTGCCAAGGACCGAAGGTTCAAGGGGCGGGGGAACTGTGAGGAGCTCTCGAGCTTCAAAACGGAACGGGACAGGGGGCAGAGCGCTTGGCTGACTAGGTCCCAGAGGGGGACCGCCTGGGAGCGGCGGGGTTCCGGAATGGTGGCCCCGTTAACGCCCCTTCCCAGTCGGAAGAAGGCCGGGGAGGTGCAGGCTAGTTTCTGGGGGTTGCCTGGCAGAATGCCCTCTCCTTCGCAGTGGTGGTGGGTGGGGGAGGGCTGGGGGGCTGCGGGGCTTGGCGGCGGGTCCCCGGGGCTCCGAGGTCTTGGCGGGTCTGACGCCCCTTCCCGTTGCAGGCGGGCCCCTGGGGCACGGAGCGGAGCGCATCCTGGCGGTGCCGGTGCGCACTGACGCCCAGGGCCGCTTGGTGTCCCACGTGGTGTCAGCGGCGTCGGCCCAGGCTGGGGTACGGGCCCGCAGGGCAGCCCCTGTCCAGACCCCGGGCTTACCTGGAGAAAACGAGGAGGACCCTGGCGGCCGCCTCTTCTACAACGTCACGGTCTTCGGTCGAGACCTGCACCTGCGGCTGCGGCCCAACGCCCGTCTCGTGGCGCCTGGCGCCACGGTGGAGTGGCAAAGCGAGTCAGGCGCCACCCGCGTGGAGCCCCTGCTTGGGACCTGTCTCTACGTCGGAGACGTGGCGGGCCTGGCTGAAGCCTCCTCCGTGGCGCTCAGCAACTGCGACGGGCTGGTGAGTACTGACTTCTCTCGCTCCTTTCTGCCCACTGCCCTTGCCTGGCACTTGGAAGCTGGTTCCCCGTTGACTCCAAGGCCTGCACTGGGGATCTCCTTTGCACCCCAGCGTGCAGGGAGCACCGGGCACAGAAGGAAGGGGTTGGCACGAAGGCAAGTTATTTCAGCTGGCCCCAGAGGAGTGACTTAGGCAGCGGGTGGTGTTCTCCAAAGCTCTGCCAAGTAGCAGAGTGCTGTCTCCCTGATGCCGGTGGGACACAGGTCTTCCTGTGGTCACCAGTGTGTACGACTCCAGGAGTGTATGCATCTACATGCGTGTTCTGGAATGTTGGTGTGTGCTCCAATCTGGGAACCCATGCAGATATGTGGATGTGCCATTGTGTGTCTTGTACATGTGTGTATCTGTAGGTTTCTGCTCCTTTGGGTGTCTGGGTATCTGTTCAGTGTGTGTCCATGGGCATCTTAACATGTGTGATATGTGTGGGGGGGTGGCACATGTGCTGGAAGTCTGTCTTGTTTCTGTGTGTGCAGGTGGTGGCAGCCCAGGGAGCAGGCAGGCAGTGGTGCTGAAATGCCCAGTTATCCCTCTGCCCCCTGGCTGACCGGGAGCCACCGATTTTTCTGCTGTGGTTTCCTGTTGAACTCCAGCTGGTAATTTGAAAAGTCGGTTTTCTCTCTCTATTTTGAGCCAAGGGGAACATTTGGAAATGCAGGCTCTGGTGCCCATGGGCAGCCTCTGAAGGACAAGGAGAGAGGCTGAGTCTCCTCCTGGGACTGGTTGGGCCACCCAGTGTGCCTGGAGCCCTGGGACGTTTTCTTGTTTCCAGGGGCCCAGAGGGACCACAGCTTGGCATGAGGGCGGCCTCAGAGGAAGCCTGGATCGATGCTCAGGGAGGCGGCTGACATTGGCGGTGCTCTGTCCGGCCGCCCCGGGGCCTGGCACGTGGCAGAAACCACTGCAGTCTTCTATTTTGGATTGGGGGTGCGGTGGTCAGGCTGGCCGGGCCTGGCCAGACATCTGAAGCCTCCCACCGTGGGTTCTGCTCTAATTGCTGCTCAGGGCACTGCTGTGCGGGCGAGTGGCCGCTCTCCCGGCCCTGCAGGCCCCCAAGCCCCCTGTCCTCAGGCTGGTCCTGCTGCTGCCTGCAGAGCCTGCAGTCCCATCAGAGCCCCACAACCACTGGTGTTCCTTTTATGGAGACACAGGAAATGTCACTTGTTGCTTTGGAAAATCACTGCCTTTGCCTGGATTGAGTTAGAACCCAGGCATATTGCAAACAGCTATAAATGTCCTTGGAGGAGTTGGGTTATTGTGGTGCAGCCTTTTATATGTCCATTGTCTCTGAGGCCATCCGGGGCCTCATAGGTGTGTCTCATTTCATGCTGTAGGTGAATTTCCTAAATAAATTGGTGCTGGGGACTCCAGGGTTTGGGGGAGCTGACTCAGATGCAGTCTGTAGGTGGGTCAGCTCCTGTGGACTGAGAGATTCCTGATGGAGAGAATTTTAAGGGATGCTTTGTCTCTGTATCATTCCTTCATCTGTCATTTGGTGATTCATTTGTTTAGCCAGAACCTCCTAGTGCCATCTGTCCACTGTGCGGGTCAGGGGTGTGGCTGGCCCAGTGCCCACCTGGGGCTGGGGACCACTGATGGGCAGAGGGGCAGCTCTGGCTTGGGCTTTGACCTCAGGCTCCTGGGGGCTATTTGGAGAACGAGTTGGCAGCAGGTAAAGGGGCAGGTTGGCAATTTAGCGGAGGGAAGAACACGTGTGTAGGTACTGGGTATGCGTTGGCCTGGTCGGGACAGGCATTGTGAGATGTCATGAGGAATGAACACACACCTGCACAGGGTCAAGGCAGATGGAAAGAAGATGGGAGTTGGAAGATATGTTGGGGCTTGCCTGAAGGGTCTTGAATTCTGTCAAGGAAAAATGGCCTGGAGACATTGGGGCATCAATATTAATTCTGTACTCTTCCTCCCTCTTCCTTCCTTCCTTCTTTCCTTCCTTCCTTCCTTCCCTCCTTCCTTTCTTCTTTCCCTCCTTCCTTCCTTTTGTTTTGATGTGTCTCTTCTCATTTTATACTAATTAATTCCTTAACCCTTTGAGTCTTTCTGTGTATCACTGATAGGCCTGGGGCTCTATATATGGTACAGAGCTCTATATATGGTTCCCACAGCTATCATGCAGGGGAGGGATCCTCATCCCTGGTTTGCACATGCTCAGATGAGGCTCCAGGAGGTCGGGTGACTTGCCCAAGACCACCTAGCCCATGCCGGCTAGAATCCGGCCTGGTTCCCTCCAGCCCTATGTGCCACAGGGATCCCAAGTCCGGTTGGTTAGAAGACACCGAGACGTGCAAAATCTGTGCACTTCTCCCAATAGGCCTTATGTGAATAAATGCATCTTATTCTCCTAGCAACCCAGGCCCTTGACCACCATGCCACACAGGCCCCCTGCCTCTGTAGCATTTGTTCTTCCTTCAGAGATAGCAAAACTCACCAAAGCAGGTATGTCATGCTGTAGTGTGTGTGCAAATCCCCACGGATCTTGTTAAAATGCAAGTTCTGGTTCAGCACACCTGGGGTGGGGCCTAAAGTTCTGCCTGCCTGCCTGCCTTCCTTCCTTTTCTTTTCCTTCCTTTCCTTTCCTTTTCTTTCTTTCCTTCTCTCTTTCTCTTTCTGTCTGTCTTTCTCTCTGAAAGAGCGTGAGTGAGGGCAGAAAGTGGCAGAGGGAGAAAGAGAGAGAGACACACACACACACACTCTTAAGCAGATTCCTCAGTGGGTGTGAATCTCAAGATCTGGGGCTTGTACTCGAGACCCTGAGATCATGACCTGAGCTGAAATCAAGAGTTGGATGCTTAACCTACTGAGCCACCCAGAAATGCAAGTTCTGCATTTCTAAAAAGCTTCCTGGTCCTCAGGCGGCCCTTTGAGAAGCAAGGCTCAACATCCCCATTTCTAAAGGTTTTATTTATTTATTTATTTGACAGAGAGTGAGAGAGAGAGTATATGAGCAGGGGGAGTGGCAGGCAGAGGGAGAGAGAGAAGCAGACTCCCTGCTGAGCAGGGACCCTGATGCGGGGCTTGATCCCAGGACCCTGGGGTCATGACCCGAGCCGAAGGCAGATGCTAATGCACTGAGCCACCCACGCCCCCCATCAACAGCCCCATTTCTGCAAGAGAGTTCTGCACATTCCTCCACTAGTTGTTCCTTGCAGACGGGTTTCAGTGGACAACAGGTGTGGGAGATGCTGCACCTTGCACTCAGCTTCGGCGATTCAGGGGGCCCATCGCAGTCTCTGGGAAGTTCCGTAATAAAGAAAGTTCTCGCACTCTGAGTAATCCGTCATTTCCCACACAGAGGGGACTGTGGAACCCCTTCTTTGCAGAATGTGTCTTCCTGGAAGATGTGTAGAAAAACCATGGAACAGGGTCCCAGGAGCTTGTGTGTGCACTCTCTCTCTAAAAATAAATAAATAAAATCTTTTAAAAAAGAGAAAGGAAGGCAGTAGTAGCTTTGTTTTCTGTGGACAGCAGTTTTCTAGTCAAGCAGAATCTTATTTCTTAGTATCTGTCAGGATCTTTTCAGTTACAAGTGACAGACTGCTTAAATCAGTTTAAACAATAGCTCTCCTAATGTTAATTCTTCAGGCATGGCTGATTCCAGGTGCTCCCTTTAGATCATTAGGACACATGCCATCTCCTGCCTCTGTCTTCCTTTGCGTTGGCTTTGTTCTCAAGTGTGGTCCTTCTGTTTTGAGTCTAGGGGCCCCAGCAGTGTCTTTTTCTGAATAATTCTGCTGAGACCTGGGTATCACTCTGACCAGCCTGGGCTCTGGTGCTCCTGTGAGGAGCAGGACGTAGGATTTGCAGAACCCCAGAAGTGGAGAGTGGAAGAGGTGCTATCCCCTCAGTTAATATGAGATGGGGATTCTGAATCTGCCAAGATGTAGATTCTTCTGGAATCAGGTAGAGGTGCAGACTTAAGAAATTCCACATGAAGACATGATTTGTAGGACATGCTGTGCACTTTATTCCCAGAGAGTCTGGCAAATGCAGAGTTCCCAGATTTTTTGTTTGTTTGTTTGTTTTAAAGCTTCTACACAGAAGTCATTCATAACACTCATGAGGAGAGGTGAAGGTTTGTTTTTTCATGATGCGTGAGAAAATTAAGCTTAATGAAGGGTTCTTGCATGTGTTAATTTCATATTAGTCATATATGCTCATTAAAAGCCCAGTGAGGGGGGGCGCCTGGGTGGCTCAGTCAGTAAGAGTCTGCTCAGGTCATGATCTCAGGGTCCTGGGATCCAGTTCCATGTTGGGCTCCCTGCTCAGCGGGGAGTCTGCTTCTCCCTCTGCCTCTGCCCCTCCCCCCACTCATGCACACTCTCTCTCAAATAAATAAAAGCTTATTTTATAACCCAAGCAGAAGCCTATTGTAATAATAGTATAATAGTAAGTCATAGTTTGTTATCCCTATTATGTGCCAGGCTCCCTGCTGAGTGCCTTAGGCCTGCATCTCCTTGTTCAGTCCTCACAATGTCCTATGGCCTGTGCTTGATATTGTCCCCATTCTACAGATGAATCGACTGAGTCTCCAAATGCTGAGAGCTTGCTTCAAGCTTTGCTGTTGGTATTTGAATGCATGTCTTCCACCCAATGCATGATTCTGAGATCATGCTCACTACATTTTATTGTTGGTTTTGTTTTGTTTTTTTTTTTTTGGCATGCCAACAGAAAGAATAAAAATGAAGAAATGCACTTCTGTAAAACATTTTTTACCTTCCCTATTTTGACTCCTGGAGACCTTCTGAGTCTGGGAACAGGCCTGGTGGCTGAGTGGCTTGCTGATATACTGCTGACCTGCTCTAGCCTGCAGTTCCTGGCAGGTTGCCTGAGTCTTCGTAGCTGGGTGATGGTAGTGGGGACTCCCGTAGGGCTGAAGCACCCAGCTCCCTCTCTGCCTCCCACCTCAGGGCAGCTCTGGGGACCCCTCTGGCCTGATAGGGCATGACTAGGCTAGTGGGTGGAAGTCATCATGGGATGGGGAGTGGGAAGGGTCTGAGCTCTGAGGTCTGGTCCCGTCCTGAGGTCTGAGGGGTGGGGCCAGTGTACACCCTTTCCAGGGGGCTCAATGTGAGGCCCCAAGATTCTGTGAAGCAGAACTCCCACTGTGTGGCTGAGGTGCAGAGAGACCCAAGGGTTTCTGCCTTGTGGGCTGGGGCCCCTTCACTAGGCACCTATGCTGTCCAGTATTTTTTTTTTTAAGATTTTATTTATTTATTTGAAAGAGAGAGTGAGTGAGCTTGAGTGGGGGTGGGGAGGGGCAGAGGGAAAAAGAGAGAGAGAATCCCAAGCAGACTCCACACTGAGTGCAGAGCCAGTGTGGGGCTCGATCCCAGCACACTGAGATCACGACCTGAGCTGAAATTAAGAGTGAAGCTTGGGTGCCTGGGTGGTTCAGTGGGTTAAGCCTTTGCCTTCAGCTCAGGTCATGACCCCAGGGTGCTGGGATCCAGCCCCGCATCAGGTTCTCTGCTAAGCAGGGAGCCTGCTTCCCACTCCCCCACCCCCGCCTGCTTCTCTGCCTACTTGTGATCTCTGTCAAATAAAAAAGTAAAATCTTAAAAAAAAAAAAAAGAGTCTGAAGCTTAACCAACTGAGCCACCCAGGAGCTTGTGTTCAGTCTTTATAGTCATTAAGAATCACTGAGGTCTACAAAGAGAAATCATTTGCTGGCTTAAGGGACCACGATGAGTTTCATTTTTCCTCACAAGCATCCTGCTTGTGAGGCCATACATTGGGCTCCAGCTGGCTCAGGTGCTAGGGTGGGGCGGGCAGGTGTGGCAGGCTCAGGCTGTGGGGTTGAGGGCGAGGATGCCTGGGACTTGCAGCCAGTCTTCCTTCCTCCTGTCCCTCCTCCTTGTTGTTTAAGACTCATTCAGTTTAAGTGACAGAAAGTTGGCTTACAGCAAATGAAATAAACAAGGGATGTCATGAGCCCAATGACCCTTGGGGTCCTGATGAGTTCAGGCATGGGTGCATCCAGGGGTTCAGGGCTTGTTTCATCACATGTTCTCTACCTTTCAGCTCTATTACTCTCTGTCTCAACATGGTCTTCTCCATGTGGGGGCCACTGGCAACTCCTGGCTTAACTTGCTGCCATGGTAGCGATCAGAAATGGAGAGCACTTCTTTCTGGATTGTTCCTGCTAGCATCCTGGAGAGGGCTCTGATGGGCCCCACTTAGGTTACAGGCCCCTCTTTGAACCAATCGTTGTGATGTAAGCCTGGCCTGAGTCTCTTGCTTACGTTTAGTATTGAAAGTGAGGGTCAGATCCCCAAACCCTGGAATGGATGGATGTTTTTTATATGAAAGCAAGAGGAAGGTGAATGTGCCGAGCAGATGAAAACAGTTACCACTGCACTCCATCTGGACTCTGGGTCCCCATGTCCAGATCTCTTCATGGGCTCCAGAATTGCCTGCCCAGCTGCCTCCAGGGCTCCCTCCCTGGTGACCCCGTGCTTCTGAAATGGAAAGTGGTCTCCACTTTCCTAGACTCCACCCTTTCTTGGGTGGGAGTCCCAGGATCACCCCTCTCCTCCCTCTCCATGTCCCGTATATCCAGCCAGCCACTGTCCTAGATGTCTCTGGACTTTATCCCCATGCCCATCCCTCCTCAATGCCTGGCCCCAAGCCCTGTCTTTTGCACCTGTGATGAAGATCTTCTGCTAATTGGTCTGTCCCCAGTAACTCTTTCTCCTACAGCAGCCACACTGATTTTCATAAACCGTGTATTAAGTCATGTCACTCCTTGCTCAAGATCTTTCAGTGATTCATATTGCCCTTAAAAAAAAAATCTGGGACGCCTGGGTGGCTCAGTTGGTTAAGTGGCTGCCTTTGGCTCAGGTCATGATCCCAGTGTCCTGGGATCGAGTCCCACATCGGGCTCTTTGCTCAGCAGGGAGCCTGCTTCTCCCTCTGCCTCTGTCTGCCACTCTGTTTGCCTGTGTTCACTCTCTCTGACAAATAAATAAATAAAATCTTTAAAAAAAATCCAAACCCGGAAAAACATCCAAATCTACCATCCTGGCATTCAGGACCTTTGCATAGGTTGTGTCCTTGCCTAGACCACTCTTATACCTTCAACTTTACCTGGCTCACTCCGTAGGTCTCAGCTAAATGGCATTTCATCCAGGAAGCGATCCTAGGCATTGTCATGCCAGGTTGCACCCTGTGCTTCTTGGTAACGTGTACCATGGGTAATGTGTGCCCACCCAGCTGTGTTCGTAGGGCCCCGCTCTGGCTGGGCAGACCTCACCTGGGAGCTGTGAAATGAGAGTTCCCAGGGAGAGGGGGCCAGAAGCCTATGTAGGAAATGGTTGGGGACTTGCTCCTGAGACCCTGTGTCCCCCCTGTGCCCAGAGCTGGCGCATCTTTCATCTGCTCTCTTGCCAATCCCAGAATGCCCACACTCCCTGGGGAAGACCCCTTTGGAGAATGGCTGAAAACTCTGCCTCCTTTCCCAGGGGAAAGCGTTTGTGCACAACATGTGGTTTTATGGTCTTCCTGCGCCTACTTTGGGGTTCATGAAACTTGAGTTCAAAACCCTTGGTCTAAATCAATCCGAGTTAAGAGAGGGAAGACCCCCCCACTCCACCGTCTCCCCATTCCTGTATGGGGAAGTGTTGGGTGGGGGTGAGGAGACATTGGGCTGGGCTCTGGCAAGTCATCTTGTGGACCCTGGGTAAATCCTCTCACCACTGGCCTCAGTTTGTCCAGGTGGAAACTGGGGGCTGGAGTTAACCGTTTCTGGGACCCTTCCAGGGCAACTCCAAGTGCCTTAGGTACCAGATGGGGATCAAACACAAGTGAGGTGACAGGGCTGGAGGAGGGAGATGTAGGGACCCTGGCGAGCCCAAGCCCCATCTCCCTTGAGAGAGTGTTGGCTCTCAGGAGTGTGGGGTCCTTGCTGCTGAACCCCCCATTGTTTCTTCAGAGAAACTGTGTTTCTGAGTGTGTTGGTATCATTTGGGCAAATAAGTCCAGTTTGAAGACCCTGTATGGGCCCTGAGGTCCCCTGACAGGGCCTCCAGAGGCATGTGTGGAAGTGTTGGGAGGTGTGCTGGCAGCAGGATCTGAGATGGGCCAGGGGTCGCTGCTGGTGGGGGCTGGGAACTTGCTTGAACCCAGCCTGACTTCATCACTGTCACCCCATGCCCCCACTTCCAGGGCGTCTACAACCTTCTGGCTGGCCACCCCACCACGTCTCACTAGGAGTGACTTGGTGGAAGGGAAGGAGCATCTCAGAGGCACTTCCCTGCCATGCACTGAACTGTGGCTGCCACGAAGGAGGTGGACTTGTCAGGGGTTCTTGCTAGAGGGAGCGAGTAGCAGCCTGTGACCCTGACCCACCACCCCATTTGCCTTGTGGTGGCCCCTTTGGTGTAGGTGCATCCATGATCTGAAAGCCAGACTCATTTATCTGTCTTCCACCTGGACTTGTTAAAATCACAGCCAGCCAGTAGCTGATTGCCAGGGGCTGGGGGGAAGATGGGAAGGCGGCGTTATTGTTAATGGTTACAGAGTTTCAGTTTTACAAGAAAACAAGAGGTCTGATGATGGTTGCACAACATTAGGAATGCAATTAAGAGCACCGAATGACACCAAAAGTGGTTAGGACGGTAAAAAAGGGCATCTGAGGACTCTTGGGATTCGGTAGGTAGTTCAGGGGTGCAGTGGTGCCCCTTGAGCCCCGCTTGTCCAGTTTTCCTCTCCAGTGGGACTCTGTTCCCTGGGGGACTAGTGGTTGCTGCTGTCCCCACACCCCTCTCACCCCCCAGAGACAGGTTGGTGGGAAAAGGAAGCTATTTTTTGGAGGTTCCCGCCACAGTCTTGAGCTTCACTCTGATTGGGCGGGATTGGACCATGGGACTTTTCCATAGCCAGTAACTGTGGCCCAGGAATGCTGTGCGCTGATTGGCTCTGGCCCGAGTCACATGCTCCAGCCGCCGCCTAGAATTGTCCAGCGCAGGAATGCTGTGCGCTGATTGGCTCTGGCCCGAGTCACATGCTCCAGCCGCCGCCTAGAATTGTCGAGCGAGAGCGCTTCAGGGTCGCGACGGTCAGCCATGGCCGCGTCACTCCTCTGCCCGCTGAGGGCTAACCGCGCTGCCCCTCCAGAAAAGGTGGCCAGAGAATCAGTGTCTATGCCCGCTGCCTCTGCTGCCGCATGTGCCCACCCGCTGCATTCGTCCTGTGAACTAGCCATTGCGGTGCCCCTTTGACAGATGAGGAAACCGAGGCTCGGTGAGTTCCTGGGTACTGTGGGCTCTCCGGGTGTGGGGTCGCGTCGGTGCGCGGAATTCTCTAGGGACGGGCAGAGCGGAGCCCAGCTCAGCCCCTCAGGAAAGGCCAGCACAACCGGTCACTGATCTCTGAGCCTGAGCCCGGGAGGCTGGCTCTTCCCGAGTCATCCCTTGTGACCCTGCAGTGACTTCACTGCGTGGTCGTGTGTCTGGCGCTGGTTGTGGTGCGTAACGGTGCGGCCCATTCCCGTGTTGGCTTCAGGCTCTTCCCGCCCCATGGCCAGCCGTGGCTACCTGTCCCCTTGTGCCCCCAGCACTTGGGGAGTGTGGAGTGATGCCAGGGGTCAGCAGGGAGGTAGGGAAGGCCAGAGCCTCGCCCAGGCCTGCTGTGGGGACCATGAGCGCCACAGCCAAGGGGAGCAGTCTAGAGGAACTCATCTGCCTCGAGCCATGGGGACGCCCTCCAGGGGCCTGGTGTGCCCACCTAGGATCCAGGCTGGCTTTGCTGTGTGGCGGCCTGAGCTGTGGCCTGGGCCTCCCCAGTCTGGTCGCTGAAATCCCTACCGGCAAATGCGTATGGATCTCTTCCTGGGACCCTCGGTCTATACCAGTGGGCAGACACATCCTTCATTTCCCTCCCGGCCCTCCCCTGCTTGGGCAGCCTGGGGGAACATACGTGCATGTTTTTGAACCTTTGTGTGAGGATGTGTGTGTGTATATGTGGAAAGGTGTGCTTGGGTATGTGTGTGCATGCCTATCCGTATGAGTGTGACATTATGTACCTGCATGTGAATGTGTGTCTGTGCTTGTGAGCTTATGCATTGGAGTGAGCATGTGTGTGAGTGCGTGCGTTGGTGTGAGTGTGCATGTGTTTATGGGGTGAGCACGTGCATTCAAGTGTGAGTGTGTAAGCATGGTCGTGTGTGTGATTGCCAAGGGCTTCCTGTGGGGGAGGGGACTGAGACGAGGGAGAGGTACCCAGGGGAGAGGAAGACCCTAGCCCTCTGAATCTTGGCACCACCTCCGGCCCCCTCCTCCCGCACTGGCACGCGCTCTGAAATGGGAGGGCTCAGGTAGGAGCCTCTTGCTCTGCTGCTTATGTTTCATATTAAATGTCAACTGTCCACCGGGTCTGCGGTGCTGCCATTAATATGGAGAAGTTATTACAGAGCCTGGAGCTGGCTCCTCAGGCTCATCCATGAATTTCAATTACCTTGCACGTCTACTCTAGGCCTGTGGAGTGGGGCTCACAGCTTCTGCTTGGAGGCAGAGGGAACTTGGCATCCAGAAACCCAGCCCAGGCAGCCGCGGAGGGGCTAGGCGGACCGTGCACCGCTCCTCCTTGCCCCGCAGGTTTCACGAGAGCACGGACTTGGTGTGGATGGAGGCTGCTGTGTCACACAGTCCACTCTGCCCTCCGTAGCTGGGCAGCCTGGACGAGGGCTGAAATGCACAAAACTTGTTTTCCTTGCTTGCAAAGTTAGCGGGGAGGAACCCATTCACGCTTGCTGGGCATTGAAAGGGTGTGTGTGCAATAAGTACTTAGCCCAGGCCTGGGGTTTGGGAGATGCTGGCCATTTATGCCTTTCATCAGATCTAAGATACCATCAGTTTTGAGGAACACACTCCCAATTACACTGTACCATGGCACTTTAACTACAGTCCTAAGAGACATAGACACCAGCAGCCTTGCCCACAGTAGCTCCAAACAGTGGGCCATTCCTCCCTTTTCACTTGCTTGGCTTACTTAGTGTGTGACTGCCTTCTTCTTTTCTGGGTGTCTTCCTCTCTTTGGTAAAGCATGGAGTTACAGTCCTTCCTCCAGGATGTTTCCTCACTGATGCCAAAGCTATCCACTCCGTTGTCTCTGTGCTTTTGTGCGCACATCATCATTTTTTTTTGCCATCACGGTGTGACTTTTTGAAGACATTTTGGATAGTAGGGATCTCAACATAGGAAGTGCTGATCCTACACACAGTTCAGGTAAGGGATAGTGTATGAGCCACATGCCATTGTTGGGTTGGCGTGTGCAAGGCATTGCCAGCCACCACATGGTTGCTGCTGGCTGCTGGTGGTGATTAAAACCCAGTGATTTCATTCTGACTTCAGAGGTGGTAAATGTGAAAAATATGTGTCTAGAGTCCTGGACTGTTTTTTTTTATTGTTGTTGTTGTTGTTATTCTGTTACAAGTGATTTTAAGGCCATGTCTGAGCTGGTAGGCAGTTCTCATGCTGGGAAGTAGAGCAGCAACAGAGACTGGGCTGTTCACCCCAGAGGGACCAGCCCTTGCTAGCTCTGTGAGTGGCATATTCAAGGATTTGTCTCTGAACCTGGATATTTCTCTTTTGAAAGCAGGGATTTGGGACTAGATGGCAAATAAGGTATATTTCTATATAATGCAAGACTTGTCCAAGTGACCAGTCTGATTGGGACAGAGCTTCTGAAGGTATGAGAAAAAGTAGCTCAAGAGCTGTGAATATGAACATATATGTATTTTTAATGGATGACACCGTCTCCTATCAGTTGCAAACGAAATGTTGGGTTAACCAATATCACAGATCAAGTCTCTGTTTCTGTCACTCTGTTCTTCTACCAGCACTAAACTGTATTTACTATTAGAGCCTTAAAGCTGTGATAGCTAAAGAATTAGCTGTTTTATAGTTACATTGTCCACCACAGTAGCCATGAACCAGGTGATGCTATCACTACTTGAAAGGTAGCTGGTCCTAAGTGCGAGGTGCCCGAGTGTAAAATATTCAGTATTCAAAGTCTTAGTATAAAATATATATATATATATATATATATATATATGTGTGTGTGTGTGTGTGTGTGTGTGTATAAATATCTCATTGATAATCTAAAAGTATCGAGTATAGATTGAAATAATATTTTGGATGTAGTGGATGAAGTAAGATATATTGCTGAAATTGATTTCACCTGTTTTTTTTTTTTTTTTCTTAAACGTGGCTCCATGTGAAGTTCTCATTACATTTCTGTTGGACAGTGCTGCTTTGAGACATCTGGCTGGATACTTCCTGTTTCACTGTTACTCTTCTGCAAAATTTTCTTGGCTGGCCACCTCTGTTTATTTCTTTCAGTTGAATTTTAGAATTATTTTGTCAGGTTAAAAACATCCCTTGCAAGTTTGATTGACATTATATTAAACTTAGAAAACAATTAAAGGAGGAATTGACATAATTTACAGTATTTACCAGGAACATGGTGTATTTTTCAATTGATTTCATTTTGCTTTGATGTTATTCGGTAAAGTCTTATACATTTTTTATATGGGTCACTCATATAAATCAGGGTCATTTCAAGGATTTTGTTTTTCCTTTTTGCTATTGTTTATGGACTCACTTCCATCTATCTTTGGTGTACAGGAAGGCTATTGGTTTTTATATCATTATCTTTTATCAAGCTGCTTGATAGAACTCATTAATTCTAATATATCTTTGTGGATTCCCCTGGGTTTTCTAGGTATACAGTTATACTGTCTGTAAACGATGATAATTTTCGGAGTCTCGTTTCCAATCAGCACCATCTAGAACCTTCAGAGTAATGTTAAGTAACAGCAGCGGCTTTGTGCATCCGCGTCTGCGCCTGGCTCTGATGGGAACGCCCCTGGCATTTCTCTGCTTAATAAAATATAATGCTTGCTCGTGGACTAAGATGGATTTCGTGAGAAGGCAATATCCTCTGAATTCTAGTTTTCTGAGGTCCTATTTTTATCAGCACAGGAGCTGAAATCTAGATTAAATTTGTCTAACACCTCACACACCACTGCCTCCCTCCCTGCCCCTGGCCCCCAAAGCCGGAGGCGTTAGACAATTCCCAGGGGCTGTGTTTCCCAAGGACCTGGGACTCTGGGCTGCTGGCAGGTCCCCCGAGTTGCCTGCTTGCTGGCCCTGAAATACAAGCCAGCTCCATTTCCAGCTGTCAGGGCCCCTTCCAGGAAGAGGCTGGGGTATGCTGCTGAGGAAGGTGATGGAGGCTGAACTGCCCAGCCGAGCAGGTGGCTTCCAGGAGAGCTGGAACCAATTCTTAGAAAGCCCACGTGGGGACAAGTTGCCAACTTGACATGCTGGGTTCTCCCTCTCTCAGTGGTGTCTCTCCCAACCTTCAGTTTTTCCTGAGTCTTACAGAAGGCTTTACCCCCTTGCTCAGTGGTTGATTCCTGCCCACACGCCCCTACCCCCTTGGGGTCCCACTGGTACCTTTATTCCCACAGGTTTCTAGGTCTTTTCTGAAAGACTCTGGTTCCCATAGAGGGAATCTGTGGCCGGTTGTGTAGAGAATAAAATTGTTTTCCATTGTGTTGTCTGTCTGTCTGCCCACAGATGGGCATGGGATTTGGGCAACTTTGAATAATATCTGTGCGGGGGTCCCAGCCTGAGAGATTCTGATTTATCAGATGTGGGTAGGACTTGGGGGTCTGTGTTTTTCAAGAGCTACATGGGAGAGACTTATTCATAGCCATTGGGCATGCACTGAGGGTTAGGAGGTGTGAGGCTGGACAGAACCGGGTTCAGGGCTGACTCTCCACTTAGCTGGCCTGTGACCCTCAGTTTCCCCAGCGGCCACCCACCTGCCTTGGTGGTGAGGGGGGTGAGGGGAAACAAGCTGGTTGGCCTCGGTCCAAAAGGTTTGGGATCCAAACTCTTTGGGAGGTTGGGGTAGAAGGAGATCGTGTCCAAGAGGGACAGCTAGGCCTCCAGGTGGCCCAGGACCATGGGAGCTGCTACTGAGGTATTAGCTCTTGATCCTCTATGCCCTCCAGTCTTTTACCTGGAAATTCAGAGCGTGGCAGACGGAGGGAAGGCGGAGGCTGCCTGTCCACACAGTGGGTGGGAAGAACTCACTTGGCACTGGGTACTGACCCTGCAGGCCCTGTTGGGCAGGGTGGGGGCAGGGATACTGTCTGCCATGGTGTCCCTCAGTGTCCCCCAGCCAGACCCTGGGCCCTGTGAAGCTCCCAACCCTTTTGCCTCCATTCCGCCCTCAGCTCCTCAGCTCCACTGGCTGACCACTGGCCCCTGGTGTGAGCTCTGAGCTTCCTGGGTGGTTGGGTGTGTCCTAGCCACCAGTGGCTGGTCTGAGACCTGCATACAGAGTGAGGAGAGGTCCCAGGCCAGGGCTCAGCTCAGCTGACAGAGGGAAGGCCTATTTTCTGAGCAGCCCCCGGGAAGTAGAGCGGGGTCGTGGCTCAGAGGCCGGAAGCCCTTCCATCCTTCTTTCCTAGGCATGCCCTCTTTCTCTTGTCTCTCTTCCCTCCCTCCCTGCCCTGTCATGCCCTCTTCTCTCCTCCCTCCATTCTACCCCCTCCTTTCTCTTCCTCCCTTCCCTTCCTTTCCCATCCCCTCTCTTTCCCAAAGTGAGCCCCTCACTTGGGCAACTGGGACTCTTGGGTGACCCTTTCTTGGTGGTGGGCTCTTCATTACTAGCCACACATTCTGACCCAGGCTGTGCCTGCACATTCCTATTCATATATCACCTCCTGTGACACTGGGAATGGGATCTCATCTGGAAGGAAGGTAGGGCTCAGACGGGGAGTGACCCATTCCAGGTCACACGGAGCCCGTGACCTGTGCTCCTGCTGCTGCATGTGGAATTCTGCTGCAGCTGGAAACCTCTGTTGTCCTGAGGTACACATCACCCCACCCCCAACCCATACAGCAGGGTTAATTACTGCCCTAGGCAGGGGTGTCCCTCCTCTCCTTGGCCACTGAGCTCTTGGTGCATTTCGGCAAACAAGGTTAAGGCTGAGTCCCTGCCCTGTCAGAGCAAGCCCCACCTCAGATAGGCTGGCCTGGCCTTTGAGTGGCATTTTTCCTGTTGGGGTGCCCAGGCCCTTGTGGGTTGTGTCCTTACTGGGGAGGCTGGTTGGACCAGTCTGTGTCCTGACCTGGGCTGCTGTGGAAGGTTGTGTAGGTGGTGTTCGCATGAGGGCTCCTGGGCACGGGAGTGCAGGAGGCCAACTTCTGCTCAGAGTCTGGGAGTGGATGGGGTGGAGGGTGGAGGGTAGCCAAAGCTGGGTGGAGGACAACAGCCACTGGAGCAGGGGAAGGCGAGGCCAGGCATCTGCCCCATCATCAAGGCCACCGAGTCTATGCATTCATTCATCTCCCTTTCTCCCTGTGTTCATTCACCCTTTGTGAGCTTAGGCAGAATGATAGCCACAGCGTTTCCTTTCTTATTTTTACCTTGCCGACTTTTTAGTTCTTCTGGCCAGATCTGCCAGGCCTTTGCTGTTAATTTTTTTCTGTGTATTTAGATCGTAGAAAATAATCAGCCTTTCAAAGAAATGCTCTTGGCATGGATTTTGATTTTTAATTATTTAACTCCTTTAATTCAAGTGAAGTAGGTTTCCTGTACTGTGTGAGGTGTGGGTTTTAAGTACTTATTTTTTCTAAGTTGCCGCTCTGTGTCTCAGTGGCAGGCGTTTAAGAATTCATCCCTTTCCTTATATCTTTGGGATGTGCACTCCCTCATCTGTGAAGCTCGTGGGGGTGCTCTGGCTTATTTCTGGTCTGTTTTATTTATACCTGCTCAAAGCCCTTTGTCAATGCTATGTTCTAGTATCTGATAGGGCAGGTTATCACCATTGTGGCTTTAAAAAAATGTTTTAACTATTTTTGTCCATTTTCCAAATGGATTTTGGGTTTGTTGGTTATGATCTTAAGCAGTATCCCAAGAGGATCTTTATTTTGGATGATATCTCATGCTTACAGAAGTGTCCAGCACACAACAGGGCCTCAGCAAATCTTTGTTGAACAAGTGAATGGCATCTTCACGATGTTTCATTTTCTCAGGGAAGTAAGAAGGACATTGATTCACATCTTTTAAAACCTATTCCCTGTAGGTTTATTATTACAAGTCTTAGAATTTTATCACCATTGCGAATGGGATCTTTTAGATCCTATTTCATAGTCAGTTATTATGGATAACTAGGAATATTTTAAAACCTAGAATACTGGATGACCATTTTTTTTTTAAGATTTTATTTATTTATTTGACAGAGAGATCACAAGTAGGCAGAGAGACAGGCAGAGAGAGAGGGAGGAAGCAGGCTCCCTGCTAAGCAGAGAGCCCGATGCGGGGCTCGATCCCAGGACCCTGGTATCATGACCTGAGCCGAAGGCAGAGGCTTAACCCACTGAGCCGCCCAGGTGCCCCCTGGATGACCATTTTTACTCTGGGTACCTGGGACGTACTTGTTCCAGATTAATGATATTCTCGGAGTTAAGATGCTTTCATTCCCAAAGAGCAACGTGAGCCACAATCAGCATGTTGGCACAAATTAAATGGGCATTTGCACAACCGCAGCTAAAACTTGACAACTACAGTTGATCCATAGAACCCAAGACCCACCAAGGCCCCACCTGTTCCTCCTCATTTGCATTCAGTGATGCCAGTCTTCCTCATGCACATCTGCAAACTCAGTCTTCTCTTATCACAGTAGCATGGGAACAAAACACCGTTATCATTAAAAAAATCCTTGTAAAGTCTCTCAATGGGATGTTTCCCAGGTTTGCATTCCAGATATGCAAATTTCTATACTTTTTTCGCATCTAGGCCTTTTAATGAACTTCCGTATTATTTTTCCCTTTTTTGTGTGTGGATTTCTTTGGGGGGAGGGGGATTTTCTAAGAAGTATACAATTATCTCCTGTAATTTGTATTTTTGTGTCTTCTTTTTCAATATTTTTTCACTTTATGTCTTCTTACATTGGTGATAGTGTAAAAATTGAATTTTAGTACTTTTGCATGAGAACTAAACCATTTTTTCAGGGAGGCTGGCTGGCAGCTGTCTAAGGGAGACAGAACCAGGACCTCCTTTCTGTTCTCTGAATGCTGCTGGCAGACATGTCTTGGCATAAGCGGACCTTGTATGTTCAGTTACCGTGGTGGGGCAGCTTTTCTTTTCCTGGTTGGTGTGTCACATGAGCAGAGGACATGGATGTGTGGTGGTTTGTGGCTGTGACTGGTGCCCCCTCCTACCACTCTGTTAGATCAGGGAGCTTCTCTCAGCCCTGTGGCCTGTTACTGCCGTGTACCCCAGGGAGCTGTGGTGTACAGGGGGAGCAGTGTGCCTGAGGCAGGATTGTTGGTAGGGTTGGCAGGAAAATGTCTGCCCTTGAAAGCCTTCCTGGGTTTCAGCTAGGGATGTGGTTCAGTACGACACTCTCAGGGGTAGGCTGGTGGGTAGATCCAACCTGAAACTCCACATGAATTTGGACTTCAAAGCCCCATTTGAGTCCCCGCCTTGCCCCTTATATTAAATATACAGAAATATTTCTGTACTTCAGTGTTCTTACTGTGCAGGGTGGAGTTTGCAAACCGGTGGGCTTTGTGCCATGTCCACCCACAGATGAGTTTCGTTTGGTCTTCCCAGTGTTTGACAAATCTCTCCCAAAGCTCCAGATTTCCAATTTTCTCTCGAGAACCTGGGAGAGCGCCTAGGCCTGTACTGTGCTGGCTGGGGATGAGCAGGACAGAGCCCCCAGAGGGATGCCACAGCTTTGGGCGCCCTGGATGCCCCTTGTGGTCCCCCTGGCCCTCCTCCCTGGCTTTCATGTCCTGCATGGCTCCTGTGTTGGCAGCAGAGACCTTCTCTTACATTGAGGTGGATGCCACAGGGGCTCCAGAACCAGTCATTTCTCCTCCATCCCTCCCTCCTTCCCAGGATTTCAGTTTATCATCCTCTCTGACAAGGCCCTGTGCACTGAAATCAGACATGGTCCTGTCCAGAGAGTGTGTTTCTGGCTCCTTCTCTCACTCACTGCAACTCTTGTCCCTCATCTGTGAGAGGTGAACATTGACGGCAGTAACCACCGTGGTGGTGATTAGGAGGGTTCCAGGAAATAAGGCCGTGGCTGTGGCCTGCTCTTAGTAGCCAGTAGCCCTTGTCACTACGGGGTCATATTCTCCTCCTGGCGCTGCTACGAGGAACCAAAGTATGGAAGTATTTGGAGACACGTGAAGTGCAGCACAAGATACTAATCAACTTGGAGTATTCTGTAGGCTGGGCTAGCGCTGGTGTGAGGAATGGGGAAGCAGGCCCTGGGGGTAGGCAGGGTCCCATGTCCCATAACCTGTGTGGGACATTTTGCCAGATGAGGCCATGACTGTTCAGAAATGGAATTCCTGGGTCAGAATAAGGAGAACAGATGTTTACGGGACGAGGCCAAGAGCCGCTGACATCACCCAGAGCCTGTCAGGACACAGGCTGAAGCTGAGGGTCCTCTATCCCTTCCTGTCAATGCAGTGTTCCTGGGGCAGCTGCCAGGGCTGGAGGGTAGTCACCACCCCCCCACCCCCCACCTCCCCCCACCCCCACACATACACACTTGTGGTTTCTTTCACCAAATCCTCTCCACCTGAACACAATTAGCCAGGATGTGGAAAAGATTTCCAGCCTGGAAGGAGAGAAGAGAATCTAGTTGGCAGGCAGGCCTTGATGGTGAGTGGACTCTGCAGGATGGAGGAACAGCTTTTGGGGGCGGAGCTACTAGCCAGGGAAGGAGGAATGGATGTCCCTTCCTCCCAACATCCCCAGAGGTGGAGTGCCTGTTTCTTAATTTCTTCTTGGGCCATGAATCTGGAGGTTGTGACCAAGAGGCTGCTGGGGCCTTGTTCCTGTCCTTTTGTGAACACCGGTGCACATGGTGCCTGCCTTCTTGTCCCTCTCAGAAGGCCATCTCCAGACCCAGGCTCCTGCCAATGCCAGTGATAGAAAAACCAGTGCATGGGGCGCCTGGGTGGCTCAGTGGGTTAAGCCTCTACCTTTGGCTCAGGTCATGATCTCAGGGTCCTGGGATTGAGCCCTGCATTGGGTTCTCTGCTCAGCGGGGAGCCAGCCTGCTTCCCTCTCTCTCTCTGGCTGCCTCTCTGCCTACTTGTGATCTCTCTCACTGTCAAATAAATAAATAAATAAATCTTAAAAAAAAGGAAAAACCAGTGCAAACCGGCTCAGGCTGAAAGGGGATGCTCAGGCCTGTCTCAGCTCTGCCTACCCCCTCCTTGGCCTGCCCTCAGCAGGTTCTCCTCAGTGGGTGGATGTAGGTTCACCGGCACTACCTGCCAGCCCAGCAGAAAGATCCTCCTTTGCCCTGGACTTGCAACAAGTGTCCTGAGGCTGATTCTTATCTGCTCCAGCTGGGTTGTGTGCTGTGGGCAAATTGCTGTGGCCCAGGCTGGGCACAGGGAGCTGGCTTCAGTTGGCCAGGCCTGGTCACATGTCCAGTGGTTCCAGAGAGACCAGCATTCAAGAGCTGTCATGACCAGTCAGCACTTCAGATTATTCTGTCCACCTTATTTCCCTCCCTTCCATCCCATGGGCTTGGGACAGGAGCTCTCAAAGATCATGCATTCCCACCAAGTAGTTAGCTGTACCCATGTTGAAAAGAGCCCTTGTTGCAGGACAAGAAGGGACCAATTATTTTGGCTGCCGTTGAACCTAAAATATCATCCAAGAGTGTGAGGGACGAGTCGGGTGTGACTGTACAAGGAGGCTTCGGTCCTGTGGGTCCACCTGGGGTTGTATTAGCAGAGCAGCAGAGCTGATGACCTCTGGGCCTTTGTCTGAAGTGTGGAGAGCCCCACATGCCTGACTGACTCCCTGCCCTCCTATCATGGCAGGTGACACAGCTGCATGCAAGCCCCTGTTTGCTGGCATACTGGGTTAGAACTTCATTCCTTTTTATGGACAAAAAATAGTCCATTATATGGATAAGCCACTGGGTTTTTAAAAATTTTTTTAAAGATTTTACTGACTTATTTGACACAGAGAGAGCACAAGCACAGGGAGCAGCAGAGGGAGAGGGCTGCAGAGGGAAACAGGCTTCCCACAGAGCAGGGAGACCGATGCAGGACTCTATCCCAGGACCCTGGGATCATGCCCTGAGCTGAAGGCAGACGCTTAACCCACTGAGCCACCCAGGCGCCCCTCCATAGTTTGTTGTTGTTGTTGTTGTCGTTTTGTTTTTAAGATTGCTTATTTGAGAGAGAGAGAGAGAGCTGGAGTGAGCATGAGCTAGGGGGAGTGGTAGAGGGAGGGAATCTCAAGCAGATTCCCTGCCAAATGCAGAGCCTTATGCAGGGCCCGATCTCACCACCCTGAGATCATGACCTAGCTGAAATCAGGAGTTGGACACTTAACTGACTGAGCCACCCAGGCGCCTGTGGTTATGTCACAGTTTTAAAAAATTCATTCATAAGTTGATGGACATTTGTGTTGTTTCCACCTTTTGGCTCTTAAACTGTGAACATTTGTGCATGAGTGTTTCATGGGCTTTTCAATTAATGTGTGAAATTACAAGACCTAGCAGCATATGTCACAGCCTCTGTCATGTGGGTCGTACTGAGTGTACCTTGCCAGTGGTAGTGAGAGATGCAGATCCCTAGCACATCTGTTGTGACGGGCACAGGTGCTACTAATGCTGGTGGGCTTGCTGCCTCCATCCCGAGTGACAGGGAATTCCTGTTTTCAGCCATGGGAGAGAATGGAGTGATGTCTGTCAGCTGATGGAGCAGGGCTGAAGAGCCCTCTGGGGGAGCCCCCCGAGGGCAGTGACAGATCACCGCTGTGGCTGCCCTGTGTATGGCACCCACTGTGGTGGCCCTGAGAGACCCTGGTGAGTGCCGTGGCCCGTGGCGGGACCTGGAGGTATTCAGATCAAGGTGGTGGCGGTCCTGGTCTGCTCTTGGACTCCTGTGAGGGGTGATGTCTCACTGCCCCTTCCTCCGCAGAGTGTTCTCTGTGTCTCTAGCTTTCGAGTCCTGTAGCTGGTGGGGGGGGGGTCTGGTAGGAAACCCATCCTGCCCCATGGTCTTCCCTCCTGCCAGGCTGTTTTTCTTCACAGCTACTGGGGGTGGGGAGGGGGGAACAGAGCCAAAGGCCTGTCAGTAGGGGACTGCGGGTCAGAAACACATGGCCAGCTCCCCCTGGAGGGCACTGGGCCCCTGTCACTCCATGTGCAGCCCCTGTCAGCTGCGGGGTTGGGGAGGGTTCCTTGGCTGTGTGGAGGCTGTGGGTTCTGGCTCCAGGGTGGGCTCAGCCTGGGAGGCTCTGTCTCCTTCCTTTCCCTGTCTACAGGCAGGACCAGGTCCTGGGATATGCCTTGCCGGGTGCCCTTCCTTGGGGACACCTGCAGTTGAGGATCAGGCTCCAACTTGCATGTGAGAGGCCTGTCATCTCCCTAGTACTCCTCAAACCCTCAGCAGAAGGAGCTGTGGCCTCTGTGGCCCTCCTGTCTGCCACACTTGGGTCACTGCACCTCCTGGCCAGGCCCCACCTGCCTGTGGAGCTGCTAAGGTCCTTGTCCTGTGCCCTCCCAGAGGGGCCTCCTGGCCTGCTTGTGTTTCTGAGACACCTAGGGGCTTCCCTGACTCCGTGGCTGGCAGCGGCCTTGTGGAGCCATCTAGAATTGGCTCCTGGCCTCCTTGTGTCTCCTGGGTGTCTTCTGTGGCAATGCAGCTCTATTTTCGGGCCTATGGGAGCACCCGGAATTGCTTCAGGGGTTGCCCTGAATTGAGGGGGTGAATCACAGCCTGTGGTGAGGACCTGAGTGACAGAAGGAGAACGGGGCCTTGGGGTCACTCTTGTGAGACCTTAGGCAGTTTTCTTCACTTCTCGGAGCCTCCTGGGCCCGGGCCATGTGGTTGTGAGTGAGAACAAATCTGAAGGAAGGAATGGGTAGGGGGCCATCTCAGATCCTCTCCCTGCCCATGCTGGGTCCCTTAGATCCCGGAATGCCGGGCGCCAGCAGGTCTGGGATGGTTTACAATGGTTTATGATGTTTTGTTCTGTCTTTAATCCGAGAGTGCCGAAGCATTGAATAAAACAGAATGCATAAATAAACCAAAGGGAGAAAATTGAAATCCCCTGTAATCTCATCAACATCTTAGGGTGTGTCCTTCATATATATGCACATGGGGGCGAGCAAACTTATGAAGGGGAGCTGTATTGTATATTTTCTGACCTGTTTTTGTTTATTATTTATATAAAACAGACATTTTTATGGATCATTTAATATTTTGCCTTTAATGTCTCAGACCAGAGGCAGCATATTCTACTCAGGAAATGTGAAGAGGCCAACATGGGATCTTGGGAGTCTGTGGGCCTCTGGGGTGAGGGAGAAGCCGAGGAGGAGCACCCCCAGGCCTCTGACTCAGGGTTGGTGGGTAGGAGGGAGGATGCAGGCATGCTGGCTGGGAAACCTTTGCTGGGGCAATTTCCCTAGGAGGAGGCCTGAGGCATTTGGGAGTGCAGGCTGTGTGTGCAGGAGCAGGGTCTAGGTGGAGCTCAAGTCGGGAGGGCTCGATGTGCCGAGGGCTGTAGGTGCCATGTGCCCAGGGAGGGTGGCACCAAAGGAAGAGGGTGGCTGGAGCAGAGAACAGTGCTCCTTGGTCCCCCACCATATAGGGGACAAGAGAGATTAGCAAGAGAGATTCAAGAGGCTTATTAAAGTGGGAGGCTGCGTGGGATCCTACACAAGGGAGGGGATATGCAGATGTGAGGGCCAGGGGTCTGGAGAGTGGGTGGCTGGTCTCTGAGAAACGAGAAAGTTGGGGTGCGTTGTAGGGACAAGTGCTGTACTAGGGGGAGGTGTCCAGTCAAAGAAGATTTTTTCCTCTTGGGAAGACTTGAGTATACAGTGAGCCCTTGGACAGTGTGGGAGGTAGGGGCACCAACCCCCTGCACAGCCAAAATTCCATTTATAACTTTAATTCCCCCAAAACATAACTACTAAGAGCCCACTGTTGACTGGAAGCCTTACAGATAACATAAACAGTCCATTAACACACTTTTAAAATATGTGTTATATACTGTATTCTTACAATAAAGATAGCTAGAGAAAAAATGTTACCAAGAAGGTTAATAGGAGGACCCTGGGTGGCTCAGTCAGGTCAGTTAAGCGTATGCCTTTGGCTCAGGTCATGATCCCAGAACCGTGGGCTCCTTGCTCAGTGGGGAGTCTGCTTCTCCCTCTGCCTGCTGTTTCCCTTACTTGTGCACACACATGCTCTCTCTCTGTCAAATCAATAAATAAAAATCTTAAAAAAAGAAAAAATAAGAGAAAAAATCCGCATATAGGTGGACCCATGCGTTCAATCCCATGTTGTTCCACAGTCAGCTGTACATGTGTGCGTGCAGTATTTACATGTGCACATATGTATATCTGTGTTTGGACATTGCCTCTTTGTACAGAGGGTTTTAGGTGGCTTGAGTGTGTTCACACACTGAGGACAAGGAGGTAAGAGAAAGGAAAGTTTGAAGATATGGAAGAGAAAGAATTATTAGTCAGGAGTTGTTCTGCAAGTGTCAGGAATCCACACAAAACTGGCTTGAGAAAAGAAGAATTAATTGGTTAATAAATCTGAACCCCCCCCCCAATATCCAGGGCTATTAGCTTCATGTATGGCTGGATCCAGGTGTCTAAATAGATTTTCAGTCTCTTTTTCGTTTCCTTAAGCTCTAGTGTCCTCTGTGTTGATTTCATTCATGCTCTTCACATGAAGAAGAAAAATGACTAGGCAGCTGCCATCTCTCATTCTCAGAGTTGAACACCCCCAGGGGAGACAACTTTTCTTTCCTCATAGTTCCATCAGTTGTTTCTGGATTTAATCTGCTGCACTAACTTGTGTTAGGTGCAACTTGGGTGACAACTTGTCACCCAGTTGTGTTCATGTGGTTGGGTTGGCCTGGCCTGAGCCTTGTGTCCCCCCCTTTCCCCTCATCCGATCTGAGGGTAGGAGGGGCAGCTTTTGAAGAATGCAGGGGCTGTGTTATCAGAAGGAAGACCTGAGGTCTCAGAGGAAGAGGCAGGGCCAGGATTGGGAGCCCTGGGTGGCTGGAGGAGTGTGCTGCTGCTACACAGGATAGGAGACAGAAGGATGTGGAGGCAGACATGGAGCAGAAGAGGGTTTTTTCTCCTCTCTCAGGAGTTTGGCCAGGTCTGGAAGGAGAGCGTTAGTCTGCAGGAGGTTGACCGATGACGTACTGGCTGCCCCAGGAACCCTCAGGCCCAGTAGCAGGAGTGGCCTGAATGCAGAAAAGCAGGTGCTGGGGCCAGGCAAGGCAGTCCTACCTCAGGAGCCAGAGGGCAGGCTTTATCAGGGCTATTAGAGTATGGCATGCTGGGTGGGAACGTGCAGGCCAGTGGGGACCCAGGGGGGAGATTCTGGGGAGCCAGGCATGATGACCACTCTACCCAGCAGCAGCTCCTGGGGGCAGCCTGCAGACATGTTTTGTGTGGCCTCTGGGTGAGAATGGGGTCACAGCCCTCCCTCAGCAGACGGCGGGCTGTTCCTTTAGACTGGATGGATGTAGGCAGGGTGGGGTGGGGGCACAGAAATAAACATCATTTCAGTTGGTGGTAAGAACTGCAAAAATAAGTAAGCAGATGATGGGGCCAAGAGCAGCTAACAGGGTGAGTGAATGCATGTGCGTGTATGTGTGATGTATGTTGTGCATGTGATGCATGTGTGTCCACGTGTGATGTGTATGTGTGCATGTGTAATGCATATGTGTGCATGTACGTGCATGTGTGATGTGTGCATGTGCATCCTTGTGTGATGTGTGTGTATGAATGATGCATATGTATGCCCTTGTGTATACATGTGCGATGAAATATGCCCACAGGATGCATGCGAATTCACATGTGAGCCACACAAGGTGCATGTGACACACACACATGCAGTATATATGTGATACATGTGGTGCACATGCACACATGGTACATGTGGATGCATGTATGATGCATGTGGGAGTGTGTGTGTGTGTGTGTGTGTGTATATGTTGAGGGCATAGCTGCTGGCCACACACAGTCATAAAAGAATGACCTATAATCTTTCAGAAGACCTCCCTCATGGCTGGAGGAAAACAGAAGTAATGACGTGCAGGGGGTAAGCAGAGTCAGTGTGGCGAGTGAGTGCCCCCTTCCCCAAGTGCATGGCCTTTCCTGCACAGTGGCGGGCTCAGTCCATGACCCAGGCCTGCTGCTTTGGGTTGTGGTCATGGCCCTCCCCCATGAGAGACCAGAGCTCAAAGTCTCAGGGCCTAAGACAGTAGCATCAGTGCCCACCTTGGGAAGTTGCCCTGGGAGGCTCAGCTTCACTGTGAGCCAGGGGGACTCACACCCGATGACCTGGTTCCTGGGCAGGAGCTCTCCTCTGCCTCTTGGGGACCATTGCTGGCCACTGGGCTCTCAACCATCAAGATTTCAAAAGGAGGAGACCCAGTGTTTGCTGGAGCACCTACTGCACATGCTTGATTTATTCCCACCTCCCAGCCTTGCTAAGAAAGGGCTTGATGGCGCTGTGGCAGGCATGTTCTCCACAAAGGGTCTGCAGCGCTGCACAGGCCCTGTCTGCCCCTAGCCCATCGTCTGCCGCCCGCTCAGCTCTTCTCCCTATCTCGTGTGTGGCTCCCCCTCTGCCTCTGCTCCCTCTCCGGCTTCAGTATCATGCTGTTTTAATGAGGGCTTGGCCTCCTGTGTGTGGCGGCTCAGCAGCAGTGCATTTAATTAATAATCTCACATTGCAGTTCTTCCGAGTAAATGCTGCCATTTTATTCCTCACTAATTGGAAGAGGCTAGTTAAGCTCTGAGATGAATGGCCCTTTCTGGATCTCCGTTAGAGCGGCTGTGCTGGGCCAGGCGCTGTGCTGGAAGGGCAGACGGCTGGCCTGCCCCACCTGTCTGGTCCAGGGAGGGCCCTTTTGCTCGTGGCCAGGGCAGCCATCTGGCCCAGGATAAGCCCACTCCTGACCTGGGGAGGGCTTGCAGGTGGGCAGGATGTGGACTCACTGTTGCTCATTCTTTGGGTCCCAGTTCTGTGCCAGCCCTGGGCAAGGCCCTCCGGGTCCTCAGAGAGCCTCCATGTGCATTCCAGAACCTTCCCTGGGCCCAGTCTGCACCTGCTTCCCTACTCTCTGTGGCCCAGCCCCATCTCTACCCTAACTGCCTGCACCACTCTCCTTCCCTGGCCAGGGTCCTGGTCGCAACTGGTTGCACAGGGGACATCCTTCAAGATGAAGACATCTGAAAGCAGCTTCCTGTGGGTTCAGAGGAGAAAGGCTAAATGAGCTGTCTGCCCTGGGTTGAGTCGAGCAGCTTTTCGAAGTGAGGTGGAGGTGTGGACATGTGGGTGGGCCGGCGGGGGGGGGGGGGGGGGGGGGGGGGGGGGGGGGGGGGGGGGGGGGGGGGGGGGGGTGAGGAGAGGTGGGAGGGAAGAGTGGCTGGAAGGGTGGCATGAAGGTGCCTGGCATCTGCACCTGTGCATGTGCAGGTGGGGACAGGGCAGGGCACAATGCACACCCCCTGCCCCATGGTTTTCGGGGGAGGCCATTTTGGGTCTTGGGGGGTGTCCTGTTTGTATTTTTTTGAGGGGAATGTATTTATATAATACGTAATTCAGGCAAGAAAGTACGTGAACCTTCCCTGTGATTCTTGGGACATGCGTGGTGTTGAATGCCAACAGCGTTTCTGGTGAGTCCCTAGTGTGTGCGTCCAGCCTTGGTGCCCAGTGGTCTTTGATGGCAGCAGAACTCTTGGCTTAGGTCCAGGGCAGGAGATCCAGTTCCCTTCCTTCAGTTGGGCTGAAGGAATTTCTGTGGCCTCTCCTCTGGTTGGCAGCAGGGTGACATGAGAACAGTGGGCAGGGATGCATTCTTAGCACCCTTTTGTGCAGAAGGTTCACTGCTGACTGGTGTCTTGGCCTCCCTGGACACTTACGAATCCCTCTGTGCATAGCTCTGCTCTGGGCTTCTGGGGCCTTCCTGCTTTTTCCCTGTTGTGTTGATGACAGAAATTGGGATCAGAGGTGCACTACCCGAGCAGGCTGGCCATTCAGTGTGATACTGCACTGTGATATCACCTGTTCTGCCAGCTGAGCCAGTGTTCAGGGACAAGGATGGCTCTCATCAGAGCCGGAGCCCCAGTTGATGAGGAATTGCCAGAAACCATCAGGAGGAAAGAAACCAAGGTGCTGGGGGAAGGGGCTGCCAGGAGGAGCTGGCCCTGCTGCTGTTGGCTGCAGACAGGCTCCAGGGGCCTGCAGGTGGCCTCTGCACATTGCCGCCTAGAGGACAGAGCCGGAAGAACCCAGAAGCTACAGGGCCAGTGCTCTGCCTTTGTCCTTGCATTCCTGCATCCTCTGTTGGAATTTCTTTCCTTCTGGCTTGGTGTCCTCCATCTTTCTTTCTCGCCATCCTTTCCTCCTTCCCCCAACTCTTCCTTCCTCTTTCTGTCTTTCCTTCCTTTGTCCCCACTCTTTCATCCATTCACATTTCTCCATCCTTCCTCTGCCAAGGCCCTGTGGACACACAGATAAGGCAGGCAAGCCTGAGCCCAGCCCTGTTCTCCTGGAGCACATGGTTTTCTGGAAAGATGCACCAGGAGGGTCTGAAATGCCATCCGGGGGAGTGAGGGGATGTTCTGTGGGGTGGGGAGCCCCCAAGGGAGCTAGGTAGGAGCCTGATATACCCACAGTGGTGTGAGCCACCCCCCACTCCGCCCAGTGCTGTGGCTGGGACACCCCAGCTATTTAAGCACCCCCTCCCCAAGGTGCTGCCCCACTGGGTGGCTGGATCTCCTTTGCTCTGGTGTGGCCTCAGCTGGTGCACCCCGTGTTCCAGGGAACTCACCTGCTCTGCATTGCTTGGCCTCAGGGAATGCGCATTCTCTTCCCCCAGGTGAGATCTTTTTCTTACGGTCTTTGCAAATATTATTTCTTGTGCCTTCTCTCTTGTCTGCCTCCCTTGGTGCATGCTCCGGATCCTGGAGTTGGATGTCTGTGCAGGGCGTTCCTCTGCAATGATCTGCTCCTTTTCTCTGGGAGCTGTCAGACCTTTCTCTTTGTCTCCGATGTTCTTGGGCTTCATTGTAACGTCTAGGCGTGGAGTTGTTTTTTTCTTAGCCGTGTCTTTATCAGCTCTCTGTGAATCCATTTACAATGAAATCTTCCCTCTAGTTTTGGCAAATCCATGGCCATTATTTCTTCAAATATTTCTTTTCACCCCCATCCATATCACTGGATCATTCTCTCACACCTTTGCTCTTTTGGTGCCTAAGCCTCCAGAGCAAGAGCTCTGACCAGATCGCAGATTCTGGGTGGGTTTCTCGATCTGTTCTGCCATTCAGCCCAGCGAGTGGGTTCTTTTTCTAGTCACAAACTTGTGTGCTAACGAGTTCTCCTTTGCCGCTGCCTCCTGCTCTGCCTCGCTCCTCTGCTCTGCCTCATCTCTCTCAGACTAGCTATCATTTTTATTTCAATTCTCCCTCATCTGTGATGGGCCATTCAGGGTTTGGGCTTTATTTCACAGGGCAGGCACCACTTCCACGTGGGCTCTTATTCCCCAGGGAGCTGAGTGACTGTGGCCAGTGATGTGGAGGATTTAGCCTTGTCTGTGGTTGCCTTGTGGTGGGTGTCTTAGGAAGAGTCCTCTGGGGCGGGGTAGAGGCCGTGCTAGACAGGGAGGGCCTGAATCGGGGGCAACGGAAGAGAGAGATGTGTGAGGCCTGTTCCCAGGCAAGAGAGGCAGTGGGGGGGAAGGATGGCAAGAGATAACTGGGAAGTGGAAAGGCTGAGGCTTGGGGACGTGAGTGGGAGGGAGGAGGAATCCGGGACAACCTCCAGCAGGCCCTCTGGCTTGAATGACTGGGAGGCCGGCACTGCACGTGGCTGACTGTGATTAGACTCCCAGGGAGGGGGAGCGGCAGGGTGGAGAGGAAGAGGAGAGATCCTGGCAGTGTCAGGAGGGGCTGGGTTTGAGACTCCTCCCATAACAAGGGGGTATCCCTGTGTCCCTGTGGCTCTTGAATGGCCCAGGTGCTGGGAGGTGTGGGGACCCCTGCCTGGCATGGGGGCTGAGGCAGGAGGCTGACTGGGTGCACAGAGGCCCTAAGGGCTGGGTGAAAGAGGGCCGCTCTCTAGAGCCAGGGGGCTGGATTCTGGCAGAGGTCAGCCCCGATGGGCGCTGTGGTAGGCGGTCACAGTGGCCTCTGCACGCCTCATTTCCCTCATCTGTAAAATGGGGGCACAGTCCAGTGGGGACATAGCAGTGCGTGTGCAGATGGGAAGAGGCATGTGGCCGGGCAGTGGGGCTGCTGCAGAGGTGTCAGCAGGCAGTAGGGCTGCTCCTGGGGGACCCGGGTAGAGCCTGCTGCGTTTACTACTCTTGTTGCAAAAGGAAAGGGGAAAACAGCGTTTGTTCCGGCCCCGATGGGAGAGGGGGAGGAGGCCTGTCCCTGCCCAGCTCCCTGCACCCCCCTTCCACCCTGCCACACTCACTTAGCTCAGAGTTGGCCCCTGCCCAGCTCTGAGTGAGACGTGGCAGCCAGGAGGCTGAGGCCCAGCCAAGCCCCAGATGGCTGGCGAGAGGTGCTTCCCGAGAGCCGAGCGAGACGAGGACAGGGGCCGACCTGGTGGGGAGGGGACAGGAAGGGGCCGGGAGCCCGGGAGGTGCCAGCCCTGGCCCAGGCACAGCCCTGCCTGCTCTGAGGCTGCACCTCCTCAGAAGCTTCCAAGCGGATGCAGGAGCACAGTGCTCGGAGCCAGAGCCATGGGTGGCCTTGTGTGTGGGAGGGCACAGGGAGCCCCCATCAGGTTCAGGTCAGGAACCTCTGGGCCCTGACTTGAAATCCTGGCTCTGGCCAGGCTCCCTTCTAACTTCCCTTCTGGCTCTGTGTGTATGTGTGTACATGGGTATGAGTGTGCATGTGCATGTGTGAGTATGAATGGTTGTGAGGATATATGCAAATGTGAGAATGCATTGTGAGTGTGCGAGACCGTGCAAGCGTGTGCACGTCTGTGTGTGAGTGCATGTGTGGGTGTGTCGATGCAGTGCACACAAGCATGTGAGTGTACATGTGAGTGTATGTATGTACAAGTGTGTGTATTTGTGTATGCAGCAGCGTGTGTGTAGGGGAGTATGTGTGAGTGCATGTGTGGGTGTGAGAGTGTATGAATGAGTGCATGCTTATGAGTGTGTGTATGGTACGTGGGTGTGCATGTGTGGATATGAATATGTGTGTGCACATGTATGCCTTCTTCACAGGCCATTCCTGAGAAGGGAGCTCTGGCAGTTACTGTTCTGTGTGTAAGTACGATTATAGTGCTGGTTCTTGGTGTATCCAACGTTTCCACATTGTCTATTGACTTCCTGCTAGATGAGGATCTAGCTCATGGGCAGGCCAGCTGCTCTGCCCCCATTCTCCCCTAGGAGTTCTGTCACCACTTTAGCCCACATCATGGTTCCCTGTTTTTTCTCTTTCCCATTGCGGATGGAACAGATCACCCCAAATTTACTGTCTTCACCCACAGAAGTATATTTTCTCCCACTTCGGGGATAGAAGTCAAGGTGTCTTCAGGGCCTCACGAGATTCGAGGGGAGCTTCTGGTGGCCCCTGACACCCTTGGCTTGTGGCCGACTGCCTTGTGCCTGTCTTGAGGTCAGAGGTCAGCTCCTTCTATCTGCCTCTGCCAATCGCGTGGCCTTCTCTGTGCATCTGGCTGATCTCTGCCTGCCTCCCTCTGTAAGGAGGTGGCTGTGTGATTGCACTTGGGCCCCTATGGCAATTCAGGATTGCCTCCCATTTCAAGACGCTTAGCTTAATCACATCTACTTAGTCTTTTTTTTTCTGTCATATGCAGTGACATTCACAGGTTCCAGAGATTAGGACTGGAGTGGGGGTGGGGGGTGGGGGGGTGGTATCTTTGGAGGCCATTTTTTAGCCAGCCACACCCCATAGACCTTTAATATATTTGCACCTTGGCTGCGTCTTCCGTCAGCCCAGGGCAGTGGGATCTAGAGACCTCCCTTAGTGCGCTGGGCCTCCAGGGCCATACCCTCTTTCTCCACTGCCCGCATCCCTCATTTTTACCTTCTGCCCTGCACCACAAGGTGTCCATGAGTCACATTCTTTGTTGTGGAGGGGCTGCTGTCAACAGGTTTATGTTTCTCTGGTTCTCTGTGTGCTGCTCACAGCTGGCTGACCTTGGCCAATTGCTGGGCCTTACTGGCGCCTGCCCTGTGGGGAGCCGAGAGCAGGGAGAGAGCCCGCAGGAGGGGCTGGGCTTGCGCTGGGCTATGGCGGCTCAGAGCCAGGCCCTTCCAGAGGAGTGTCGGTCAGAGGCCAGCTCCTCCTGGGGCAGGATGGCTGGGCCCTGGGTGGAGAGGGGACATGGCTTTCCTGCTTGGAGGGAGTGGAGAGGATCTGCATCTGAGCAAACATCTGTTGAACATATGCATCTTTCCCTTATATAATCTGGTTTGGAGAGTGGTTTGGAAAGATGGTTTCCTGTTGTCGTTGAGATGGTCGAGGGCAGGCCCTGGTCCTACCCTCAGGGATTCCTTGGCCCCACCCCAAGGTGGAAGAGAGGGGGTGAAGGCCCTGAGCTGGGAGCTTGCCAGCAGGTGGGTGGCAGCAGGCGGAGGTAGGCTGTGCACAGGGGGTGAACAGTCTGGCCTGGACAGAGGTCCCCTGACTCCACAGTGTGGCTGTGGTATAGAGCCTCACTTCTCCAGGGCTTCCCAACCCCCTTTCCTTGGTTTTCCCAAACCCTTTGCCAGGTCAAGATGTTCCTCCCATTTTATAGCTGAGGCTCAGTGAGCAGGATGAGTTTCACTACCCAGGCCATACAGCTGACAAGGCAGGGTTTGGTTCAGCAACCCGGATGCCTCTTGGGCCCTCCACTGACCTTCAGAGTGCCCTGGGGGTCTAGAGCAGGGCGTCTCAGACTTATTTTAAATTAATTTTTTG
The DNA here is from genome assembly GCA_004024625.1 of Mellivora capensis. Classification (NCBI taxonomy): domain Eukaryota; kingdom Metazoa; phylum Chordata; class Mammalia; order Carnivora; family Mustelidae; genus Mellivora; species Mellivora capensis. The sequence goes on along the minus strand of PISX010000449.1, from coordinate 117,143 downwards.
AAAAAAAATGTACAAAAAAAAGGAGTATAGCGTAATCATCTGATCAGCCAGTGTATAGTGAAATGATTACTATGGTGTCCATTACAGATGATGAATACACAACATATATATATGTGTATCTGTGTGTGTGTGTATATACATAGTATATATATATACTATATATATATATTATATATATATATATTATACATATACATATACATATACATAATACAGAATATTATTCAATCTTAAAAAAAGGAAGAGAGGTGCCTGGGTGGCTTAGTTGGTTAAATGCCAGACTCTTTTAAAAAAAATAAACAATATATTTATTATTAAATATAATTATATAATTAAATTAATTAAATAAAATATAATTAAAATTAATTACATAATTAAATATAAATATAAATATGTAATATATTTATTATTTAAAAATAAAATATTTTATTCATTTATTTGAGAGAGAGCTAGAGTGAGTGCACCAGCAGTGGGGAGCAGAGGGAGAAGGAGAAACAGGCTTCCCGCTGAGCAGGGAGCCCGATACGGGATCCAAACCCAGGACCTTGAGATCATGACCCGAGCCCAAGACAGATGCTCAACCAACTGAGCCACACAGGTGCCCCGTGTCCAAAGCTTGATTTCGGCTTGGGTTGTGATCTCAGGGTCATGAGATAGAGCCCTGAGTCAGGCTCTTTGCTGAGCGTAGAGCCCGCTTAAGATTCTCTCTTTCCCTCTGCCCCTCCCCACCCTCGCTTCTGAGTGTGTGCATGCTCTCTCTCTTTAAAAAAAAAAAGAAAAAGGATGAGATCCTGGCATTTGTGACAACATGGATGAACCTGGGGAACGTTATGCTAAGTGAAATAAGCCAGACACCGAAAAGACAAATACTTCATGATCTCATTGATATGTTGAGTCTAAAAAGGCCAAATACAGAGAAGCAGAGAATGCTGGTTGCCAGCGGCTGGGGTGATAGAGAGGGGGAGATGTTGGCCAGAAGTACAACGTTCCAGGTATGTAGGGCGAGATCTAATGGGCATCATGCACATTATAGTTAACAATACTGTATTGGGTAATGGAAACGAGCTGAGAGTGGTTTTCAGGTGCTCTCACCACACACACACACACACACACACACACACACACACACACAGAGATACACATACCGGTAACTACTCCCAGACTTTAATAAGCATAAGATCATCCAGGAACTTACAAAAACGCAGGTTCTGGTTCAGCAGGTCAGCAGGACTGGGGTGGAGGCTGGGATCCTACATTTCTAATAAGCTCCTGGATGACACCAGAAAGCCAGTGAGGGAGGGCACCAGACACACCTCAAGAAGGAGACACTTCTCTGGGAGGGCTTGGGGTGTCATCTTCTGTCAGCCCCCATGCAGAGATGTCATTTAGGGAGAATTTATTCAGTGCATACAATTAAAAAGAATTCCTCTCAAAATACGTCTCTAGGAAAAGAAAATGAAGGCCACATCAGTGGTTGCCACACTGAAGGGAATCCCTACGGCCCCCTGCCCACCTGCACCCTTGCTCTGGGAGCAGCGGTGGCCACTGCATGCCCCCCTTCTGCCTGCCTGTGGGACTATGCAGCTCCTCTTCCAGCTGGCATGTGTGACCTTTCCAGCTGGTATTTCAAGTGTTCTCTCCTGGTACTGCTGAGTTCTGTGGATCCCCGAGGCAGTCATTTGTCAGATGGTCCCGGAGCCTCCCCACATCCCTTCAGATTCTCCTGCTGCTAAGACAGTCCGTGTCAGACAACTCCCAGTGCCTGTCTTCCCATTTGCAAGCAAGCAAGCCCAGTTTGTTTTATAAACCAGAGAGCTAGAATTCTCAATCTAAACACTTCCTTTACACTTGTTCTTGTATATACCCTGCTTACTGCAGGAGGAAGTAAACTTGACCCACTGTGTGAGACAGTGACCTTGAGAAGGGAATGAAGGCTCTGGAGGTGAAGTGACTTCCCATATTTCTTGAGTGCCTATGATGTGCCATATGCTGGTCTGGGGGCTGATGGTCCAGCAAGGAAAATTCTTCTCTCCTGAGATCTTCTGGTTGGAGGGCAGACAGTGACCCACTATCGAGCCCACACATCAATGATTGGAAAATGGTGTTATAAAAAATAGAACAGTATAGCAGTCGAGCATGATGAATAAGGGACACTTTTAGCCAAGGTCCTTCTGGGGAGGAGACCTTTGAGTCGAGACCTGGACTTCCAGGTGGAAGCAACAGCAGTTGCAAAGACCCTGGGGCAGGAACTAAGTTGAAATGTGCCAAGGACAGAAAGAATATCTCTGTGACAGGAACTTTGAGTGAAGGAGAAGTCAGATGGTGGGACAGTCATGTAGTGAGAAGTGCTTGAGGGTTTGGGGCAGGTGGGTGACAGGTCTGATTCGTGTTTCAGAGATTCCGCTGGGTACCTGTGCAGAGAATGGAGGTCACACACATTCAGTTTTCCCTGGCTTCCAGCCTGGAGTGCTGTATGGCACTGTCAGCAAATGATGCAGCCTGTCACGGGAAGGCCCTACAGAATGGTGGACTCCCAGGTGCAGGCTCCTTAAACTGCTGAACTTTTGTGGGCAGAGCTTTTGTGGTCCCACAGAGCTGTCCTTGTGTGATACACAATGGCCCCCGGGGGTCAGCCGGGTGCTGGAGCCCCAGGATGGCCATTGTGCTGTGTGGAGGATAGGGATGTCCTCACAGCATCTCCTGGGATGGATGGCAGTGCATAGCAGGGACAGGCAACCTGGGGACAGGGATGCAGTGTTTACCCCACACTGGCAGGGTGGAGGTCTGGGCTGGACTCAGGTTGGCCCCTGGTGAGTGCTCACTCTCTACTGAGTGTGCTGAGCTGGTCCCTAAGGGCTTAGCCCCCAGGTTGAAGTTTCTGGGGGTCCTAAGAGGGGCAGGACTGGGCCCCTCGGGTGGACCCCTCTGCTCATCCCCCAAAGAGCTACATGCTTGACACCCATCCCCTTCAAAGCCTCTTGCCTAGGTGTACTTCCCCAGCCTCTCAGGCCCTAGCTCCTGTTGGGCCTTGTTGTAGGACAGAGGCTGTCCCCAGAGGGACCTTTCCTGATAGTTCAGACTAATACTATCCTAGTGCCTGCAGGAGCACTTGGTGCTGGAGAAAATGATTTTGTCACTTTGCTTCCCTCTGGGGTATCAGTTCCAAGGTCAGGTTTATCTGTCTGACTTTCTGCTGGCACAGGGCCTAGCAGTAGAGATGAGAAGTCCAGCAAGGCTGGTGGACAAAACAGGGGCCTCCTGTCCTCCCTGTAGCCTGCTGGGGCCAGACACTCCTCCCTGGGCATCTGTCTTCCTCCAGGAACACATGCTTTGGGTTCTTGGGTCATTTCCAGATTTTTACCATTAAAAGCAAAGCTCAGGGAATCCATCTCCTGGTGCTCTGAAGTGGGGGTGATGTTTGTAGGGTGGATATTATGAGCAGAACAGCTGGAACAGAGCATGTGGGCATTTTTAATGATCAGAGATTTGTGGAGGAGGTGTGAGCTGGTTCCCACTGGTCTGGTTTCCCTGCTCATGGGAAGTGGGGACACTGAGCCTCTTCCAGAGCACGTTCTTTACTAATTACTTTCTCATTACTAGCCCCTGCCCAGCCTTCCTCCCACCTTCTGTATAGGCCCAAGTTTGTGTCTGTAGGAGGAGAGGCATTAGAATCAGGTCCTGAAGGTTGAGTAGGGGTTTACTGAGTGGGGAAGAGGTTCAGGGTATTCTAGAAGCTGTGTAGGGGCAGCCAGAATTTTAGCTTTCTGGGCCTCAAGTGTGGAGGGATGCAGAGTGCTATGGGGCTCAAGAGGCAGAGAATGGGCACACAGGCCAGGCTGAGGGGAGACTTGGTTCTCCACCTCCTGTTCCTCTCTAGGACACTGGAAGACAAGGTCCACTCATGGTCATTTGTGGGCATGAGCTGTATTCTGGCCTTACTCAGAACAGCTTCAGAGAAAGTCAATGAGTTGAGGGTGCTAGGATCCCAGGAACATCCTGGAATCTTTCTGGTCTGGCTTCTTCCAGATCAGAGTCAGTACTGCCCTCCTCATGCCACACACATCTCTCACTGCCAGCTGTACCACGTTGGAGGTTGTGGCCCACACCTGAGGTAGGTAGTTGGGATTTTCTAAGGACACACACCTGGGCCCTGGCTTATTTCTTGTTTTCAGAGGCACTGTCAACCTGAACCCCATGATTTATATGTCGATCCTTTTGTCAACTTCACAGTCTTGATTAATATAACTACATTAGGTTTTGATATTGGACACAATGGTTGCTCCCATTTTGTCCTTGTTTTTAAAAATTGTCACAGCTAATTTAGTTCCTTTGCCTTTCCATATACATTTTAGAATAACCTTGTCTATATCTGTAAAAAACCCTGCTCATATTTTAATTGGAATGCCTTAAATCTACAAATTTATGGAGAATTTACTTCTTTACTGTGTTGAGTTTTTCAATTCATGAACATAGTATATCTCTCCATTTATTTATGTATTTAAAATTTCTTTTCTTTGCATTCTCTATGACTTCCAGTACAATGTTGAATAGGAGTAGTAAGAATGTTCCCTATCTTAGGATGAAAAACATTCAGTCTTTCATGCTTGAGTATCATAATAGCTTTAGGTTTTTTGTAAATGGTCTTTATCAGGTTGAGAAAATTCTTTTCTATATTTGTTAGTTGAAAGTTTTAAATTTTTACTCATGAATGCATGTTGAATTTTATTTTTTTTAAAGATTTTTTAATTTATTTGACAGAGAGAGATTACAAGTAGGCAGAGAGGCAGGCAGAGAGAGAGGGGGAAGCAAGCTCCCTGCCGAACAGAGAGCCCAATGTGGGGCTCGATCCCAGAACCCTGAGATCATGACCTGAGCCGAAGGCAGAGGCTTTAACCCACTAAGCCACCCAGGTGCCCCTGTTGAATTTTATTGAATGCTTTTTTTTTTTTGCATCATTTGATATGATCTTGTGCTTTTTCTTCTTTAGCCTGTTAATGTGGTAGATTACACTGACTTTTGTATATTGTGCCAGCCTGCATTCCAGGATAAATTCTACTTGTTTGTAGTATATTATACTTTCTATGCATTGCTGGGTTAGCTTCACCAACACTTTGTTGAATATATCTTTTAAAAATCTATGTTCTTGAGGGATATAGGTCTATAATTCTTTTACTCTGGAACTATCTTTTGTCTGGTTTTAGTATCAAGGTATGTAATATTGGCTTTCTAAAATGAATTGGGAATATTTCCTTTTCTTCTTTTTCCTAAAAGAGATTTGTAGAATTGATGTCATTTCTTCCTTAAATGTTTGGTAGAATTTTCCAGTGAAATCATATGGGCCTGGAGACTTCTTTTTTGGAAGCTTTCAAGCTATGAATTCAACTTCTTTGGTAGTTATAGGACTTTTCATGCTATCTGCTTCATCTTATGGTGAGTTTAGTAGTTTGTAGTTTTTGAGGAAATTATGCATTTCAATAGAAGTTGAATTTATGGACATAGAATTGTTTGTAGTGTTCCTTTATCTTTTTAATGCCTGTGAAATCTTTAGTGATATACTTTAAAAAAGAATTCTGTATTTTCTTTCCTTTTGAAAAAATGTCAGTTTTGATAGAGATTTATCAATTTTATTGACTTTTACAAGGAACAAGGTCTTGGTTTCATTGACTTTTCTCTGTTGGTTTTTACCCTTATTTTTGTTATTTCCTTCCTCTGCTTGCTTTGGATTTATTTTGCTCTTGTATTTCTAACCATTGAACATGTTTTTTTAGTATTCCATTTTAATTTATCTGCGTGTTTCACTATAACTCTTTGTATGGCTGTTTTAGTGGTTGATTGAAGAGTTACAATAAACACGCTTAACTTTTACTATCTACTGAGAACCAATATTTTTACAACTTCAAGTTGAATGCCAAAACTGTAGTATCATATAGGGTCATACTTCATCCTCTTCCTGTGTAGTTTTGTTTTTACAGCTATATACAGTGAAAACCTCATCCTACAACGTTACAGTTTCCTACTTAAGGGAACAGTCTATTTTATTTTTCAGATTTACTATTTCTGTTGTTCTTCCTTTATTCCTGATGTACAAAGTTTCTTTCTAGTATCATTCTTCTTCTGTCTGAAGAACTTCCCTTAGCAACTATTTTAGGTCTGCTCTCAACAAATTCACTTAGTTTTCCTTCATCTGAGAATATCTTTGTGTCTCCATAATTCTTGAAGGGTATTTTTTTTCTGGAAATAGAATTCTGGATTGGTAGTTCTTTTCATTCAGCATGTTAAAAATATTTTCTCACTGCCTTTGGACTCCATGGTTTCGATGAAAATTTGAATCATTTTCCCCCTATAAATAATGCACTGTTTTTCTTTGTATCTTTTAAAGACTCTCCCTTTGTCTGTAGTTTCCAACAGTTTGATTATAGCATGGTGTATTATAGCAAGTGTATTTCTTTGGATTCGTCCTGTTTGAGGTTCACTGTGATGTTGAATCTTTGTTGTAGATTTGTATTTTTCACCAAATTAGGAATGCTTTCAGCCATGATCTCTTCAGTTATTTATTTCATCACTTCACTCTTTCCCCTCTCCTTCAGGAACACCAGTGACATCAATGTTATATCATTGTGTATTTTCCCACAGGTCCCTAAGGCTCTTTTCATCATAAAAATATTTTTTTCTCTCTGCTGTTCATTGGATAATTTCTATGGCTCTATCTTCAAGTTTACTGACTCATTTCCTCTGTCATCTCCATTCTGCTATGGAGTCTATGCAGGGAGTTTTTTTACTTTGGTTATTGTATTTTTAAGTTCTATAATTTCCATTTTATTCTTTTTTTTTTTTCTTCCGTGTCTCCTGTCTCTGGCTGAAACTATCTTTCTGTCTGTTGTAAGAGTTTTTGCCCTTCCTTTATGGAGTCTTTTTATAATAGCTGCTTTAAAATCTTTCTCAGATAATCCTGACATAGATGTTATCTCGGTGTAGACACCTATTGATTGTCTTTTCCCACACAAATTGAGATTTTCCTGGCTCTTCAGATGCCAAGTAATTTTAGACTGTATCCTAGACATCTTGATACTGTGCTATGAGACTTGAGGCCTTGTTTAAATGCTATAGTCTTGCCATAGTCTTATTTAAATTCCCTGGAGGATACTGATCTTTCTGTTGATCAGATAATTGATGGTGCTTTCTCTTCAATGTTGGGTCTGTTTCCCAAGCCTTTGCAGTACTCTCTGGGACCTGGGCATTGGTTTGTCTCGTAATTTAGTTCCCAGAGGCTATGCTGTATTGTTTAGGGCCAGATGCACAGCTTGGGGGATGAGCCCAGGAGATGACACACAACTTCAGGCACTTCCTCCAGCTCTGCTGTGTCCACTGTCTCCCTAGTATTTTCCAGTTTCCCGAGGCTCCCTAAGGCTCTCTGGACAAAAGTTGGGGTTCTCTGGGCCATCCTCTCTGGCACACTTGTTGCAACTACTGAGAGGACACTGAGGGAAAAGAGCAACAGGAGTTTGTTGTTTGCTTCACCTTCCTGGGACTGTAGCTCCTCTGATTGGAGAGTAAGGCTCCCCTCCTCAGAATGGAGAAAAGAAAAAAATAAAAAATGGGAGAGCTCCTCTACCCTCTGAGTGTGCACCTGGAGCCATAACTAGAGGGTTTCTCCCAAATTCTGTCTGGGCTCCAGTGCCTACTTCTGGGGTTGGAATTGCCTGAGACTAAGGAGATACCAGGAGATAAAAAAGTAGTAAACACACTGCTGATTTGGTGGTGTTCCCAGTTCCGCATGTATAATTCCAATCTGCCCATTATTGTTTACCTTCCAGAATTCTCCAGTCGCTGCTCCATGCATTCAGTCCATATTGTATAGCTGCATTCCTTGGGAGAGATAAGGTAAAGCTTGCTCACTCCATCTCACCCGGAGCTGGAACTGGAGCCTCACTGTGTATCAGGCAGTTGGTGGTCTGGGGAGGGACTTTCATCCACAGGGACTCAGCCATAGCCAGGTCCCACCTGAACAAGGGCATTTCGTACAGAGTGGGGAGGGAGGATTTAATGTCACCTCCTCACTAGTCCCTGCTTTCATGCTTGCTGCCCTTAGAATTCTTGCAACATGTGCAGAGCAAATGAGGTGGGAGCCAGATGTCATCAGCCTCTGCCTAAGACCTTTAGGGGCTTCCCACTACAGAGAACAGAAAATGTACACTTCCAGCCACAGCTGATGGGGCTCTCCGTGATCTGTCTCACTCACATCCCTGACCTCACGGGCCCCAGCCTGCCCACCATTTGTTTTCCACAGTGCAATCACAGTGACTTTCTTTCCCTTCCTCAAACATGGCAGGTTTGTTTTGGTCCTAGGACCTTTGTATTTGCTGTTCCCTCTGCCTGGTACCTGCTTCCCTAGGTCTCTGAATAGCTGGCTCCTTCTTGTCATTCAGGCCTTAGCTCCAACATCACCTTCTCTGAGAAGCTCTTCCTTTCTGCGTTCCTGTAACATCACCCTACTCTTGTCTCCATAGTCCTATCTCTGTCAAGTATTTCCTTCTTTATATCCTGCTTGCTTGTTTGGTGCTCATTTGTGCCAGTAGGAGGTGGTCCCTATGGTCCGCATCCAGCCCCAAATCACAGATGTTGGCCATGTGCAGACATGTGTGTAGACATATCTATATGGTGCTGCTGGCAAGGTGGGTTTGAGGGTCTGGACACCCTAGACCTTAGGCCCTCAGAGTTCCTTCAAGGTCCAAGAGGACCCCAGTAGGAGGCACTGCTACCTCTGTTGAGAATCTTGGTAATCTCAGCTTGTGGTGCTCTGGCATGGCCATCCATTTATTTTCATAAATACAGTGACATGAGAGACAGACATCCTGGCAGCTGAGTGCCTGCTGAGGGCTTTGCTCTAAGTGGCACCTGCATGGGCTTCACTTCCTGAAACTGGTTAGAGGCTGGCTGGAAGGCCATGTTGGTCCAGGCCTGTCTTCCTAGGTCCTCCCAGGAGCTGGGGCCTCCTAGGAGCTGGGGGCCCGGGCTGCCTTGGACAGGTGCTCACAGTCTCTGTGGGTAGACCCAGCTTCTTTGGAGCTGTGGGAGGAGGTTTCTCCTCTACCCAGCAAACCCCATTCCCACCATGCTCTCTGTTGCCTCTCCCTCTTAAAGCCTCTTCTGGGTGAGAGGGCACTTCTGGGGGCTGCAGGGCAGATAGGGTTGTATCTTAATTTATATTCTTTTCCCAGAGGGTGGGTTGGTTCCCCATTCTTCATTAAATCCAGAATTCAGCATGCTCAATCCCAAGAACCCACAAGGAGACACTTTATTAATTTATTTTTTAAAGATTTTATTTATTTATTTGACAGACAGAGATCACAAGTAGACAGAGAGGCAGGCAGAGAGAGGAAGGGAAGTAGACTCCCTGCTGAGCAGAGAGCCCAGTTCAGGGCTTGATCCCAGGATCCTGCTTTGTGTCAGACTGGTGACCAGCAGGTCATGACCTGAGCCGAAGGCAGAGGCTTAACCAGCTGAGCCACCCAGATGCCTCAAGGGAGACACTTTAAATCCACTTCTGTCTCTCAGTTACTCAGGCACTGCCTGGGGAGGAAGGTCTCTGCTGAGCTTTGTGTCAGGGTGACTGGTGTCCATGAACCATAGGGCAGGCCCTTGGCAGCTCCCCATCTCAGTGTGGGGTGCAGGAAGAGCCCAGCTTTGGGACCACCAGACCTGAGTCAGCCAGTCATGAAGCTTTCTGACCTGAAATGGTCATGTAATCTCGCTGAGCTTCAATTTCCCTGTCTGTAAAATGGGAATAATTATAACTGAGCTAACTTTGTCTTTGTCATCTTATTTTTATCCCTTGATGACTCTGTAAAGTAGGTAATATTGTGCCTTTTTACAGGTGAAGGAACTGATGGAAACAGGCCAACTAGCCTAGAAGTGACATGGCAGGAATTTGATCTAGAAGCCCCACACAGGTCTCAGCTGGGCCCCATTCTCTCTTTCCCTAAGTCTGGTGGATTTAGGGGTGGCAAAGCCAGGTTGGGCCCTGGAGTAATACCCCCTACTTTCTGGGTTTTCTCCCTGGGGCAGCAGGGCCAGGTGAGACCCCTAGAGCCTGGGGCCAGTGGGGCATTTTTCAATGGGGACCAGTCTGTCCTTTTTGGCCAGGATGGGGAGTGGGGTTTGCTATGGCGAGGAGGTCTCACCCAGCTGGTGTCGGGGTGGGATGGGGTGCGATGGTGTTTAGGACTTCTGCTCTGTGGAGCCTCTCTGGCCTTTAACATCTCTGTTCTGGCTCTGTGCAGAGGAAGGGTTTTCTCCAGAGCCCAAGCAGTAACACTTTATCTGTCTGCTGGCTTGCCTTTCTCAGACTGTTTCTGAATTAAGTTTTATGTATGAAGACTTTTCAGTAATATCATCATGTTTATTTGGATCTCAGCTTTGAAGTGCATTTTTGAGTGTGCACATCATTCCCCTCAGAATCAGACCCTCCTTTAAAAGGGATTTATCCTAAGTTCAAGAAACATTTGCTTAAAGCTGCTGTAGTGGGGGGGGGGGGAGCCTGTGCTTAGTGCTAGGGACACAGAAAGGAAAGACCTATCCTGTCTTTAAGCAGGCTCATGGAAAGAGGATGAAAGATAGGTCAAAAATGTCATTTGCAAAAGCCCCAGTTCTTTTCTTCTTCTTCTATTATTATTATTATTATTGGCTTTTTTATTATGTTCACACCTGAAAATTATTTTTTGTGCATATAAAATATAGGCTTGTAGTAAGCCCAAAACATCAAATCATGTAGAAAAGTATAAGGAAGAAAATGAAAAACCTGAAATCCTACTATTTTGTCATAACCAGCATGGGAAGCAGAATAATGGCCTCCCAGAGACTCCACGTCCAGATCTGGGACCTGTGGACCTGCTCTGTTCCATAGAGAAGGAGAAGTTAAGGCCGAACTAGCTGAGTTTATGATAAGGAAACTATCCAGGATGCTGTAGTACCCCAGTGTAATCCCAGGCAACTCAAATGTGGAAGAGGGAAGGCAGAGGGAGGAGATCAGAGTGAGAGAGAGGTTTGAAAATGCTGCACTGCTGTCTTTGAAGACAGTGGCAGGAGCCACAGGCCGAGGAATGTGGTGGCCTCTAGAAGCTGGATAAGGCCAGAAAGCAGATTGTCTCCTAGAGATTCTGGAAGGAACTTAGCCCCACTATCACCTTGATTTTAGCCCAGTGAGACTCATATTAAACTTCTGAGGTCTCAAACTGGAAAACAATGAATGTGTGTTTGTGGTAGTTTAGAAATGAATATGGCCACCACTGATATTTGGGGACCATTTTCCATCTTTTTACATATATGTATTTTTATAGAAATGGGATCCTGTCATACATGCTATTTTTATTATTTACTTTAGGGTCATTTTTTGTCTCTCTTCTACTTTCTTGGGTGCTTACTTCGTATATTTCATCCTGTTCTGTAATTCTGGGGCACTTGAGGCTCTGAATTTACTCCTGGTGGGATCTTTGGTCTCACCTCAGATTTTGATGGGCTGAATTTTCTTGTCATTTTAAAAAAAGTATTTATGCTTTTGGTTCCAATAACCTGTGTCATTTAAGGGAAAGTTTAAAAGTTTTTGAGTGGTTGCACGTAGTTGGGTTGTTCCTTTGGTGTTAATTCTTAGTACAAGTGTGTGTTTCCAGATTTCAATACCTGTGGGTTTAAATCAAGTTTCCTTCACCCATTCAGTGACACCCACCTCTACCGAACCCAAACCCAGTTTCCTGCAAGGGCCTATTTCCCCTACCTCCACCCCCACCCCCTCATACACTTCTGGGTGCCCCTGAGTTCTTTTTCAGTTCCAGGGAGCTTGTCTGTACCTCCTGCTGGGCATCTGGGCATCCAGTCTCCCAGCCAGCACCCTGGGCTCCACAGAGCTGTGGGCACCGTCCATAACTTCCAGACTCTGGAGGAAGGAGGAGAGCCGGTCTCCATGGAGACTTGGCAGGGATGCCCCGGTCTAGGCCAGCCATTCGGAGTTCTGAGCATGGTGGACGACCTGGGTGCTCTAAGCTTTGGGGAGTTTCTGCAGTTGCCTTTGTCTCTGGCTGTTTGCTCAGTGTTGTGAATGTTAGAGGCTTCTGAAGGGAATGACTATTCTGTGTTACAAGGCCAGTGCAGTATGAGGGAACCTGTGGCTTGTGGTGCCATGGAAACCAGAGGGGGCCAGAGGATAGTGTGAAGGTCCCTAGTGATGAGGCAGAGGCCGTGGGTGCTGAGTGTGTGGGACAGGAGATGTAGGTCAGGGGGCCATCCTGCTGGGAAGGATGAGTATGAAGGGGAGGGGAAGTTCTAGTGGTAACTGGAGGGAGAGATGGGTCTTCTTGCTCAGAATTGGAGAGACAGACTCAGGTGTGTTGCTGGCGCTGGAGAGGAGGTGGCTGAAGACGCCCTGGGAGGAAGGGATAAGGGACACGAGATTCTTTTTTTTTAAAATTTTTATTTATTTTTAAAATTTCTTTTCAGTATTCCAGAATTCATTGTTTATGTACCACACCCAGTGCTCCATGCAATACGTGCCCTCCATAATACCCACCACCAGGCTCACCCAACCTCCCACCCCCCTGCCTCTCCAAAACCCTCAGATTGTTTTTCAGAGTCCACAGTCTCGCATGGTTCATCTCCCCCTCCAACTTCCCCCAACTCCCTTTTCCTTTCCATCTCCCCATGCCCTCCGTGTTATTTCTTATGCTGCACAAATAAGCTAAACCATATGATAATTGACTCTCTCTGCCTGACTTATTTCACTCAGCATAATCTCTTCCAGTCCCATCCATGTTGATACAAAATTTGGGTATTCATCCTTTCTGATGGAGGCATAATACTCCATAGTGTATATGGACCACATCTTCTTTATCCATTCGTCTGTTGAAGGGCATTTGGTTCTTTTTTTTTTAGATTTTATTTATTTATTTGACAGAGAGACAGATCACAAGTAGGCAGAGAGGCAGGCAGAGAGAGAGAGAGGAAAGCAGGCTCTCTGTGGAGCAGAGAGCCTGATGCAGGACTCAATCCCGGGACCCTGGGATCATGACCTGAGCTGAAGGCAGAGGCTTTAACCTACTGAGCCACCCAGGCGCCCGGGCATTTGGTTCTTTACACAGTTTGAACATTGGGGTACAGATGGCCCTTCTTTTCACTACATCTGTATCTTTGGGGTAAATACCTGTAGTGTAATTGCAGGGTCATAGGGTAGCTCTATTTTTAATTTTTTAAGGAATCTCCACACTGTTTTCCAAATTGGCTGCACCAACTTGCATTCCCACCAACAGTGTAAGAGGGTTCCCCTTTCTCCACATCCTCTCCAACGCATGTTGTTTACTATCTTGTTGATTTTGGCCATTCTAACTGGTGTGAGGTGGTATCTCAATGTGGTTTTGATTTGAATCTCCCTGATGGCTAGTGATGATGAACATTTTTTCATGTGTCTGATAGTCATTTGTATGTCTTCGTTGGAGAAGTGTCTTTTCATGTCTTCTGTCCATTTTTTGACATGATTATCTGTTTTGTGTGTGTTGAGTTTGAGGAGTTCATCATAGATCTTGGATATCAGCCCTTTGTCTGTATTGTCATTTGCGAATATCTTCTCCCATTCCGTGGGTTGCCTCTTTTGTTTTGTTGACTGTTTCCTTTGCTGTGCAGAAGCTTTTGATCTTGATGAAGTCCCAAAAGTTCATTTTCACTTGGACATGAGATTCTTGAGCAAGTCAGGGTAGTGCTGTAGTGTGGGTTGGTTTGGCCTAGAGGGAGGGCTCCTCCTCTGAGACTGAGGGGGGTCTCGCCAGCAGCATCTTCATCAGTTGATGGGTGGACATTTGGGCATTAGGCCCCTATGATGCCGGGACCCAAGTGATGGAACAGGGGGTCCTCGGGGGCACCCTAGGAGACAGTCCCATCTCTTAATGTTGGGGCAGGGGGTGTGAGGAGGGCACAGCCAAGGCCATGGCAGGCTCTTCTGGGGGCTCCCGGCCAGAGAGTGTGTGGCCTGGGGAGGAGAAGGTAGGGAGACACCCCTTCCCCTACCCCTGGCCTCCAGAGAAGCCTAGGGGATCTAGGCTGTGGCTCTGCAGGGCCAAGGGTGGGAGACTGAGGGTGACCGATCAGGGCATTCAGGCTGGGCTGGCAGGAGAGGCCGGGATCAGTTACTAGAAATGTTGCCATGTGCTGTCAGCTATAGGTTGTCCTGTCCTCTGTAAGTCAGCCTTACTCACTTTATGACTAAAATGACTGAGGTCCCTCTGGTCCTGTCAGGAGATGTGCCATCAGCCCAGAAAGTCCACTACAGTCACTTGGTTTGCAAACTTTGTGACCAGGCATTGTCAGTAAAACAGGGGTCTCTGAGAGTCATTTCCTGGTTCTTGATCTAGAATTCTCTTTTTATGATGTTAAAGACACCTTGCTTTCTGGGAGCGCTTTTTACTTTACCTGTCACTGGGTGTTTCTGCCAGTTTTTTATTTTTTTAATTTTTTAAATTTTTTAAAAGATTTTATTTATTTATTTGACAGACAAAGATCACAATTAGGCAGAGAGGCGGGCGCGTGGGGGAGGAGCAGGCTCCCCACTGAGCAGAGAGCCTGATGTGGGGCTTAATCCCAGGACCCTGAGATCATGACCTGAGCCATAGGCAGAGGCTTTAACCCACTGAGCCACCCAGGCGGCCCTCTGCCAGTTTTTTAAATGGCACACTGCTTGTTTTTTTAAAGTCAAACTGAATCTCGTCACAAAGGAAAAACACTTTTTTTGGGTAACTACATGAGGCAATGGGTGTTAACTAAACTTATCATGGTGATTATTTCACAATATAGGGAAGTCAGGTTATGCATATGTTACATGTTTCCAGTGCTGAATGTCAATTATATCTTAATAAAATGTAGGAAAACGCCTCAAACTGATCATTCTTTAGCTGCAAGTTTACCCCATTGCCAGTTATTAGTGATGCTCCTGGTTGTGATGGTGCCATCATTTCTTGGCCTGGGTCTCTATGTGTGACTCGTCCTCTCTCACCTCACAGTGGGCCACCCTCAGGGACACATGGGGGAGCTGGTCTCAGCAGGCCCCGCACCCGCTCCTTCACTTAGGATGCCCCCCAAGGACCCTGCCGCCCAGCCCCAGGTCTTTCCGCCCTGCCTTCTTGTCCATCTTCATTCAGCTTGGATGCCATAGCCTGTCTTCATGCTCATGCCACCCCAACTCCTGGCTTCTTTGATGAGTTGTGGAGCCAAACCCCATCCCTCCACCTCACTTTTCAGCTTCCAAGCAAGACAAGTTCCCAACCTAGCCAAAGAATCTACCTTTAAACCCCTAACCACAGGCCTCGGGCTGGCAGTGGCTCCTTCTGGCAGGACAGACCCCCTCCATGCTCCAGGTGGGCCCTGTCAGCCCACCTGCCTAGTGCTGCTTCTGCCTCTCCCGTAGCTCCCTCTGAGACCATTCCCCACTTCAGCATGGTCAGGCTCTGGTAGTTACTGCTCCTGAATGGTGACTCTGTCCGTCTCTGGAGGTACTGGCCTGTTCCCAGCTCTCTCAACCCTTGCCTCTGAGTCCCCCCAACTGTGGGATGCAGTCATTTGTCCAATGTCTCAGGCTTCCCACGCTCCCCCTACGCCATCATGTGTGGCATCTGTGGCTCCTGGCATTCCTGTTCTCCCCACCAGCACGTGACGGAGTGCTGGGCCTTGACCCCATTCTCCTCTTGCTTCACCTCCTCTGGGCTATCGTTACCAGCCTCCAGCATTTGATGGCTTGGCCGGCCACGCATCTGCTCAGCCCACTCACGGCCGTCTCAAGGGAAACAAGTCCAAAACAGAAGTCTTGGCTCCTCAGTCCCAGGCTCTCCATCTTTAGCCCCCAAAGCAGAACAGAGAAAGGCCTCAGCCCTGCTTCCACCCCTGAGCTCTCCCCATCTTGGTCAAGACCACCCACAATGCTTGGGCTTCATGGGGGAGCTTGGCCTTTGTCTCAGTGCCTCAGCCTGCGTCTTCCCATTCTTCATGGCTCAGCAAAGATTTGCTTAATTAGTGATTAAAATTTTTTTCTTGTCTTTTGCTGTCTAGACTATGTTTTCTACATTTTTTCCTTTTTGCAGTGACTTAGAAGATACATATCCTGTTTTTATCCTGCTAGCCATTAACTCTCAATTCTTAAAAACCTTTATAAACTCAAGTTTCCTTAAGCCTCATCACCAGAAACCAAACAGCACCTGTGGACTCTTTCCATTCAGGAGGACAGGAACATCTCACTCCCAGTCGTGTACTAACCAAACTGATTTTATAGATTTTTTTATAGATTTGGGCTTATACTTAGAAATACTATTTGCTTTTTAAAATAATGTGTCTTCTTTTTAAAGAGTTGTCTTTAATTTTTATATTATGTTTCATAACCATATTGAGGATGATTTAGACCTAACTGGTCTAAGGCTGTTGTTTGCCATTGTTGCTTCTGGCTTGAGCCTTCCCTCTCTGCATGTTCTTTTTCTCTCTTCTCTTCTCTTTTCTCTTCTATTCTCTTCTCTTTCTTCTTTCTTCCTTCCTCCCTCCTGCCCTTTCTCTCTCTCTCATTCTTTCCTTTCCCTTTCTTTTCTTTTCTTTCTAATTTTCTTTATTTATTTGAGAGAAAGAGTGAGAGAGCACAAGCAGTGGGGAGCAGCAGGCAGAGGGAGAGGGAGAAGCAGGCGTCCCACTGAGCAGGGACCTGGATGTGGGGCTCGATTCAAGAACCCTAGGATCATGACCTGAGCTGAAGGCTGATGCTGAAACCGACTCAGCCACCGGCACCCCTATCTGCATGTTCTGTATTCTTGTTCCTTCCCCAGCTGGCAAGGGCCTTGGTGGTGGTGAGACTACCTTCTCAGCATGAGGGGGCTTGGCAGGCCTGTGGGCTGTGTGTATGGTCTTCCAGATCATGACCTAGAAGGCTGTTTCTTCCCGGGATGGGGTGCCCTGGGTTGGAGGGTCTTTTCCTTTTCATGTGACAGCCTCCTCCCAAGGTCTGTGACCTGCCTACCCCCTCGTTCCCAGTACAGATGCTTTGAGTTGTTTCAGTTGGAAGAGACGTTCAGGGTGTGTGTGCAGAGGATGACCTTGATGGGCTGTTCCTAAATTCCTTATACAGAGCTTCCAACCATCCTACCCTGACTCTCCTCCTGGTGGGAGGGGCTCGTGTGCTTTGCTCAGAATGTTCTGGGCAAGCCTTGGATTCTGGTTGCCTGCGTGTTATGGTTGCAGGGAGCAAGCTAACCCTGTATGCTTCAGGGAAGGAACTGGGCCAGCTGTGGAAATCCTATCCCTACCCTGGGAGCTGGGGCCAGCACTTTGGGCAGGCTGTGAGACTGAATGCTGCTCGGGTGTGCAATGCCCAGTAGTCAGCATCACAGAGGATCCCCTCAGATGCCCCACCAGCAGAGAGTGGAATGAAGGCATGCCTCATGGAACTCACAGGGGTGGGTGGAATTTGGGGACCACCAAGAGGGCGAGCCGAGGCCGCCCCAACCTGCAGGGTCAAGCAAGGAGAGAGAGAAGCCTCTCTGTCCAGCCTCTGACTTCCTGCTGGTATCTTCCCTTGCTGAGAGAGCCAGGGAGAGTCTGCCCACCTGGTCAGTTCCAGTACAGGGCAGGACAGAGCTGCAGGGTCCAGGTGGCCCAGAGAGAGAGAGAGTGGAGGCCACATTTCATCTTTGTGTCTTTTCTCCCTCCCCCTTTTTAAAGATTTTATTTATTTGACAGAAAGAGAGAGAGAGAGAGAGCACAAGCAGGCAGAGGGAGACAGAGAAGTAGGCGCCCCACCAAGCCAGGAGCCTGATGCAGAACTCGATCCCAGGAATCTGGGATCATGACCTGAGCTGTAGGCAGCCGCTTAATCAACTGTCTTTTCAAAGCCAGCTTTCCTTCCCAGTCCAGAACCTGTTTCTTTAACACTTGTAAGTGCCTGGTCTTGCACTGGATGCCATCCCATCATGAGGACAGCAAACAAACAAACCAGCAACCTCTAGGAGGGAGGTAGAAGCCTGGTTTTGGAGCAGAAACCAACAGACTGCAGCAGGAGCTCCCTAGGCTTTGCCCCTGCACCATTCCCCTGGGAGGTGGTAGTCATAGGTAGATAGAAAGGGTATCAGTGCCGGATGTTTGCATGTGGACTTTCTTTCCTTCTTTCTTTAGACTTGCTCGACCCATTTGGTGTGGGAAAGAGTTCTCGTATTGGATGCATACAAAACCTGTTTTCCTCAACTTTACAGGGATTGAGGGATTTGGGGGGATAATCTTGACATTTCCTGCCCACTCTAGAAGCCAGCCCCTCTCCACTTGGCCAGCAAGCCCTCCTTGGAAGCCAAGAGCTCTGTGTTGAGGCCACCTTGTGGGTATAGTGGGGCCTTTGGCAGTGCTGCTACCTCCCAGAGCTTGGGGTTCTGCAGGAGTGGGGTCCCAGGGTCGGAGCCCTTGGGTCTGCCTGGCTTCCCTGGGCTGAGCTGGGTCTGGCACTCCCAGGCGTGGTCCTGCTGGGATGGTGCTCAGAACCCAGAGGGAGCTTCTATCTGGTCTCATTTCTGACCTGTAAACAAAGCCTGCAAAATAAGAGGCCCCTCATGTGTGAACCGGCTAATTAATCTGACTGACTTAGAGGAATGCATTGCGCCCCAGCCTCCTTTGTGAAGATTAGCACTTTCTGAGGAAGTGCGAGTCTGTCAGGACAAAGCAACACAGAGTTGTGCCCCTGATTTGGGGAGAACAGAGGGATGCCGGGCCAGGCTGCCTTCCCACATCTACCCTCCATGTAAACAAGGAGGGAAACTGCAGGTTAGCACTCACTCTGAGCAGGCGGGTGAGAAGCCAGGAGCCCTTGCAGGTGGGTCATGGTGCCGAGGACGGTGGGAAGGATGGCTCAGGAGCCTTGTGGATGGAGGTGGCACACAAAGCTTCTGCCCACATCTAGAAAGACAGGGACAGAGGTTAGGCAGCATCAAGAGCATTGTCTTTGATGGTGACCCAGCTTCTCTTTTGATAACTGACCCATAGAAACTGACCCCAACTCTCATAAAGAGAGGAGAATTAAAGGCAAGCCATGGGGGGCTAGGGACGGAGTTTGGAAATGGGGTGCCTTGGAGGACCCTAGCCAGAGCCTTAGGAAGCTTTGTAGGCAGTGGTCAGGGCTCTGGGGTCGGGTGGGGGCTTAGGTTGGCTGCACTGTGGTCCTGCACATTCCAGAAGGAGTGCATCACCTTGGATGAGCTGATCCCCACCCCTCCCCCCGCAGACTCCTTATTAACAGTTCTTCTAGACTGTTCCCAGGGGCACAGCTGTCCCTAGGGTGTGCAGGAGTTCCAGGCAAATATTTTTTGCAGGGCCCTTGTCTATATATAACAATATGATTAAAAATGTATTATAAGCTCCTTGAGCCCGTGTGGAGTATCGTGAGGTATTGACACAGTTTTAGAGGAGCAGGGGAGAAGGGGTGCTAACCCTTCTGTCTCCTATCTCCATCAGTGCCTGCAGAAATCCTCGGTGCACACACACTGTCTCTTCTGTCAGGTCCAGAAGCCATCACTCTGAGTTCTTTATTGTCAAGTATGCCGCTCCTGGCTAATTTCACATTTGTATTTCCCACAGCAGGCAAAAAGGGTAGCAATACAGTTGTTATTCACAACGCATGGCTCTTTGGAACCTGCCTGTCTAGAGACACTGTGGTTCTCTTGCCCCAGCATTCCCAAGTATTCAGTTAGTGTATTCAGTTTGTGCTGCCGATCGTGTGTCCCCTGACTGGGCTTCATCCATCTGCCTGGGAATGCTGGCCTTTGGCTCTGTCGAAGGCTGGGTTTTACCGTGTTTTATTGATGATGACCACTAGTGCAGATCTGGTCCAGAGGATGCAGGAAGTGTGAACTGGTGTTTGTTTCTGGTCATATCCCATTTGCTGTTTGGAAATCTCTAGTGTCAGTTGAAGGGACCACACATCTTCCAGTCACATCCTCCCTGCGGTCCTTTGGCTGCACTCTGATAACAGGAGTCCAGAGCCCGGAATTCATTCAGTGTCTGATGTGAGTGAGTCACCAAAACAACGGTGTCAGCACTGCTCTGGTGGCTCAGTCCCATACCTGTCCATGAAGGAAATACCCTTTTGGCCAGTGGGTGTGGCTTGTTCACCTAAGACCCTGGGACAACCTAGCAGGCATTAATCCTGGAGCTCCTGGGGCATCCAGTGGGCCTCATGCACCATTTGAAGGGTTGGAGAGCATCCGCAGGGGAGTAGCAGGGCACATGTGGGTAGGAATCAGGCATGGGCCTCTGCTCAAGGGCACTGCTTTGGCCACACTTTTTTTCTTGGTGTTCCTGGAATGCCCTGGGCTCATTTCCTCCTAAGGGCCTTTGCACTTGCTGCTTCAAGCCCTGGAAGTCATTGCTTCTTCAGGGCCTACCCCTGGATGTGGGGATATAGCAGCCAAGCCTGGTGCCTCTGTTCAAGGGGGAGGTGGCCAACATGTGCCCAACAGGCAACCAGTGAACGATGAAGAATGTATCAGCCAGAGGGTGCTGAGAGTGGCCTCAGGTGCAGTCTTACATTTACATCTTTAAAGTTTGGGTGATGGGCATTAGGAGGGCACGTGATGTGATGAGCACTGGGTATTATACACAACTGATAAATAATTGAACACTACATCTGAGACTAATGACATACTATATGCTGGCTAATTGAATCTAAATTAAAAAAATAAAAAAATAAAAATAACTTCAGACCTAGAGCAAAGTCACAGAGACAATACGGAGATTGTCTGTAGACCCTTCACCCTGTTTCCCCTAGCATTACCATCGAACTGAACAGTGATGGAAACTAGGCAATTCGCATGGATATGATGTTCTACCATCACTGGGACTCTGGACTGCATCTGACTCCTACCCATCTTCCAACTCCTGTCTTTTTTCTGGCTCAGGAGCCCATGCAGGATTCCATGTGGTGTTTAATTGTTGTGTCTCCTTCGCGTTCTCCAGTGTGAGATCGTTGCTCTGTTGGGCACTTTTGAAGGGAACGGGTCAGTTATTTTTGTGGAGTGGGCCTCCATGTGGATTTGTCCGGTGTATCCTCAGGTCAGACTGACTTTGTGCATTTGGGGCAGGAACGTCCCAGAAGGCACGTGTGTTCTGCAGTGTGTCATGTCGGGGTATGTGATGGGGAATTGTTCTGCTGCTGGCAGAAGTGGCCCTCATCGCTTTGAGGACCCCTGCTGTCATCCTCAAGCTGCAAGGGATTTTCCTCTGTAAATGTGCTGTTTTTCCCTTCCTAATTCATAAATATCTCCTGGGAAGATACTTGGAGATTATGCAAACGTTTGTTTATCAGCATACTTTCTCACACTAATTCTTAGCATCCGTGTGCGGTGGTCCTTATCTGTGGCAATCCTTACTGCGGTGTTCACCCTAGTGATCTTGTATCTCCATCATTTCTTCTACGTCAGTTAACTGAACCCACTGTGAGGACGAGCTGCTCCTCCTGCTCCATGTATTGGTCCATTATTTATTTATACTAGTGTGGACTCGTGGATATTTATTTTATTCTGCGGGTTATAACCCATTCCTATCGTTATTTATTGTTTTGTTCAAATTATCTCAGATTTGGCGAGTGAGATTGGATCCTCTGGCCTTTAGCCACACTTGGGTGTAATTAAAAAAAATTTTTTTTTTCATTGTGGTAAATTATACTTAACATAACATTTACCATCTTAACCCTCCTTATGCGTGCAGTTTAGTGGTGTTAAGCATGTTCACACTGTTGTGAACCACCATCCCGTCCATCCCCAGAACTCTTTCCATCTTCCGAAACTGAAACTCTGTCCCTGTGAAACACTAACTCCCCATCCGCACTCCCATATGTTGGCAACTGCCACTCCCCTTTCTGTCTCTAGAAGTTTGATGACTCCGAGTACCTCACATGAGTGGAATCACACGGCATCTGTGACACAGTGCCCCCCAGGATCATCTGTGTCATGGTGTACTGTAGAATTTCTTTTCTTTTGCAGGGTGAATAGTATTTCATTGCAGAGTGTACATACTACATTCTGCTTGTTTCTTCATTTGTTGATAGACACTTGGATTGCTTTCGTGTCTCTGCTGTTGTGAATACTGCTGCTGAGAACGTGGGTGTACAGATATCCCTTGGACACTCTGCTTCCCGTTCTTTTGGGCATATACCTGGAAGCGGAACTGCCGGGCCATATGGTAATTTTATTTTTACCTGTTTGAGGGACTGCCGTACTGTTTTCCACAGCAGCTGTTCCATGTCACCTGGGCCGGTGAGGCAAGCTACCCCTGAGGAGGGGGCACTGCTGCAGGTGGAGCCCTGGAGGAAGAGGGGCAGCAGTCTGGGGACAGGAGGGGACAGCCTGGGGTGCATGTGGTCTGAAGCCCCTGGGTCTAGAGCTGCCACCAGCTTACCTGCCCAGCCTCCAGTGGAGGCCCCAAGAGCCCAGGCACGTCATTGCCGGTGGGTGGGCTCTGCTATCCTGCATGGATGCCAGGCAGTGCCAGGGGTGTCTGTGGAGCAGGGATTTGGAGGAGGGAGGGGTACTGGACATTTGCCTGCTGTCACCTTTCTTGCCCTGAGACTCTGCCCTCGTCTTCTGGTGTGAGGCCTGGTGGCCTGGTTCCCTGTGGGGAGTAGGATCCCACAGGGTACCTGATCCCACGTGTCCTCCTCCCCTGAGTGCCCTGCAGCCATGTCCAGTGACAGTTGGGCCCACTGAGCCTGCCTTTAACCTGGATGTTTTGCTTTTGGTCATTGCTGGCCTTGCTGCTCTGGTTCCGTGTCTAGGCTCCTGCAGCCCCAGAGCGGCCCAGGGCCACGTGGGCTGCCGTCCTGGCTCTGGAATTAGGGAACATCCCAAGGTTGCTGGTGCCGGAGCCCAGCACTTCACTCTGGACAACACTCGGCAAGTGAGGACAGAGCATGGGGAGCGTCTGAAGGCCCACAGAGTATCCTGGCCACGGCCCAGAGATCCTGGCCCTTATAGCCCTAGCTCTTCCCAGAAATAAACCAGACAAGATCCCTCGTCAGATGGCATGGCCTGATTTTTGTTTTGGGAAATCTGGACTCGAAGGGGCAGCAGAGAGCCTCAGGCCCTGGGAGGGCTGCCGGCCCCGGGAGCGGCAGCTGGGCAGGCGGGCAGAGGACGGTCGGCGGTCAGCCTGCCCTGGATACTGCGGC
Source organism: Mellivora capensis (assembly GCA_004024625.1). Classification (NCBI taxonomy): domain Eukaryota; kingdom Metazoa; phylum Chordata; class Mammalia; order Carnivora; family Mustelidae; genus Mellivora; species Mellivora capensis. Next base: position 93,934 of record PISX010000449.1, on the reverse strand, counting down.
AGGCCCCAGAGATCTGAGCAGGAACAGAAGCTGGGTTTGAAGGAAACCAGCCAGGCTCTCTGTGCCTGTGAGGACAGGAGATGTCCAGAAAAGGGCTGGCAGCCCAGGGACCCGGGGAAGGGGCGGCCTGTAGTGAAAAGCGTAAGCCAGTCTTTTTTGCTAAAAAAAATTCCAGACCTGGGGACCCGCCACACATGGGCACAGAGATCAGGTCCCCTCCATTCCCAGTCTCATCCTCTCAATCCTTCCTTTGACCTCTGGGAGGAACTGAGGTTTAGGGAGAGGAGGAATGAGCAAGCATTGCCCAACGAGGCCTGCATTTTCCCCGTCAGGGCTTCTGTGTCTGTTCTACCTCTATGAGGCATAGCCACCAGGCAGTACATCTCTCCCTCACCATTCTGAGCGTGGCCTAGGGTCCCTGCTTCCTGCTGTGGCCTTAACTGACCTCCCCTGCCCCCACCCCGACCACCTGTGTGAAGGGGTTCCAGGTTGAGGCCGCCCAGTTTCTGTGGGGGCCAGCTGCCCCATAGCTCCCTGTGGAGAAGCCTTGCCCACCAAACGAGTCTTTGGCCACCAACCAGGTCACTGGACCCTTGGTGAGCCCGTGTCTTCCCTCTGGCCAGGTGGACCCTCCTGGAGGAGCAGGACATGGCCTCCTGGACCCTGAGACTTGGGGCTTCCTCTTGTATAATGCTTCGTATCTAGAATTGCATTCCCTTCCAGCAGCTGTGTAGGCTCAGCCTTGGGATTCCCAGGAGACCCTGGGGTGTGGGGGGCATGTGAAGACCCCTGTGGCAGAAGCCCTAGCTAACCTCTGGGGGTAAAACCAGCATCTCCGCAGGAATGGAGGAGAGATGCCTGCCTGGAGCTGCCCTCAGTGGGGCTCTGGAGTGGGGCTCCTGCTGGTCCCTAGAGAGGGGGCTTGGAAGGTGGGGTCCTCCCACCTGCTCCTCTTGCACTGGCTGTGCCATATTCCCACGCCCCTGAGCCTGCACCCTCTGCTCTGTGTCACAGGGGCTGGAATGTCCACTCCAGGAGGGGGAGTGTTGGGAGCCACACATGGCCAGCCTTGGGCATGCTCCGACTTCACTGGAGTCAAATCTTTCTCCTTACTTGATTCAGGGGGTGACCTGCCCAGGTGGTCCCCTCCTTCCTGCTGTCTGTAGTGCTCCTTGAACAGCAGCCCTGCTCAGCTCTATCATTTCAGGATCCAGGGACCACCCAATACCCCTGCCAGCAGTCAGCACCACATTCAGGTGACATTGGAGCACGGAGGCTGTTCCAGACTGAATTGTGTCCCCACCCCCTATTCCTGTGTCCAAGTCCTAGCCCTGGACACCTCAGAATGAGACTCCATTTGGAGATAGGGTTTTCCCAGAGATTAATTAAGTTAAAATGAGGTCACATTGGGCTCAATATGACTGGTGTCCTTATAAGAAGAGGAAGTTTGGGCACAGACACGCACAAAAGAGTGACCATGTGAGGACACAAGGAAAAGGTGACCAAGGAGAGGAGGCCTCAGAAGAAACACCTTGATCTTGGGCTTCTAGCCTCCAGGATGGTGACAAGTACATTTCTGTTGCTGAAGTGGCCCAGACTGTGGTGCTTGGTTGTGGCAGCCTGAGCAGACTAAGACAGAAGTGCTGGAGGTGGCATTCCCTGCTGTCTTGAGGGAAGATGTGTTAGCAGTTTTCTCAGAGCGCTGTAGTTGGTGGATGCAGAGTGAGCCTAGGTGAATGCTGAGGATGATCCTGGGGTCCTCAGGCCTGTGGGCCCTGCAGTAGAACTTTGTGGGTTTTGCTTATCAGGGTGAGTCTTCTGGGAGTCTGGGATGGCTGGGTGGCCATGTCTGTGGGTCCCAGGGTTCTCTGGGTGCACATGGCTGGTGACACCTTGGCCCAAGGTCTCTGTTACCAGTTAACATCACTTATGGCGGTGTTAGCCCCCTCACAATGATCCTTAGTACCCCAAATAACACATATTTAGAAAGAAAGCATACATTGGTGCTGCTAGACCAGTGCTCCTGCCCCCTAGCACCTTGACCCACCCATGCATGTTCCGTGGGGACCAAGCTGGGGTGGAGGAGCTCAGAAGTGCTGGCTCCCAGCCAAGTCAGGACGGGTGGAAGGGTGGGTATGCACAGCCTTCAAGGAGGTAAGGAGGCCTGATGGGCAAAGATGTTGGATTCCAGATGGTATGTGTGTTGTGGGGACTGGGATGCCCCAGGGAAAATACCAGCCGAAGGAAGGGGCTCTCAGCAGGACCTAGAACAAGGAGCTGGGATCTTATTTTGTGAGCTCTCCTCCACTTCATGTCTCAAGGCCACAGTCTGCTGGGGCCCAGCTGGTGAGATATGGGAGCTCAGAAAGAAAAATTCCACTTTTTGATATTTTGGCAAATGTTCCTGTAGCAAGAGTCATTTTTCTTTTTTAGTGGAGAGTGCCTTGTTATTTATGTGAATGTTAATTTGTGACTGGGGACATTCCCTGATGTGGTCTTCGTGCTGAGCGAGACCTGGGAAATGTCAGCTGGAGCATCTGTCAGGGACGGGTGTCAGTTCTTGTGATAGATGGGCAGGCCTGTCGTGGTCCCAGGGTCTGAGCCTGACCCACTGACCTTTCTGCCTTCACCAGGCTGGGAAGCCAGTTCCATTTCCTGGAGGCCATCTGTGGCGCTGATGTGCTCAGAGGCCAAGTATGGGACAGTCTGGACTCTCACAGGCTGGACAGGCCAGCTCCCATGGGAGCCACCCTGGTGCTGCCTCATTTAGTGGGAAGACTGTCAGGCCAGCCCCTGCACTGGTTCCGGGAGGCACTTTTGCCAGCATCTTGTCTATCCTATTTTAATCCCTTAGCTTTCTCTTCCTGCCTCCTCCTCCTTTCTTTGAACCCGTTGATACAAGTTCTTTGTAAACATCTTAAAAAATACAAAAAATACCAATAAAAAAGCAGAACCCACCTCAAACCTTAACACTGTTAACTCTTTGTCACACATTTCCAGGCCCTTTTCATTTCATGTTAATGATAATGATAATAACCGGCTAGTGTGCTAGGCACTGTGCTGAGTGCTATATCTCATTTAACCCTCACATCAGTTGTGCAAATACCATTACCCTCATTTTGCAGCACTGAGGCTGAGAATCCACACAGCCAGCGCCGAGGTCAGCATTGGAATTGAAGGAGAGTGACTTGGTGGTCATGCCTTTATTTGCTCAGCTAACATTTAGCACAGACATATATGTGATTTTACCTAAGAGCATCATACTGGCACTGGGCCGGCCTTTCTTAGTCAATAGTACATCATGGATGTATTTGTTCCTTAAGTGGTAGAAAGTCTCATCTGCAAAACTTTTCAGACCTAGCATAAATTTGTAAAATCTGTAACTTTTTTGTGAGTCAGAGATTTTTGAAAGCAATCCGACCATTTACGTTTATTGTTATAACAAATGTGTTTGTTGTTACTTAGATCATCTTATTTACTTTTTTTGTTTTTCTGTTCTTATGTTGTTTTTCTAGTCTTATGCATTTACTATATAATCAAATCTCCTTTATTTCCAGGAATTTAGAGGGTATATATTAGTTTTATAGGTTGTGGCTTTTGTAATTTCAAATAAGATTCTTAAATTAGTAATTATCAACTGTAGCAGCTTATCAGTAACTGTTGACCTTTCTATGGAAGATTAAGAAATTTATTGCAATTAAGCTACTTCTTTTATCCCTCCTGGGCCCTCTCTTTCATTTTTATTGACTTGTTTTGACAGTTTTTGCCTCAACTTATTTAAGTCGAATTAGGAATCATTTTTGATGTTGTATAGCTTTCCTTTCCAGAATGTACGGTAAAGCAGCATCTGGTTTGTAATCATAATTATCACAGTGGAATGGATGCAGAGGCCAGTTCTGGTACTTTCAATCTGTGATTTCCCTATTTGTGGAAACTTGATTTTGAAATCAAGCCTGGGTTGCATAAAGTAGCAAGAGAGGAATGATGGGGGAGGGGTGTAAAGCACAGCTGAGACAGATGCCATGGAGAGGACTCTGTCCATCAGCAGAAGTGGGGCAGAGTGCCTCCTTGTCCCCTGCTCCTGGAGTCTCTTGACTTGCTCAAGGTCATGCACCTGGCTAGTTTGCAGACTTCTGGTTCCCATCCCAATATCTTGCTGTTTAAGGCAGTGTTCTTTCAAAGCCATTGTTCCCTAAGTATTAGGTGAGATGGATTAATGTGGCCCAAAACAAGACATTTTAAAAAAACGCTGGATCCTATCAAAATCCCAGCTGGTTTCTTGGCAGAAACTGACAAGGTGCTCCCTAAAGTTTATATGGAAATATAAGAGACCAGAATAGTCAAAACAACATTGAAAAAGAACAGAGAGGACTCAACCCTTTCTAATTTCCATACTTACTACAAAACTACAGTAATCAAGACTGTGTGGTACTGGCAGAGGGATAGATGTATACATCAACAAAGCAGAACTGAGGATCCAGAAATAAATCCTCACATTGGTTTTTGACAAGGATGCCAAGACGATTCAATGGAGGACAAAATAGTCTCATCGACAAATGGTGCTGAGACCACTGGACATCCACATGCAAAAGAATGAATCTGGACTCCTGCCTCATATCCTATAAAAAATTAACTCAAAATGGATTGTAGATCTAAAGGTAAGAGCTAAACCTCTTAACGAATAGAGGAGTAGGTCTTCATTCTTTTGGATTAGGCAAAACCTTAGGACACCAAATCACAAACAACAAAAGAAAAATAAATAAGTTGGATGTAAGAAACACCCTTTATAACTTCAAAGAATACCATCAAGAAAGTGAAAAAACAACTTAAAAAATGAGAGGAAATGTTTGCAAATCCAGTAGGGTCTTGTATTTAGCATATGTGAAAAACTTTTACTAGTCAATGAAAAGATGAAAATAATGTGATTGCAAAATGAGCGGTGGGTATGAGTAGTCATTTTTCCAGAGAAAAGAAACATGGCCAATAAGCAGATTCATCACATCTTCCGTCATCAGGGAAAGTCGCATCAGAACCCCAGTGGGATGCCACTCCACACGAGGTTGGCTAGAAGAAACAAGATAAATGAGAACAAGTGTTGGCTGTGGAGAAATCAGAAGTGCTGCTTCATCACTCCCCGCCAGTGGGAACTTAAAATGGTGTGGCGGCTTTCAGGAAACAGTGTGGCATAGGGTTACCCTGTGATGTAGCAATTCCACTTCTAGGTATATCCCCACGAGAAATGAGAACCTCTGTCCACACACAAAACTTGTACGTGAATGTTCAAAGGAGCGTGATTCGCAAGAGCCAAAGAGTTGAAACAACACAAAGGTCTATCAACCAGCGAATGGATAAATAAAATGTGGCATATCTGTACAACGGAATATTAGTTGATAATAAGACAGGAATTTAAGTCTTGACATATTTTACAGCATGGGAATCTTGCAAACATGATGTTAGGTGAATGAAGCTAGCCACAAAAGATCACATACTATATGATTCTGTTTATAGGACATGTCCAGAATAAGCAAATCTGTAGAGACAGAAAATAGATCAGTGGTTTCCACACACTTGTGCATGTGTGGGGGGAGACATTGGGGGATTATGGGAGTGACTGCTAATGTATACGGGGTTTTTTTCAGGGGGGTGATAAAAATGTTCTAAAATTGATTGTGGTGATGGTTGAATTATGTGCTGTTTAAGTGGGTGAATTGTATATGTGAATTATAGCTCAGTAAAGCTGTTATGTATTAAAAAAGCACAAGTCTCACAGAAAGTTATTCCTCTCTCGATTCTATTTTAAACTTTCAGATTGAGTCAAAGAGAGGCTCAGTTTGATGCTAACAGGTCTTTAATGCCTCTTTAATTATTCTGGAACAGAGAGAGATCAGGATTCAGGCTCAGAGTCTTAGCCTACAGCTAGCATTTAACAAAACTGGTTATGGTGAGAGTTGTGAGAATGCAGGAACTTGGTGTCCCCCCACCACTGGATCTCCCGTGGGCCGGTATTGGGGTGCAGGCCTGTGTTCCCAAGCCTACTTCTGCCCCACTGGGAGATCTGATCTAGTAGTTTAACTTCCTTGAGCCTTAGGCCTTAGAGTCTCTTAGAATGGAATGTTCCACCTTATGGAATTTTAGGGAATATGACCTCTGTAGAACACCTGGTGTACAGTGGGGACTCAAGCCCAGGCGTCACTCAGATACCAGCACACCCCTTAGGAATGAAGGGCCAAGGCTTGCCACATTGAGGCACAGAGTGGGGATCCCAGGCAAGTGGGGCACATGGAGGTCTGCTCAGGGATGGACAGTGAGCTGTTGTGGCCCCCAGGGAGACCATGGCCTTTCTTTTGTAGGCAGAGGTAGTGGTCCAGGGGAGGAGAGGGTTTTCTGCTCTTAGCTGTTTGTTTGGCATCTTTGTACTGGAGCTCTCGTAGGTCCTGTTGGAATTACGGAAAGATGACCAGTGCCTAATTCACAAGTCACCTGGCCCAGTTCCTCACTTTGCTGATGAGGGAACTAGGCTGCAGAGGGCATAGGACTGGCCTCAGACCAGGATTTGAAGCTAGCTCTTCTAGCTGTATATCCAGTGTTTGCTCCAGCAAAGACTGGTCTGGTCTTTGTTCCCAAAGAGATGGCTGATCTCTCCCTCCTTCCTGTCCTTCAAAGTGGGGTTCAGCTTTCCTTAGCACCCAGCTGGGTATGGAGATTGGCATTGGGGGCACATGTCTATTGGGACTTCATGATTTTGAGCATCGGAAACTGAACTTGGGCAGTTTTGGACAAAAAAGGGATTTTCCTGGAGCAAAGTTATCTTGAGGAGCCTGAAACCAGGCCCAAGAAAGGGCAGGGCCTGCTGGGTGAACTTATCAAGGCTCTATGGTACACAGGCTCAGGACTGGGGTACTCAATGACCTGTCTGCAGTCACTTGACTGGGGAAGATACTAAAGGGCCTGGCTCCAGCGACAGCCTCCCCTCCAACTTGGCGGGGGGGTGGGGGGACAAACTCTAGTCTGCACACTGTGGTGGGGAGGGCTCCCCATGAGGAAGGAGGGTTGGATAGCATATGGCAAGGGCCTGACAGGGGGCCACCAAATGAGGCAGAGAGCAGGGGAGGCAGGGACTCTGCCCCAAGGGCATCCACAGATGGACTCTTCCAGAAGGGGCTGTTCTGGAAGGTGCAGAGTCATAGTGGATGGAGGTGCAGGGGAGAAGACAAATGTTTCTGTGGGCTTGCCCTTGCTTGCTGGTGGCCAGTGCCCCCCACAGATGGCTGGTGCTCCTTTTGGAAAAGTAGAAAAATGAGTGTGTAGAACATCCTCTATGGGGCTGAACTGTGAAGGAGCCCCGGCTGGTTGGGACAGAGTGGCTCGAACCCCATGGGGCTTTAGTTCTGACGTTTGTGTGTGGTGGTTGGAGTCTAGTGCCCCCACTCCCATAAAGCTTCAAAACCACCCTCGTCTTCCCCAGGTGGCTGGGAGGAGAAGGATGCCCCAGAGATGACGGATCCCATTTTGGCAGTCCACCCACTAGACCATCATTATGAAAAGGGAGGAGAGAGGAAGGGATTTGGTTGTGTCAGAGCTAAAATAGCTCCAGGAATGGAAACCTTACCACATGCCAGCATTTGGGGGGATTCCTGTGGCAAGTACACATGTATGTGTGTGCGTGTGTGTGTGTGTTCACCCAAAGTCGAGCTTTGGGTCACAGCAAGCTGATGCAGACATGAGCTGCCTCGTCCTCTGTCAGAGTCTGGATCCTTCTGTGTTTGGACCAGCTTCTTTCTTTTTTTTCTATTCTCAACTGTCACTGCTGCAACCTTGACAGGCACCCGACAGTCTTGGTACAGAAGGTTACAAGAATGACAAGACTGAGCGACAGCCTTGGTCCCCGTCACACACACGTGGGATCCTGCTGCATGCCCCAGCCTGTGGCTCCCACTGAAGGAGCCGGTGAGGACAGTGACCTGGCTGCCCTGCGGAGGGGAACAGGAGGCACGCTTGCTTCCCAGTGAGACCCTGGCTCTCAGATTGTCAGTGTTGTGAACATTTTAAAATTCAAAGTAACAGGAAATCTGTTAAGCCTTTAGATTCTTAAAAATTTTTTAACTCTTCGTTTTCCTTCCTAGTGACTACTTTGTCATTAAACCAAACAGCAAAGGAACAGAGCTTAGGGCCTAGAAGGAAGGAATAAGGCAGGCATCTGTTAATTCACCTGGTTCAGAGAACTAGTTAGTTGATCTGATGACTAAAGAGCCAGGTTTCAGGCCCTTGCAGTAGCACCTGAGTCCTCCCTGTGAGCCTCCCTCCTGGCTGGGGTGGGCAGACAGTCACAGAATTTAAGAGCAGAGTGGATTTGGGGTAAGAGCCAATGTCAGGGTGTCAGTGCTGCCAGGGGACACCAGGCTGGACAGACACATGTGGGCTCCTGACTGAGTGCCCTTCAGACCAGTGTGCTTCAGGGACTTCTTTCATATTTATTAAATGGGGAGAAGAAACAGATTCTTATTAATAAAAATTACATGTAGAAACAGATACACTTGCTACTGGCAGCAGGGAAATCAGAGTCCTGGAAAAAACTCCGTAAAACAGAGCTCACATTCCATACCTTGCTCTCTTGTCAGTTGTCTTTTGCAGATTTTGAGACAGATGCATAATTAAGATGCTTGAAAATCAGGCAAGGAAATGAACCCCACTTGCTTTCTGAAGATCCCCTCACCGGGCTTATTCTGGCCAGTGGTCTGGTTGGGTGACCCAGTGCTGGTCTTAGGTAGTCATGCACTGGTCCTGGGCCAGCAGTGCTGGTTTCGAGGTGGGCAGGCTATGAAGTCTCAGATGGTCAGCCTCTGGACTCAGCGCAGCCAGCCACTGGTCTTGGGGCAGGGGCCACCCATGCTCATCACTCTGATGTCCGTGTTTGCATCCCACCATACCTGAAAGGGATGGGTTGATGCCAGTGAGGAATATCTGACTTGTCTGTTTGTGAGTCCTGTCAGTTAGAGGTCTCTGGTTTCATGAGGAAATCTGAGTAACCTGGCATCATACTTCAAATTGATCTCAGTGAGCTCTCGTGCCCTTCAGATGGGCATTTGGGAGGGTCCCTGCCAGGCAGCTGGGCCAGTTAGGGCCCTGGTTTCCTACACTGGCAAGGCCCAAGACAGCATCCAATAGATTCAATGCCCTTGGGTCAGTCCACCTGGAGGCCAGCTAGGGAGGAGAGCTTGAGCCCTGGCATGGAGGGAGACCTCTAGCTGTCCTGGGATCTCTGAGGCCAGAGAGGGCTCTGTGTCATTGCCACATTGGGTCCCTCCAGAATAACCCCAGCACTGTAGGCCTGTGGCATAGATGGCCCCCAGCCTGGGATGCAAGGGTCCCTCCAGATGAGGGGTATTGCCTTGCTGTTTGCTGATGTCCTGTTGTCCTGCCCTAATTGCCATAGTAGGCCTGGTCTGGCCCAGGGGCCCACCCAAGAGATGCTCCTTCCACCTGGGGCTGGGGTCTGATTCCTAGACCCTGTATATCCCCAGCACCCCTCGGTCTCAGTTCTTTCATTAGAAGAGCAAGCAGGTAGATGTCATCACGTGGGTTGCAGAGCACCTATGCCCTTGGCCCAGGCTGCATGTGTTCTTGCAGCAGCCATGTGAGGGGGAGGGGTAGCCAACTCTGTTTATAGGCCTGGGAGTCCTTCGCGTCTTGGCTGAGATCACCTGGCCAGAGAGCGACGGTACCGGGATCCCAAAACGCCGCGGTCCATTCCCACTTGTACTTGAATGGGTTCTGTTAATAAGATGGTTTGAGACACTAATCTGCCCCCAAACCACAAACACAGGAGATGTCAGTGGCACTAGGGAGGAAGTAACTGATGCTCTTGTCTACCTCACCCACATGGCGGTGGAAGGGGATGGCCCGTGGTGTCCCAGCCCTTCCTGTCTGTGTCTCAGAGACATGTCCCATTGTTTTGGGGTTATTTATTCACTCATCTGCAAGCACTTGCTCACTCTCTGCGTGGCCTGGCAGGACCCTGTGATCTAGGCATGAATCAGAGTGTGGGGGCTTGCAGAGTTCCCTTGGGCCTGACCTCCTCTCTCTCCTCCCACAGACTGGTGACCTTGGCACCCCAGTCTTGGCCCCCATAGCTCTGGCTCCTACACTTCCTCTGCATCTTGGATCCCTTCCCTGGAAGCCCAAGATGCTGAAAACCCATGTCTTCAGTGGGGCTGCCGCTCCTGCTTCTCTCATCTTGTGCCCCTTAGAGAATGGCTACCTCCTTCCTCCCACTGCCCACTGGGACCCTGTATTAGTTTCCTGCAGCTGATATAACACATTACTGAAAACAAGAGAAACTTATTCTCTTTGGTCTGGGGGCCAAAGTCAAGGTGTTGGCAGGGTTGTGCTCTCTCTGGAGGCTCTAAAGGAGAACCTGAGGGAACTCCTGGCCAGTACCAGCTCAGCTGGTGTGTCAGATGGGCAACAGGAACTGCCGGCTTTTCCAGTGTTTTGAGAGAATTTGAAAATCTGGTCGTTTATGTGAAAGAATCCTCTGATTCTTAAGTTGGAGCAACTAATTTAAGCTCTTAAAAAGCTCTGCGTGAGGTCACCAAGTTGGCAGAGGAGGGGATTCAGTCTCCATCCCCCAACAAAGATGAATAATTAGGCAGCTGTCCACAAACAACATCTCTGGGAGAGCCCTGGAGTCCACTTTAGAAATTTCAGCAACACAGTAGAACAAAAACCCTGAGAAAAACAATGCAAGATGAGAAGGAAGGCAGCTTCATGTTGTTTACGTCATCTCATCCCCCAGGCCAGCACTGCTCAGTGCCAAGAGGGAACTCCACAGCACGGAAGAGTTTCCCATACCAGGAAAGGGGGAGTGGGGTGAGCAAGCAGCTTTCCCAGCCTCTGACTGGGTGATGAACAAAGGACTAGAAACCATGTCACCCCATCCAGAAACCAGTGAAGCTAAGATGTATAGAGACAGCTAGGAACAAGAAGGGCAGGGGTTACCAGCATGAGAGGTGACCATGGTTCCTGGTTGTCTGCTGGGCAAGGGACACCAGCAGCTTTTGCTGCAGAGAAAACCGATGGCCAGCACAGCTGCTGCGGACCCCTGCAGATTTTCCCGCTGAGCTTTCACCCCACTGGCTTTCACGTTCATAGAAATTAGCTGCTTGAATCCCTCTGGCTCCTTCCTCCCATCCCCTTGAACATGATATCTGCATCAGCAGCCTCCCGGGGCATCTGTGGTTGCATGAGTGCAGAACACCAGCCTAGACCCTATGGCTGACTCCCCACGGCTAGGTAAACACAGGGCTAGCCCCTCCAGCTGTGCACAGGCATTCCACTGACCTGACACGTGGCGTTAACCTCCACTGCCATGTGTGGACGCGTGGTGAAACCCTGCAGCCATGGGAATGCACATGGTCAGCCAGGTCGTTGGTAACTGCTGGTGTGACTGTAGTTGCCTCTGGTTCTTGCTGCTGGTCCTGGTGCTTGTCACGTGTGTATCTGCAACCAGACCTCGCCACTACACAGACACCTGCAGCTGGTCCCCACATCTGAGTGTGTGCATACCACCAACTCTGGCCACCACCACTGCCTACCCTGGTCCCTAGCCACTGGACCTCGGAGGTGCCACCAAAGACCCCAGGAGTGCCCGTAGCCATTGCAGACCCCTGCAGTGCTCACCAACGACCATGCGGCTGTCAATGTCGTGGATCCTAGCAGCCTAAACCAAGGGGACATCATGTCCTCCCTACCCACCCTGCCTCCCCCTCAACTCAGAGCTACCACACACCTCCTGCTGTTGATGCCCTGCTTTTGCCCACTAGATCTGAGGTCCCAGCATGCTCCCACCCGCAGGGGAAGGTCTTTCCTTCCTGAAGTCAGTTCACAAAGTCTGAAAATGCACAGAACCTTTGCAAGAATCAGAAAAATGTGACACCATCAAAGGAACACAGTGACTCCCAGTAACTGATCGAAAAGGGATGGGGATACATGAATTACCTAATAAAGAATTCAAAATAATTGTTCCAGAGTTGCTCAGAGAGCTTTAAAGAGAGCACAGTTTAACAAAAACCCAGAAAACAATACAGTAACAAAATGAAAAGTTGAACAAAGAGATAGAAAACACGAAAAAGAACCAAACAGAAACTTGGAGCTTAAAAATACAATGATGGAAGTGAAGAATTCAGTAGAGAGTATCAATAGAAGACTGGACCATGTAGAAGAAACAGTCAGTGAGCTGGAAGGCAGATAATTTTAAATTATCTCGTCAGAGGAGCCAGAGAATGAAAAGGAACAAGGAAAGCCTGTGGGGCTTAGGAGACACCATTAACAGAAACAGTCTACATATTATTGGAGTCCCAGAAGGAGAAGAGAGGAGAAAGGGGAAGAGAGTTTATTTAAAGAAATAATGGCTGAGAAGTTCCTAAACCTGGGGAGAGATTTGGACATCCAAGTTCATGAAGATCACCCTGAAATATCAATCTAAAAAGATCTTCTCTGAGACACATTATAATAAAACTGTTTAAAATCAAAGACAAAGAGATATTTTCAAAAGCAGCAAGAGAAAAAATTTCTCTCCTACAAGATAGCCCCCATAAAGCTCTCAGTGGATTTCTCAGCAGACATTTTGCTGGCCAACAGAAACTGGGAGGATATATTCAGAGTGCTGAAAGGAAAAACAAACAAACAAACAAAACACAAATTACCAGCAAATAATACTTTATCTTGCAAAGTCGTCTTTCAGAAATGAAGGCACGATACTTTACCAGCCAAACAAAAGCTGAGGAGAGCTCATCCCACTAAACCCACCTTATAAGAAATGCTGAGAGTTCTTCAAGCTGAAACAAGAGTGTGCTAATTAGTAACATAAAAACATGTGAACCTGGATGGCTTAGTCATTTAAGTGTTTGCCTTTGGCTCAGGTCACGATCTCAGAGTCCTGGGATCAAGTCCCACATTAGACTCTTTCCTCAGCAAGGGGTCTGCTTCTACCTCCCTCTGTGTGTGTGCTCTCACTCTCTCGTTCTTTTGCTCTCTCTTCAAAGACTGAAATCATACCGAGTAACTTTTCTGATTACAGTGATATGAAACTAGAAATCAACAACAGGAGGAAAACTGGAAAATTCATAAATATGTGGAAATTAAACAACACATTCTTAAACAACCAGTGGGTCAAAGAAGAAATCAAAAGGGAAATTGAGAAAATATCTTGAAACAAACAAAAATGGAAACACAGCATACCAGAACTTCTATAGTACTGCAGAAGCAGTTCTAAGAAGAAAGTGTATAGTGATAAATACCTATGATAAGAAAGAAAGATCTCAAATAAACAACTGTTTGCAAGAAATGCAAACAGAATATTGAAAAGCTATCTGCACTCCTGTACTCATTATAGCGTTATTCACAGTAGGCATGAGAGTAACCTAAATGTCCATCTGTAGATGACAAGTTGATAAATGTGGTCTGTATATACAGTGGAATATTACTCAGACTTCATAAAGAAGGAGATTCTGCCATTTGGGACAACATGGATGAAACTGGAGGATGTAATACGAAGTGAGAGAAGCTAGCCACAAAAAGACAAACATAGAAACAAAAATACTCAAACTCAGGGCACCTGGTTGGCTCAGTTGGTTAAGCCTTTGACTCTTGATTTCAGTTCGGGTCATAATCTCGTTGTGGGATCGTGCCCCTTGTAGGGCTCCCCACTCAGTGGGGAGTCTGCTTGGGATTCTCTCTCCCCCTCTCCTTTCTGCCCCTCCCCCCCACCACGTTCTCTCTCTCTCTCAAATAAATAAATAAAATTTTAAAAAAGATTTTATTTATTTGACAGATCACAAGTAGGCAAAGAGGCAGGCAGAAAGGGGGTGGGGGAAGTAGGCTCCCTGCCTAGCAGAGAGGCTGACTCGGGCCCTGATCCCAGGACCCTGGAATCATGACCCAAGCCAAAGGCAGAGGCTTCAACCCACTGAGCCACCCAGGCGCCCCGAAATAAATCTTTAAATAAGCACTCAGACTCCTAGCAGGTGGAGAATAGAATGGTGGTTGCCGGGGGCTGGGGGGAGGGGAGAATGGGCAGTAATGGTCAAAGGGTACAGAATTTCAGTTATACCAGGTACGTTTTGGAAATCTGTCATACAGCACAGTGCCTATAGCTAACAATGTTCTATCACATACTTAAGATTTGCTGAGAGGTCAATACTATATGAAGTGTCCTGACCAGGAAAAATATGGTGGTAAAGGGGTTAAGAGGATACTTTGAGAGGTGGATATGTTTATGCCCTTGACAGTGGTGGTGGTTTCATGAGTGTGTGCTCATTCCCAGACTCATCAAGTTGTATACATTAACTATACACATCTTGTTACATGTCAATCATATCCCAATAAAATGGGTAAAAAAAAACCCCAAAAAACCCGAGTGGGTCATAAATGTGTGATCTCAAGGAAATACATCTGTAGGTCGACACAGTGGCGGCCCCCAAAGTGAGACCATCAGTTTATGGATAATAGATGGAAAATCAAAAGCATGGGAGCTAGATGGGCAGTGATGGCTGGCGGGCCCAAGGGAGGGTAGGGCTGTGTGCCTGTGACTGGGGGCAGTGGCAGTTGGGGGCATCTGAGCCAGATGTTGAAGAGAGAATGGGAGTTTACCAGATGGCCAAGGTGGGGAGGGCCAGCTGTGAGGGCTGTATTGGCAGGATGGGACTGTCCCAACCACTGGGGTAAGTTGTGTGAGCCAGAGGCTGGGAGGGCAGTGGCAGACTGAGGGCCTTGGCAGCCAGAGTACATATAGAACAGCCAGCGGGGACAGGGGTCCAGTGAGGGCTATCCAGTAGGGAAAGGCTACGACCTGTCTTGGGGAGGCAGCAGGTCAGTTGCTGTAGAGTCTGGGCTGGTGCCCAATGTGGAGGAAGGGATAGATGCTGGGGGCACAGGGACTCTTTGTCAGCTGCAGGGGTGCATGCTCCATCCGGGGTGTCCACTGCTCAGCAGCATGCACTGTGGTTAGCCTGTGTTTTTTTGTTTGTTTTTTAATGTTTTGTGACCTCTATGTAGTTATTTTTATTGCTGTTTAAATTTTTTTTTCTTTTTTAAAATTTTATTTATTTGTCAGAGGGAGAGTACAAGCAGTGGGAGTAACAGGCAGAGGAAGAAACAGGCTCCTGGCTGAGCAAGGAGCCCAATGCAGGGCTCGATCCCAGGACCCTGGGATCATGACCTGGGCCAAAGGCAGATGCTTAACCATCTGAGCCACCCAGGCATCCCAGTCAGCCTGTGTTTTGCAAGGGAAACTGGAATTCCAGTTTTGAAACATGAAATGTCATCATTTTGAGTGTTGGGTTTAGAACTTTGAAAATACTGTGTGGGTCAACCTGAACATGTCTGTGGCAGATTCAGTCCCCAGTTGGCAGTTTGGGCCTTTGTCTTGGATTTTGGGCTTCTGGGGGGTAGGGTTGGTGATGGCTCCGATAGAGCTTCTTCCCTGATGGGGCTCACCACCATCCAGGGCTCAGAGACTAGAAGAGCTCTGCAGAAGGACCTCTGGGATCACCCGTCTGTGCCCTCGCTGGCCCAGTTCAAGCCTGCCTAACAGAGGTGCCAGGAAAGATCCTTCTGGTCCTGTCTGTCTGGTGGGAGGTCACCCGGGACCCTCCTTGCTGCTGCCCATCCTTGGTCTGCTGTGCTCTGGGAATTTGAACCATCTCGTTTTTGCCCTGCAGGCTGGCCTGATCCGTATGGAGGAGGAGGAGTTCTTCATCGAGCCCCTGGAGAAGGGGCTGGCGGCCAAGGAGGCTGAGCAGGGCCGTGTGCATGTGGTGTATCACCGGCCACCCACCCTGAGGCCCCCTCCTCTGGGGGGACCACAGGCCCTGGACACAGGTAAGGCTGCTTGGTGAGCCCAGCCCCAGTTATCCCCCGGGGAACCCCAGGCACCCCTTTTGCAGGCCTGGTCTTAGGCCGAGCTTGAGCCCTGCTCTCACTGACCACATGGAATGGTGGGGGTGCTGCAGAGCCGGTTGGGGGGGGGCTCTGCTGTCACTGCACATGGGCCGCAAGCTGGCAGGTCTGGGACCTCCATAGCTGGCAGTGGAGGCTGACCAGGGGCCCCATTCTGCTGCCTGAGGTCCAGCCAGTGTTGGGGAGCAGGGGAAGCACAGAGCAGGCCTGCACCTGGGCCCGTGTCCCATGCCCATGTCTCTGTCCTGTGCCTGTAAAGAAGATGTCTGTTGGCCTCATGTGGCCTCCCTCTTCCTCTGTGCAGACCACCTTCCCTGCAATCACGACTGACCACCCCTCTCTAGCTGCTCATAGAGAAAGGCCCCAAGCTGTCCTCTGGTCCTATTCAGACCCTGCTTCCTCTTAGAGACATGTGTCAAAGGGAGGAAGGGGAAGGAAGTACATGACAAAGACCCTAGAGGTGCCCCCGTGGCCTCTGCAGCCTGTGCACAGACTCAAATGGTTTTTGTTTTTTTTTTTTTCCTTTTGAGACTTAGAACCAAAGTGCACTCTGGGCCCAGGAGCATGGAAGGAGCTTCTGGGTGGGCCTGGTGATAGCCTCTGGCTGCAGCCTCTCAGATCTCAAGCCCAAACCTCCCCCACATTCTTGGGATCTTGGGTTCCAGGCTGCAGGGAGGCTAGGTTGGGGTCAGACCATGGTCCTAGCCGGCCTCATGGTCCTCGGGCCCCAGGGACCAGATGAGGCTGCCTTGCCTATGCCCAGTCATTAAGGGCTGGGCTCAGCCCTCAGCCTCTGGTGCTGGCCCCCTGGCTGCACGTGGCCAGGGCAGGTGACAGCAGCAGGGCCTGGAGGCCTGGGTCTTAGGTCAGGCTGACCTGCATGTTGGCTGAGAACCCCAAAGGTCCCCTTAGACCAGCCCAGCCATGCTGTGATTTGTTGAGGCACTCCCCTCACCCCAAACAGCCTGGCTCATTTATTATTTATTATATATTTTATTATCATTTATTATATAAACAAGAGACTCATTTAGGTCTCTTGGTCTGACTTCCCAGCTTGACAGATAAATTGGGTGCAGGCTGGCAGGGCATCATTCTAATTTCAAGGAGTGGTGTCAGATACTTTTGCACAGAAATTGTACCGTCAGGAAGCCCAGCGCTGTTTAGAGCCGATCAATACTTTGGGCAGACCCTTTTTCCCAGATGATGAATTGCCCGTCTGCCAAGCCTTCCTCAGCCTCAGCCTTCCTGCCTCTTTCCTACCCTTGGGCTTCTCCGCAGGGGGAGGAATGGAGAGTCGCCAAGTAGGGTGAGGGTAGGGGTGAAAGTGGGGCAGTGGAGGTGCTCCAGACCAGGGGTTAGGCCCACACTGGCTGGCTGCCCTTGGGCACATTTGGGCTTCTGGCTTCTGCCTTCTCTATCCAGTGGGATTAGAAAGGCCTGTGTCTCAGAGAGCTGAAGGCTTGCCACCTTGGGCCTTGGGCTTGGTGCTTCTGGGTCCCACTTAGGCTAGGTGAGGTGGTGTTTGCCAACAGGGGCTGCCAGATGCCCGTGGCTGTCTCTGATCCCAAATTCCATGTGGTGCCATCTCCTGAACATGGCAGTCCTCCCCTGTGGCTGTGCTGGCCTTGCCTTATTACTTGGGCTTTTGTTGGTCTTTTGGGACCTTCTGTTAAATCCATCGTCCCCTCCCCCTGCCATCCACCTATTGCTGGTGAGAGCTTGGAACTCAGAATGCAGGAAAGGAGTTTCAGACTCAGAATAACCTCAGAAACCTTAAAGCCTTAAAGGATGTTGGGGAGAGGTGCCTGGGTGGCTCAGTCAGTTAAGTGTCTGATTCTTGATCTCTGCTCAGGTCTTGATCTCAGGGTCGTGGGTTTAAGCCCCATCTTGGGCTCCATGCTGAGTGTGGAGCCTACTTTGAATAAAAAAAGTAGATGGTGGACAGGTTGGAGACTGAAGTGCTGGAAGGTGGTGGGGTGCAGTGAAGGTATTCGGCGTTGGGCTCTGGGCCTCAGGTCTGGGCCGTGGGTGTGTAGGCTCCAGGCTGTGGGCTGTGAGTGGTAGGGCCAGGCCGCAGGCCCAGGGCCTGGGGCCAAGGCCCATTTCCATGATGTCTGTGCCCAGTGTCAGCATGACCCTGTGTGGGTGACTTGGTCACCCAAAAGTACATTTCTCCCTTGATGTCCCTTCCCACCCAGCTCTGGGCTGAGGCCTACTCACTGGTTGGAGGGTCCAAACATGTTATGCTGGGGCTGGGCTGAGGGTCCATGGTGACCTCAGATGGGTCCAGCTTTCCGTTAGCCTGGGCCTTGTCAGGGCCCAGAGTGAAGCCAGGAGATATGTAGAAGCACTGTCCTTGGCTGGGCCTGTTTGCTCTGTGCTGGGCACAGAACCCTAGAGAGTGTGCGTGTGTGCGCACGCGCGCACCGGGAAGTCCTTTTCTTTAGTGAATTCTGATGGGGACCCTGATAGATCACTGTGGCTGTGGCTGAGGCTGAAATGAGCAGGAGGCATGGACTTGAGGCTTCCTCCTCCCTCCCCAAAGGCAACTTCTGGAAGCGGGTTTGAAACCCGTGATGGGCAGTGTGTAGGATGGGTCCTCTGTGGAAGGGGAAACATCTGTTCTGGACCTTCCGGGCTGGGAGGTGGGCTTCTGGCTGGGTGTGGTTGAGGGTAGGGGTGCCTGGTGGGGGTTGGTGGGTGTGTCCCACATGGCTCCTCCAGGGTCCAAGACACATTGTCCTATTTTCCTTGAGCAACCAACAGCCTTCCTGGAATGATCTCGGGGGTTCACCTAGCCTCAAAGAATTGTTATCACTCATAGTCTCCATCATCAGGTCAGTTGCTGGGTTGCAGACTGCCCCGGGGAAGTGGATGGGAAACAAATGTGTTCACATGTCTTCACAGACTCAGGCCTTGGCCCAGTGTGTGCATAGAGCAGTGTAGTGTATAAGAGTGTTGTCCTTCGGCCACAGGTTAGGGTTTCAGGGTGAGCAAAGGGTTGAGGGAGAGGAAGGGGCACCTTTTCTCTCCTCATGGCCCTGCAGATGTGGCAGAAGTGTCTCTGCTCCACTCTGCTGGACCCAGGAGCCCAGCCGGGACAGGAGGGCAGAGCTGAGGCGAGGGTACCAGGGTGGCCTTTTGGGGTCAGGTGGTTTAGGCATTTCCAGACCTCCTCCATGCCAGGCCTCTCTCAGGTTACACCGGGTCCCATTGTCTGTCTCCACTTGGAGTTAGCCCTATATCTAGGGCAATATGGTGCTGGGGGACCAAGTACCATCAGCCTTCCTGGTTGTGTGTGTGTGTGTGTATGTGTGTGCAGGTGTGTGTTTGCACTTGCACACGTACAAGAACAGGGCCCCACTTGGAGTGCTGGGCCTGTGCCTGAGCCCTGGCCTGGCTGCCATCTGTCAACCCTGTCTGCGGTGGTTGAGGGGGAGCCAGGGCCGGCCGGTGTGGGGAGAGGAGCCCCAGTCTGGGCCAGAAGCCCTGCCTCATACTTGCACCAGGGACCCTGGCATGTCACAGCTTCCTACTCTCTGGCTCTTGCAACGTCTTACCACCAGCTGGCTCACTGAAGACAGCTGCAGTGTATTATTCTGTCACAGTTCTGGAAGGCAGAAGTCTGAAATGAGTATCACTGGGAAGAGGTCAAGTGTGGGCAGGGCCGTGCTCCTTCTGGAGGCTGTAGGGGAATCTGTTCTGGCCTCTCCCAGCTTCTGGTGGCTGCTTGTGGCCACATCACTCCAGTCTCTGCCTCTTGGTCACACTGCATCTTCCTTGTGTGTGACCCTCCCTCAGCCTCTTGCTCACAAGAATGCATGTGACTGCATAATCCAGAACCATCTCCTCCGATCTCAAGACCTATGATCTAATCACATCTGAAGAGTACTTTTTTGGTCCCATAAGGTAACATTCTTAGGTCCCAGGAAGGATCTGACACCTTTGGGGGCCACCAGTCAGCTCAACTTGGAAGTGACCCAGCCCACCCATGCGCAGCTGGCTGTGCTGTGCTTTCCTTCTCCAGGGACAGGGCTCAGGTGCAGCTCAGGCAGGGCCCCTTCCCTTTGCCTCTGCTGGGCCCTCATCAGTTTCAGCCAGACTGTGGGGCCTGGAGAGCCTGGACCATGGTGGTTGGGCTGGCCCCAAGACGGCATGCACAGAGCTGGCCTGGCTGCAAACATAAAGGGCCTGGCTGTGTGCAGGACCCTGCAGGTCCCCACGGCGAGCTGGGCACGTGGTCTCCATGCTAGACACATGGTGCCATTACCAGATAGTCGTGCCATCCCAAGAGCCACAAACTCCAAGGCTGGCAGGATGCAGCTGGCCATGCCAGCAAGGATGGTGACAAGGCTAAGTGCTTGGCCTGACTTTTACCTCCCTCCTTTTGACATAAACAATGGGAGTAGAGAATGTGTCTCTACTGAAAAGAAAACAGCGGGAGCGTGGTGGGCACAGGGTTGGCCAGAAGCCTTGTCCAGGGGGCAGCCCCTCCTCGGCTCCCCTGACCATGACTTGGTGGGAGTATGGGGCTGGGGCAGTGATCTTCTCATGGTCAAGAGCATCCAGACATCAGAACTTTTATGGGAACCCTCATGATTTTGAAATGTTGCTTTATAATTCTAAAAAGCACCATATGAGCCAAATAAAACATGGCCCCATTGGCCACCTGTGCTTGTGAGAGGCAGAGGCGGAAGTGCTGTAGTGGGGGCTGCTCTTCTAGGCCCCCTGAAGACCCTGGGCATGGCCGTGGGGGGTGGGACTCTGTGCTCCTGCTAGGGAGGTATTTCCTGTCCCACAGAACTGCCCTATGGGTCACTGTGCCCTCCCGCCCTGCCTTGCACTGGGGCATGGGTGAAGGAAGGGAAGTCAGGCAGCTCAGTGCCCATGACCTTGGCTGCCTCCTCCTTGGAAACAGACCGTGCCAAGCCTCTGCCCGCTGCTGTTAGGCTGCGGCATCCTCCCTGGCAGGCAGAGGAGGCATGCCGCCCCCGGGAGTGCTCTGCCTTGCCTCTGCCAAGGGAGGCCGGTGAGAGAGAGCCGATGGGGTGCTGGCACTGTGTGCTGCTCCGTGTAGCTCCTTCACGTGGCTGGCCCGCAGTCTCTATATCCGGCAGCCCACAGTCTTTCCTCTGCTGACCCACTGCACATTCCTGTCCATCCCATGACACTGGCTTGAGCCAGGTAGGAGTTTTCCAGGCTTCTGAGGAGTCGGGAAGGAGCTGTCCCAGGAGTGAAGCTGGAGGTAGGCATGTAGGTCCAGGAGCCAGGGGGCCAGAGGTGATGCTGGAACCTGCAGCCGGGAATGTTCCAGAGGGTGGATGGTGTCCTGCAGGCAGTGGGCAGCCCTGGTCGGAAAGGGGCCTGAGAGGGAGTTCTGTCACAGCCAGCCCACGGTGGTCCAGGCTGGAGGTAGGGAGTTTGGGGGGCCGGAGAGAGAGTGGAGTCCTGTCAAGACAGGCCACGGACGGGAGGTGGGCAAAGCTCCACTTAAAGGCAGGTACCTTACCGGGTCTACCTTGGGGACGCAGCAGGTGTGAGGTATAGGGGAGAGGCTGAGGCCTGCAGAGGGTGTGGAGGGGGTGCTAACTGGCTGGAGGCCAGCCTGGGGAGGCTTTCCTCTCCATACCTGTTGACGTCCACATCAGTTTCCTGTGACAGCCAAGACACATTACCACAAACATAGTGGCTTAAAACAACACAGGTTTATTCTCTTACAGTTCTGGAGGCCAGAAATCTGAAACAGACCTAAAGGGGCTAAAATCAAGGTGTCAGCAAGGCTGGTTCCCTCTGGAGGCTCAGTGGGAGGAAAGATCTCTTTCTGGCCTCTCCCAGCTTCTGGTGGTCACTGACATCCCTTGGCTGGTGACCGTATCACTCTGGTCTCTGTTCCCGCAGTCACAGTTTCCTCTCTGTAGTCCAGTCTCTCTCTGTGTCCCTCTTATGAGGACACTTGTGATTACTCTCGGCCCATTGGGGTAATCCAGGAGAATCTACCCATTTCAAGATCTTTAATGTGATTAAGTTAAGGACAGGTTGAGTCCCTTGAGCCATAAAGGCAACACTCACAGGGTCTGGGGTTGAGGCTGTGGACATCTGGGGGCTGTGATCCAGTCTTCACGGTATCTAAGTGTTGAAGCCCGGGGTTCTGTCTGAGTGGGGAGAGAGGCCCTCGGTTGGCTTTGCACCCTGAGCCCTGGCCTGGCTTGTGTCTGGGAGCTTCTCTCTGTGTCCCTGAACTGCTCGCTGGAGCCCTGTAGCTGGGCCTGGCCCTCTCAGATGGTGACCTGGGGGCTCTCACACCAGATTTGGCTCCATGCCCCACCCAGCCAGGTCAGAGGTGCAGCAGAATCTGGGTATCTCGGTGCTCCATTCCTGGGGCCCTGTCAGTTCCTCCTCATTCCACCCCTGGGCTGTGCCTACAGCTCAGGACCATAGGAAACCCAAGGACAAGCGCTTTGTTGTGAAACCCAAGGCAGCTGGCCCGGCTCTGTGCTCTGGGAAGCGTGTTTCAGAGCTGAGAGCACCCTTGGCAGAGACCTCAGCACTCCCGCCACTCCGTGGCCGGCCCCCTGGACGGCTGGAGGAGATGCCAGCGTGGTGACGTGGCCTCATGCCGGAGGAGTGGGTGGGGGCTGGCGCTGGGGACAGCCGAGGCTGCACATTCTCCGAGGCCTGGAGTTGTCTGGGGTCAGACTTGGGAGGGTGCCCGGAGCTGTCAGCGAGCAGGGGCACTTTCTGCCTGGGGTCCGCAGATGGGGGCCCTGTCCAGTGGGTCATGAGGGGAGGCACGACTGCGGTGAAGACTTGCCAGATGTGCTCCCCACCCCCCATCCCTCCCACTCCCGCCGCCAAGGAAAGCCCACGTGCTCAGCTGCTCTCCTCAGACATAAATTTAGCTGTCTCTGTGTCTCTGGCCTGCCCTCCTCCCTTGCTGTCTCCTTCTGCATTGCTTGGAATCTTGTTCAGGGGTGGAGCTGGCAAAGCGAATTTGGCTCAGGAGAGACCTGATCTTCGCTGGGGCATCCTGAACAGATGATGAGTGCTACGTGGGGACACTGGCTTGGCTCTGGCCTGGATGTGACCCTCACTCAGATGCAAGGGACAGTTCTCAGAAGAGCCAGGCGGCTTAGTGTAGAGGTCAGGTCTACCTCCCTGGGCATTGTGTTCAACCCCGTGGTGCCTCAGTTTACTCATCTGTAAAACAGGTATAATGACACAGGGAGATGGGGCGGTGGGAGTTGGACAAACCCATCCTCATCTCGTCCCCTGTGTGGCGCCTGGTCTGTGCTTGCTGTCACCCATTTAGCCATCTGTGTGATTTGGACCCTGAGGTCCTCTGCCCTCATTGCCCCTGCTCTGTGGCTCTCTCTTCCACAGACACAATCAACTGATGCTCCTTTCCTTCCCTTATGTTAGTGCTGCCAATGTCCCCCAAAGAGCTTTTCCTTGGGATGTGGTAACCATGCCTGCTTTCCAGATAACGTGTGGCTGGGGAGTGAAGCCGCGTCTGCTCTGGCTGCGTCTGGAGTTTAATTAGTGAGAGCAGTGTGTCTGGTTGTCCCCTCCACTGTGGGCTCTGCGTGGCCTGGTCTCTGCAGGTCCTCAGCACAGCAGACTGGGATGTTTCTGGAAGAGACGTGATGTCTCCAGGGGCAACTTAACATGTCCGTGGCATTTATGCTTCTGATGTACCAGCCGGCCAGCCAGGGGTGGGAGCAGCTGGGCCTGAGTATCCCTGAGGACCCTGATGGGGCTCTGTCTACACCTCAGGTACCTCCCTGGGACGATTATGAAGAAGACATTCCTGTGTTCTGTGTCCACGCAACGAGGGGCAGGGGGACAGAGTCCTAGGACACAGGCCTCTTGAGGATGCCGAGGGGCCCCACGGCCAGTGAGAAGTGCTGGCTCCCAGCCTTGGGGGGGATAGGGCTGCAGAGATAGCTCCAGCAATGTCTGAAGGGGACAGAAGGCCCTGCCCCAGAAGCAGAAACTGGGTCTGGGCCTGGGGTCTGAACTCTGCTGCTTTGTACCAGCTAGAGACCCCTGATCACAGGCCCCGTGTCCTCTCAGAAATCTCCATAGGGCAGCAGACACTTCAGTCAGCTCCATGCCTGAAGTGTTTTCTAGAAAAATGTCCAATTTTCCTTGACCCATTTCTCTTTGAAATTATACCAAGCAGTGCTGTGCACTTGGCCCTGAAGGAACTCAGAGCTGGGAAAAGGTCACCCAATTAGGGGGAAATGTTGGTGTCTGTCTCTCTCCCTCCCAAGCTCAGGCTCCCCCTCTCCCTTGCACGTGCATACATCCTCACCTGTGTCTGAAACGTGGGCTGCCTTCTGGGGTCTGGGCTCAGTGCTGGGGTCTGGGCTTCCTCTGGAGCTGTGTGGCTAGACTACCTCCTGGGGACGTCCAGGCAGGGTGAGCTGCATGCCTGCTACAAGGTCAGGGCCCAGGCGAGAGGCTGCACAGGGTTTGGAGGAGTCTGGGGCCAGGACTGGGTGGAGGAGATGGCCTTGGAGCAGGGCCGGCACAGGGAGGTGGTGCAATGGCTTGGGCTGGGGATGGACCAGGCACCCGGTGATGCTCCCCGGTCATGGGGGGAACAAAAGGAATGACAGCAGTACTCCTGAGATGGGACACTGAGGCATTGAAGGGGTACCTTTGTTCTCTCATTCATTCATTCATTCATTCATTCCCATTCTTTTGTGCACCCACCTTGTGTCTGGGGCTGGGTTGGGTGCTGGGGATATACATCAGGGAATGAGCTTGCCAGACAGGGGAGGACACACGGTAAGCAGAGGGGTAAATCTGTGCACAAGGTAAAATCTGGGGCCAGAGTGATGTGAGAGAGGGCAGGTGGGGAGGGTGGGAAACTACTCCAGGTAGGAAGCAAGGCTGACCTGGCTGCCCTTGGGAAGGCGACTCCAGATAGATGGGGCAGCAGGTACAGAAGCACTTGACGCCGGGCCCAGGGAGGTGGGGAGAGCCAGGTCAGGGGAGTTGTGGTGTGAGGTGGGGCATATTCTCCCAGCAGTGGGAAGCCTTTGCAGGGCTCTCAGAGGAGAGAGTAGGAGCAGGGAGGCGTGTGTGGCACCCTGGGTGGGCCTGGTGGCCGATGACAGATGGCGGGCAGATGCATTCAGGATGCACCTTGGAGGCAGAGCTCACAGGACATGGATGTAAGGGCAGGGATCAGGGATGGCTTCTGGCTCTTGAAAGGATGGCTCCAGGATGGTGGGAGATGGTGGGGGCACAGCTGAGATGTGGATCCCGGGGGAGGAGAGGCAGCTCAGGAGGTCTGGCCAGTACAGTAGCCAGAATAGGGGCCATTCTTTTGACTTCTGAGCCCCACCCCTCAGCACAAGGGGGTTTCCCGAAACAGATGGTGCCAGCCACAGGCCATGCCCATTTGGCTTCCAGACTCTAGGGATTGGGGCAGGGACCCCAGACACAGCCTCATAGGTGGGCAGGTTCCGGGTTGCCCTAGGAGCTCCTCTCCCAGATGCAGAGGCCCTGTTCTGTGGGACAGGATTGTGGGACATGGTGTGTGGCCCAGGATCCCTGTGGATGTTCATGTGTCCTTGCCCCTGACAGGCCAGGCTTCTCTTTCCTACTCTGCCACTGTGGGGAGGGGTCGTGGACCTGCTGGGGTGGGTGGGAGCCTGTGAGGGTGTGTAGGGCAGGCTGTGCACCCAGCGCCACTTTAAGGTGGCCGTAACATGTGTGCATGCCCTTAGTGCAACCTCTCTTGTTATTTGGGTTTAGGGACCTCCTGGCAGGGGGCCTCGGCGTCCTCCTGTCACTGACCCTGCAGGCCACAGCCCAAGCCATCCCAGATGCCCGGAGCCCTGGCTCTGAGAACTTGCCAAGTGGCTGAAATAATCATGGAATCCAAGCACACGACAGTCTCATGGGGCAGAGCTAGGCTGGTTTCCCACAACAGCCCCCCCAGTGTCTCCAGTTCCTCACCAGTACAGGGGGTTTTGCCCACTGATATTTCACTGATCCAGCAGGGAAGCCTTACTTTGGGCCTTACTTTGTGTTTCTCTGAAGAGGAAGCACAAAGCGAGGATGAGTGATCGCCCACATTTGATTGCTTGGTATGTCTCCTCTTCCTGTTTAAGTCCTTGGCCCATTCACCTCCTGGGGTCTTATGTATTGAGATAAGCCCTTTATCTGCTTATCGACTTTCTGTCATTGTTTGATACAAGGCTTTTTCCCAGGCTCCAGTTCCCCTTTTCTATTCAATGTTACGGGTGTCCGGGTGTCCGTTGCACAAAGGCCAGCCCCCCCAGAGCCCAAGTCTGGGAGTGATTCTTCTCCTGCCCCTGGAGCTGTGCTGTGGCTCAGGGACACAAATTTCACGAGGGCCTCCGGGAGGATGGGCTCACCCGTGCAGGAGTTCTCCAGAGCATTGCAGGCACAGCATCTCATGGATCCGTGTAATGACCCCGTTGTACCTATTTTAGATGAGGAACTGAGGCAGTGGCGGCCACGCTGGTAAGTTGCATAGCCCCGTGTGTGGCGGGAGGAGCAGGCTAGTCACCAGGGCTGCCTGGCTCCCTGTGCAGCATCTCCTCTGCACCCCCCAGAGCTTCCCACCTGCAGGGTGGCCCTTCTGGGGACGCATATGCAGCAACGGAGGCCCCAATGAGGGCATGCAGCAGTATCTCGGGTCACTATGCACACTAGCTGTAGAGAGAATCTTTGGCTTGCTGCAGAATTCCCATCATCAAGAGGAGTGCCTGGCTCACGGTTGGTGCTTACATGTCCGTGAAAAGAAGGAAGGAATACGGTCTTGGAAGCTTGGCCACACGGTCCTCATTCCTGGGGAAGCAGTTGCGCCTGGTTGGTGTCTGGGGGCTTGCCACGGAACTTACATTCCTGGCAGTGGGTTCTTGGTGTTGTGCCAGTGGAACTGGAACATTGCTGGGGCTGAGGGCCCCTTGGGATGGTCCTTCCCTGCTGTCCTGGGGAGACTCGCTGGGGGGCAGCAGTGGCCCCAGGCCTCGCTGCCCTCAGCAAGCTCTGGCTGCTGTCCCTGTGCCATTGTCCTTGTACATCCAGTGCCCTGTGGAAACCATATCCCTCCTTCACTTACTCATTCATTCAATTCATTCGCCAGATCTCTACAGATGGCCCACACAGGGCCTGGCACTGGGCCAGGCTGGACGGTGCTGGGAACCAGACAGACCTAGCCCCCTCCCAACCCCTGCCTCCGCCCTCCTACAACTTGTGGTGACCCGGTCAGTCCCCAAAGACCTGCACAGTTAGAAATGTTGGGAAATGCTGTGAACTGACCACGGTAACTGGGGGTTGGAGCCACATCTGAAAGTGTGGGTTACAGTTCACTGGGGAAGAATAGGGTGGAGGCGGTAGGGCTGAGTGTCCTGAGGGGAGTGGATGTGGCCTGTTGGGGGGGGGGTGCAGCAGGAAAGGCCCGAGGGGTAGATGGAGGTGGGTCTTGTGGCTCAGTCTTAGAGGGGGGGTGGTGCCCTGCTCTAAGTGGAGAAACAGTGTGGCCTGGCTCTTTGGAGGAGGCCACCGGTTTGGCCCAGGGGGAGACTGTGGCCTGGACCCAGGTGGCAGGGGAATGGAGAGCATGCAGCGTGGAGTCCTAGAACTGCAAGGATGTTGGGGGTCCTGGCATGTCATCACTGTGGTGGTCAGAGGGGAATGCTGCCCCCTAGAAAGAACTGCATTCCCATCCAGGCTTGCCCCCAGGTCAGGGAGGAGCCAGCACACTGCTTCTAGCCGGGCCCCCACCCTGGCCTGCACACTCAGCCAGCTGGTGCTTGCCAGAATCATCTCTTCTCGCTGGGGCCCAGGCCTGGGAGGTATCTGTGTGTTTGAGCTTTTTATTTTAAGGCTTCTACCCAGAGCTCTCTGGACTCATGTTTTGGATGGGTTAAAACGCCATCTGCAGATTTCTAGCTGGATGTTTCTTTAGTGACTTCAGGGACTCCGGCATGTGCCATGGGAGCTGGTGTTTCCCCCGATCTTTAGTGCTTCGACAGTTCAGAAGATGGGGAAGCACCAGCCAGGTGTGAGCGGATGGTGTTCTGGGCCAGTGAAGGAATTGGGAGAACAAAGAGCTGGGACACTAGGCCAATGCGGGGGAGGGGGCAAAGGACCAAGGGTCACCCTAAGACCCCTGAGCACAAGCCTGAGTCCCCATTGGGACACAGGGGTTTGAGTTGAGCGAAGTTCAGTTTAGGTTATTTGGGTTTGGGGCTGAAAGGGGCTCAGGTTGTAGACAAGGGGAATGGTGGCCTGCTAGACCCCACCTGTGCAGCTCGGAGCCACGGGCTGGAGCTTGTGCATGGGGTGTAGGAATCCGCACCCAGGGCCTAGGCTCAGGAGGTACAGAGGCTTGGACCCCTAGATAGGTCTTAGCCCCCTAGGACAGGAGCTCGTGTCCCTGCAACCTTGCCCAGATCCTGGGGGTCAGGTGTCCACTGAGTGCAATGAGGGGTATATCTCTACAGGGTGGGGCTGGATGGGCAGCTTAGGCAGAGGTAGGCTGACATGGGGGCACAGGCCAATTTGGGGTCAGCTGTAGGAGGACTTCCGATTTCTCAGGAGAAGCCAGAAACTGATTTTATGTAAAACCTCTTAATTTTTCCAGTGTTGGCAGTTAAGTCAAAATTTTCAAAGGCTGTATGGGCCAAGCAGGTCCCTGGTGGCAGTTGGTGTGAGAGGGTAATGGCGTGGCTTCGGTACGCAGGAACCCAAGCCCATAGTGTTCCCATGGTGACTGGAACCGAGCTCCCAATGCAGCCAGTGCTGCTTCAGAGTTGAAATGTACTTCAGAGGAATTTTTGTTTTCATTTCGGGAACGTCATTCCAGTGGTTCCGTTTCTGTGAGGAGAGATCTGCGGTTGTCGTGTTTTTCTTGGAGGCCTTTGGGGGAGCCCATCTGAAGACCATTAGGGGGGTGTGTGGCAGGGGCAGGCTCCATCTAGGCCTCCAGACAGAACGTGGGCGGGGTGGCTGTTTGGTTAGGATCAGCCCCCAAACTCCCAGAAATGGCCTCCCTCCCCACCAAGCACTAGGGCAGCCTGACCCACTGGTCAGGGCTGGGTGGATAGACCCTGTGGTTGTCATGTCTGGCCCTGCATTCCAGGGCCCTGAGGTTCTGCTTCCCTTGTGTGATGGTCCATCCTTAAGGCCCTTGTAGCTTGGGGAGCAAATGATCAATTGTAGGTTCAAGAGGCTTGTGGTCAGATGAC
Source organism: Mellivora capensis (assembly GCA_004024625.1). Lineage (NCBI taxonomy): Eukaryota > Metazoa > Chordata > Mammalia > Carnivora > Mustelidae > Mellivora > Mellivora capensis. The sequence goes on along the minus strand of PISX010000449.1, from coordinate 64,742 downwards.
TGTGTTCCTTTGTTCTGGGAGATATCCCAAAAGCTACTTACATTCTTGGCTTTCATCACCAGTAGGACAAAACAAGACCTGGATTTGTCTCAGGGCCTTAGACTGAGAGGGGCTCGGGGTCTTCATGCATAGAAGAGGTCAGCACTGCAGGACCCTCTTTGAACCACCTCAGAAAACTCAGTTTGAACCATGGTGAGGAAGGCCTGAGCCCCTCTTTCTTGGTGTCTCTTGCCTGGAACGTTTGGGTGCTCCCTAAGGGCTGTGGCTGCCCAGAGAGTCAAGGGAGCCAGGGGACTCAGTATGGCCCTGGTTTGCTGGTTCCTGCTCTGGCCCAGCCTGAGTTTCCTTATTTGTAAAATCGAGGGCATTAGACTAAAGCCAGGCCTCATCCAGAGACTCCTGGGCTGTGTTCCCACCCCTCACCCTCTGCTGTATTTCACTCACAGGGTGTCTTCAAAAACTGTGACTGCGTGCTTAAAAGTCAGGAGTTTTCACATTAAAATCTTAGTTTCCAGTTTCTCAGAAAAATCAGGAGGAGTGGACACCTTGGACCTGTTCCTTACAGCCAGTATTTGGTGGGTGGGTGGAGCACACAGTCCCTTCTCCCCACTGTTGCTTGCCTGGCCCACCTACTCATTGTTGCCCTGCCTGGCAATGGGTGAGGTTCCGGGTCTGGTGGTGGTTATACCTGTACAGACTCTTTTTGTTTCTCTCTCTTTCACACACACACACACACACACACACACTGCACACACACATATATATGCACATGAACACAGAGCAGACACATCTGTGTCTTCATGGAATGAGCCATGGGACATTAAAGAGTTTCCCTGGGTTGGGTGTCAGGACACCAGTGTCTGGCTGGTCTTTGAGTTGAGCGAAGTTCATTTGAGGTTATTTGGGTTGGGGGCTTACTCCCCTCGGCCTGGGAGGTGGCCTCAGGCTTATAGAGTTCCATGGTCACTCTGATGCTGTGGCCCTTTTCGGTGGGTCCCAGGACCCTTTGGGTACCTATGGTCCAAGAGAGGAGTCACAAGACCAAACAACATGGGACTTCAGGGTTTGCTGTGCTCTGGGCCAAGGTGGCTGCTAGGACCTTCAATCTGGGTATGAGGTACCTGTGCTCCCACCTGAAGGGGCTTAACTGTTGCCCTTTGAAAGGATATGGGTGGGCCCTACTTCCATAGTCTTAGGGGATGGCCTCAGGGCTTTGCTGACCTTCTGAGCCAGGCCCCCAGCTTGATTGCAGAAGAGGGGACAAAAGGGGGATTCTCGGGCTAAATGGCAAAGGGTCTGAGCTCACCAGTGGAGGGACACAAGGAAGATGGAGGATAATGTTGATCTAAATCCAGTCTGCTCACAGGCAGAGGCCACATCAGCTGCATCAGCGCTGTTCCTTCTCCCCAGCTTCAGACCCACACCCGGAACTGCCCTCTGGAGGAACAGGTGGCTGTGGTGCTCAGGTCTTGGGTTAGATACCCCCAGGCCCAAATCCAGGCCCCAGTTCTGAACCAGTGAACAGATCCCTTGTGGTGGCCTGCCTCATCTCTCTGAGTTACTGCAGATTCTAGATTGGGGGGGGGGGGTGCTGCAGGCCTGGCAGAGACTGGGTGCACACCAGCCCAATTCAAGTTTGAACCTCCCAGGTTCCCGCTCCTGCCCCACTTCAGTAACTGGCCTTGGCATCGCTGATCCCTGAAGGAGGGTGTACTGGGCTGTTATCTTAAGCTTCCCCTCCCCCATCTAGAGCTGATCTGAGGACAAGCTCATCTAATTATACCCTTAAAATGCCTAGAAATGGCACTGCCATCACCCCCACCCCTGACTTACTTGCTAGCTCAGTTGCCATGGATGCAAGGATTCACTTTCCGGTGTCAGAGTTGATTCATTCACTCATTCACCCATCCATCTATCTATCCGTCCATCCATCTGTCTGTCCATCTATCCCTCCACACGTCCCTCTGTCTGTCCATCCCTTCGTCCATCCATCCATCCATGCATCCATGCATCTATTCGTCCGTCCATGCATCCATCTATCCATACATATATCCAACAAGTGTTTGCCAGTGCCCTGTTGCCAGCTCTGTGCTGGGCATTGAGCATGCCCAATTTGGTCTCTTCCCCTGAGGAGTCCCTACTATGGGGAGAGGCAGACAAGAGGACGAACCATGACAAGTGCTGCTAAGAGTAGGACTGCTCTAGCCAGGCCCCAAGGCCCAGTAGCTGCTCTGGGGCTCCAGGGACTAAGGCAGGGCATGCTGATTCAGAGCACAGACTCTGAGGTCCTGCTACCTGGATAAATCCTGGCTTCTCCCTCTGCCTCTTTGTGCCCATGTCCTTAACAGAAAAGCAGAGATAAGGGTTTTCTACCTGGTAGGGTTCTGGGGAGGATTAGACCCCGTCAAAACTGGGAAGAGCCCTGTGTGGGCCTAGCGTGTGCTCAGTAATGAGGTACTGTCATGAGTGGATGGGGAAGTCCCGCCTTGGGTCTCCCCATGACTGCTTCCATCCCAGCGGCTCCCCCGTGGTAACCCCCAGGGGCCACAGCCTAGAGACACTGCAGCTGCCCTTCAGTCTCCTGATTGCTGCTGGGCCACATGATGTGGAATCGAAGGCTTCCTTAGAGAATCCTCAGGGTGTGGGCACCTCCAGCTCCTTCCCAGCAGTTGCTGCTCACACCACATTTATTCAGCTGGGCTGCTTTCCGGTGCCCTGGGCTCTGGGTGGGGCAGCCCGGGACCAGACCACTTTGCCCTCTTGCCTCGCCAGGTCAGGTGTGGGAAGCAGACGCAGCGTGGGGCAGTGGTCTTGAAGTGGAGGGGCCCAGTGAGGTCTTGGGGATGGTCATCAATTCCACCTGCTGCACTGGGGCAGCCATCCTGGAAGAGGTGGTATGGGGTGGTCCTAAGAGACAGCTATAGAACCTCTCCTTAGAGCCGGTTCTGTGCACCGGGGGCCTTCTAGAGCTGGCTGGACAGTGAGAACTGGCCACCCCACGCATTGTCAGACACCATTGTGTGCTAATATTTAAGAGGATTTGTACGCAAGTATGGATATTCAGCTTGTCCTGAGAGGTCATGCAGAACCCTTGACAGCACCCATCCCACGCTGTTCTCCCTTGTGGCCCCAGTGTGTGGAGGGGCTCTGGGTCGGAGGACATGTGCTTCTCTCCTAATCCCCACTATCTCAACTGACTCCTCAGCCCGGAGCCTGGGGCTTGGGATCCTTCATCATCGTGCCCTGTTTTCTTTCTTTGAGCCAAAATCCATTTCTCTGAGTTCTTAGTGCTATGGCAGGTGGTCTAGGACAGCCAGGCAGAGAGGGTCTGTGACAGAGTTTGTGCGACCCGGTGGCCTAGAGGGTATTCTTCATTTGCACCCCACAAGCTGGCTTCACTCATTTCCGTTTCCCCTGGGTTCCTATAAGCATGTGAGGTGCTGCCCTTGGCCTTTTATTATTTTTCCAACATATAATTCACATAACATAAGATTCACCATTTAAACCTCTTTAAAACCTATAATCCAGTGGCTTTTAGAATATTTACAATGTGGTATAACCATCAGCACGATTTAGTTCTGGAACGTTTTCATCCCCCACCCGCTCACCCTCAAAACAGAAACCCAGTCTGTACTCGCTATATCAGTCACTCCCCATTCACCCTCCCCTCAGCCCCTGGCAGCCACAAATCCACTTCCTGTCTCTGTGGATCTACCTATTTTGGACACTACGTATAAATGAAATCACATAGTTTGTGGCCTTCAGGGTCTGGCTTTACTCCTAGTCTTATTTTAAATAAGCTGTCTTGCTGGCATGCAGGCTCATGGTTCACCCACGTGGCCATGTTGAGTTGTTCTCTCCTTCCCTGTTGGTGGGCCTGACCCCTCATCAGGTCTCTGAGGCTCTTACCCAAGACCCCAGCTCTGCGGGGCCATGCCGCATATTCTAGAACCTGTGCCACACACCTGTGCCCCTGACCGCACTCTTCAGACTACTGGCTCGGGCCTCTTGTCTCCTCCTGCTGACTTGTCTGTGGCCACAACCACTTCTCTCTTGGTTCCAGGTCCCTTCTAGAAGCAGAGATGAAGGGGCTGTATTCATTTCTTTAGAAAACATTTAGTTTGAGGTCCTATCACATGTGCTCCCTAGGCCTGTCCCTCTGAAGGGCGTCAGGGAGGGTGTACAGTGCCTGTGTGTGTAGGGGTGGAATGTGCCTGGAGAAATGAATATAAAATTCTACTACTATTCCTGAATGGTACAAGTGCTGTGACTGCTACAAGTCTGCGAAGTAGCCCTCAGTGGCAGAGGGAGTTCAGAGGCAGCTGCATCTCCTCTGCCTGCTGCCATCAACAGATACAGAGGGGGCAGCAGTGTGCCTTTGTGAAGCCCAGGGTCATAACACAATAGGGAGCAGTGGGGACTATGGTAAAAAAAAAAAAATCTAGTACATAAAAACAGAACTACCCCTACAATTCAGTAATTGCACTACAAAATACAAAATACAGAATATGAAAATGTGAGATGCAAAAATACAAAAGTACTCATTCAAAGGGCTACGGGCAACCTTATGTTCATAGCAACATTATTTATGATAGCAAAATTATGGAAGTCAGCCCAAGTGTCCATCAACTGATGAATGAATAAGGAAGAAGGGGTATATGTATATAATGGAATATTAGCCATCAAAAAGAATGGAGTCTTGGGGCTCCTGAGTGGCTCAGTCAGTTAAGTGTCTGCCTTTGGCTCAGGTCATGATCTCAGAGTCCTGGGATCGAGCCCCTCATCAGGCTCCCTGCTCAGCAGGGAGTCTGCTTCTCCCTCTGCATGCTGCCTCCCATGCTTATGTGCATGTACACGCACACAGTTTCTCTCACTCTTGTTCTATCTCAAGTAAATAAAATCTTAAAAAAAAAAATGGAGTTTTGCCATTGGCAACAAGGATGGAGCTAGAGAGTATTATGTTAACTGAAATAAGTCAGAGGAAGACAGATACCATATGATTTCACTAATGTGTGGAATATAGCAAACAAAACAAATGAGCAAAGGAAAAAAAATGAGGGAGAGAGAGACAAACCAAGACACAGACTCTTAACTGTAGAGAACAAAGTGATGATTACCAGAAGGGAAGTGAATGGGGGAATGGGTGAAATAGGTGCCAGGGATTAAGGAGTACACATAGTATGATGAAAAAAACAAAATTAATAAAAGAAAATAAAGTTGTCCATAAAGTTTACACTTCCAGCACAAGCTTCCAATGACAGGTGGCCTCCCCCACACTCCTGAAGGGGACTCAATGGACTTGACACTGAAATGTTACTCGGGTTTCCCTCCAAGATGGTGTGCTAGCTTCTCTCCAGAGAAGCTCTAAATGGGGAAATGTTAGAATCTGAGAAATAACAACACAACTTCTCACCCCAAGAGAGAAAATAACAAAACAAAACATGGGAACCCCTTTCAGAGACTGAAATGGTGCTCATGTTCAGATTTGGAACTGGTATGGGCTTGCGTGCATGCATGTGTGCATGCATGTATGTGTGTATGCCTGTGTGTGTGTGTGTGTGTGTGTGTATTCATCAGTGTGCATGTGTCTACAGGCTGCAGCCAGTGCTGGGCCAGCCAGCACAGCCATGAGAGGACGGGTTAGAGAAAAGGGATGCCATTTTTATAAGAAAAGTTAGGGAGAACAGGGAAACAAAAAATAGGAGAGAGAGAAAATTTGAAATAATAGATAGAATCAAGTCCAAATTTATATCAATAATCAGAGCAAATGTGAATAGATTGAATCCCCCAGTTCAAAGACACATGTTGGCATAGTAGATCAGCCAAACCAGACCCAAAAGCACAAGCCAGCCATGTACTGTCACCAGAGGTATAACAAAAGCATAAATGGAAGAAAAGTTGGACAGGAAAAGTACGGAAACCAGAAATACCGAGCAGACAGCCAAAGTCAAACCATCATCGGGACATCAGTTTCAGACCCTGCAGACTCAAGGTGTCAGGTCACCATCTAATGAGAATGGCTTCATTTCCCCAGGATGACAGAGCACCTCTAAAGGGTCACTCATTCATTCAGTGTAACAGCCTCAACGTATTTGGTGTAAACTTTGTTAGAAATAGAGAAACCGGCAAATCTATCATCATTTTGTGAGATTTCAGCCATTTTTTCCAATTAGTGTTGGATTAAGTAGACAAAACTTAGCAAAGACAAAGAAGCTTCTGAATAACAGCCAATGAGCCTGACTTGAGGGACATAAATAAATTCTGTGTCTGAAGAGTAGAGGGACCTCATTCTTCCCGAGCACATTTGCAACACAGATATTGATTGGTAAGTACAAGTCTCACAAACCTTAAGAGTAGTTCTAATGTAGGTCCCATTCCCTCACTGTCATGCCTTTCAGCTGGAAATTAGCAACCTCCCTGACAAAAACCTCCATCACTGGGAAATTTTTAAAAAATAAAACTTTGAAGCAGTTTGTAGACCCGATAGGAAATAATAATGAAACTATAAAAACACTTAAATCTGAGTGATTATAAAAAGCCCTAAGTGTCAAAACTTGGGTGGAAATTTATATTCAAAAAGAGAAAGGCTGTAAATTAAAGAAGTAAATCTCCAGTGTAAGGAGAGAAAAAGGCAAATTTACCCAAAGGAAAGTAGAAGGGAAAAAAGTAATACAGAATGAGATCTGAAATCAATGAAGCAGAAAACCTCTCAGTTCCCCTCAGTTTAATGGGGTGGCAGAGGTGACTTCAGTGGGAAGGACCGCTCTGGCTCTGGGTGGGAACTGAGTCTCAGTCCCAGGCCTGGCTCATGGGACCCAGGGCCACCTCTGCACATGCTATTTGTCCCTGGGCTGTCTTCTCCCCTATGAACACTTGTGTTTCTGCTTATGTGTGGACAGCTGTTTCCATTACTGGCTACAAACCAAAGAGAATTGCTGGATCCTATGGTAGCTCTGTTTAACCTCTTGAGGGAGTGCCCGTCTGTTTTGCAAAGTGTCCTGGGCATGATGCACCCCTCCCCTCCCCACCAACCACCCTGGAGGGTCAGGGCTGGTTACCATACACAGAGCAGTCTGACGTCTGCGTATGTATTGTGGTCAGCTCACTGTGAGTTCTCAAACTGCATCCCCAGGGTCCAGTGCAGACACCCAAGAAGGCCTTTCTGCTTGTTCCCCGTCAGCAAAGACCAGCCTCTCTGTCTCCTAGTTTCTTTCCCAGCTCAGGACTAGATGTTCTCAAACCCTAGCCTGTATATTTTATCCAGAAATTAGGGGGGCAGGGGAGGGGGTTTGAGCTCTGCTTCTTTTGGCTGGAGAATAATTTCCACATTGGTTCTGTGATGGAGTAGATCCTTCAGTAGCAGAAATATAATTCCTGAGGCTTTTGGGGGATAAGAAGCTCAAACCCTCCCTCGTTGGCAAGCTTCTTCAAACTTTTCTTCCAGTATCACGTGGCTGTCATTTTCATATATGCTATCTCTCAAGGACCCAGAGAGACGAACTGCATTTATGGGTGGGAAAACAGAAGGTTCAGAGATGGCACAATGAGAAGCTGGAGGAGCTGGGACTTGAACCCATGCTGGTGTGAGGCAGAACGTGGACTCTTTCTGCTACACTAGCCCCAGGTACTTCCTGAGCCTCTCTGAGGGATGAACAAGAGGACAAGCAGATGAGGTCTTTGCTTCTTCCCTTGGGATCCCTGGATGACTGGAGGGCTCTCCTGTCCAGTCAGCTAGGGCCTCACTGACAGAAGCCACTGGGGAGGGAGGCAGAATGGAAGGTGCCTGGGTGCCAGCTCTACAGCTGTCCCAGCTGTCTCCTTGAGGGAGTTCGTGTGGTGAGGAAGAGCACACTTGTTTCACCAGCAGTTCACGCTCTCCTTCCTGGTGAGAGAGAATACAGCTAACCCAGTATCCTTTCAGGACCTTGCACACACAACACTGGACAGCCACAGAGCAGCACTGAGAGGCCCCATTCGCTGGTGTCGCCAAATGTCACGTGGGGCATGGACCTGAAGGGGATGTTTCTGAGAATTCAGAGATCCTATTGAAAGGTCATTCTTTTATTTTTTTTCTTTATAATAGGTTCATTGAGATAGAATTCATATGCTGTAATTCATCCCACCCATTCAGAGTGCATAATTCTGTGGTTTTGTAAATACAGTCCCAGAGTTGTGCAACCATCACCACAATCAACTTCTGAACATTTTCATCATACTCATTATCATCCATTTTCCATTTATCCTCAAGAAGTGTACTGCTTCCTTTCCAGTTTAGATGCCTTTTATTTCTTTTTCTTGTCTAATTGCTCGGGCCAGAACTTCCTGTACTGTATTGAACAGCAGTGGCAAAAGTAGGCTCCCTTGTCTTGTTGTGGATCATTGAGCAAGATGTCAGCTATGGGCTATTCCTAAATGCCCTTGATCATGTTGAGGAAGTTCCTGCCCACTCCTAGTTTATTGAGTGGTTTGTCAGGAGGGGTGTTGGATTTTGCCATGTGCTTTTTCTGCATCACTTGATATGATCATGTGGTTTACTTTCCTCCATTCTGTTAACGTGGTATTATATCGATTGATTATACTATGTTAAACCACCTTTGCATTCCTGGAACAAATCTCACTTGGTGGTCACATGTATAATTCTTCTAAAGCGCTGCTGAATTCGGTTTGCTAGTGTACTCCTGAGGATTTTTACCTTTACTTTCATAAGGAATATCGGTCTGAAGTCTTCTTATGATGTCTGTGTCTGGTTTTCATTTTAGGGTAATGCTGGCCTCATAAAATAAGCTAGGAAGTGTTCTTTCCTCTTCAGTTTTATTGGAAGAACTTGAGAAAGATTGGTGTTAATTCTTTAAATGTTTGGTAAAATTCACTTATGAAGCCATCTGGTCCCGAGCTTTCCTTTGTTGGGGGTTTCTGAGTACTGATTCAGCCTCTTTACTTGTCATAGGTCTGTTCAGATTTTCTATGAGTCCTTGATCCAGTTTTGGAAGTTTGTATGTTTCCAGGAACTTTTTCATTTCATCTAGTTTATCTAATGTTTTAGTGTAAAATTGTTCACAGTATTCTTTTATAATCCTTTTTAAAAATTTCCATAAGGTCAGTAATAATGTCCCCATGTCCCTCACCCCCACAATTTTAGTAACTTGAGAATTCTCTCTTTTTATCTTGGTCAGTCAGGCTAAATGTTTGTTAATTTTGTTAATCTTCACAAAGAACCATCTCTGGTATCATCGGTCCTCCTATTTTCTTCTATTTTATTTGTGTTCTAGTATTTATTATTTCCTTTCTTCTGCTAATGTTAGGTTTAGTTTTCTTATTATTCCTTAAGGTATAAATCAGGTTATTGATTTGAGATCTTCTTTTCTAACACTGAGGTTTGTAGCTATAAATTTCCCTGTGAGTACTGCTTTTGCTGCATCCCTTGAGTTTTGAATATTTCCTGTTTTAATTTTCATTTCTTTCAAGACATTTTCTAATTCCCTTTGTAATTTCTTCTTTGACCCATTGATTGTTTCAGAGTTTGTTGTTTAATTTTCACATTCTTAGGAATTTTCTGGTTTTTCTGCTCTTGTTGATTTCTAGCTTTATCTCACTATGGTGAGAGAAGATACTTCATTTAATTTCAGTTTTCCAAACTTTATTGTGACTTGTTTCATGGCTTAACACATGGCCTCCTGGAGAATGTTCCACTGTATATCAGAAGAATGTGTATTCAGCTGTTTTCAGCTGGAGTATTCTATGTATGTCTGATAGGTTTAGTTGGGTTGTAGTGTTGTTCAAATCCTCTGTTTCTTTATTGACTTTCTGGCTGGTTATTCTATTCATTATTGAAAGTGAAGTACTGCAGTCTCCAGCTATTTCTCCCTTCAGTTCTGTCAGGATTTGTTTCATGAATTTTGGGATTCTGTTGTTAGATGCATATTTATTTATTTATAATTATTTATATATATATTTATATATATAAATTATTATTTATATATTTATTTATAATTACTACATTTTCCTGATAGACTGGCCCTTTCATCAATATATAGTGTTCCTCTTTGTTATAAAATATTTTTAAAAAGATTTTATTTATTTACTTGAGAGAGAGAGAGAGCTCAGAGGGAGAGGGAAAATCAGATTCCCCCCTGAGCAGGGAGCCTGATGCAGGGCTCGATCCTGAGGCTCTAGGATCAAGTTAAGCAGGTGCTTAACTGACTGAGCCACCCAGGCACCCATTTTATAAAATATTTTAACTTAAGGTCTGTTTTGTCTGACATTAGTATAGCCACCACAGTTTGTTTTAATGGTTTTCTTACTATTAAACAATTTTTTTATTTGATAAATTTGGCATGTTTCAATTTGTAGATTTAAGGTGTGGAGTGTGTTACTTTGAAACATTTATATATGGTAATATGATAGCCACTGAAGCAGTATTTATCACATCATGTCATTATAGTACAATATTATTTTGTTTACTATTTGAATGGAATCTCTGTTTTCATCCTTTCCCTTTCAACCCATTTGTGTTTTGGGATCTAAATTGGAACTCTTAGAGACAGCATATAGTTGGACCATGGTTTAAAAAAAAAATCCATTCTGCCAATCTGCATGTTTTAATTGAAGTGTTTAATCCATTTACATTTAAAGCAGTTACTGACAAAGAAGGATTTACATTTGCCACTTTCTGTTTATTTTCCACATGTCGTATCTTTTTTGTTCCCCTATTTCTCCATTATTGACTTCTTTTGTGTTCAGTTTTTCTTGTGTATTATTTTGATTCTTATATCTTTGTATATTTTAAAGTCATTTTATCAGTGACTACCTAGGGGATTATAACTATTTTCTTAAATGTTTGACAACCCAATTTGAATTAATGTCAACTTAGTTTTAATAGTATGTGGAAACTATGTTCTGTACAGCTCAGTCTTCCTCACCTTTATTATACCATCACAAATTATGTCTTAGTACATTGCATGCCCATTAACAAAGATTAATAATTATTGTTATATGCATTTGTCTATTAAGTTATATAGGAAAAAAGAGGATTTACAATCCAAGGACATGTAGTTACCTTTACTTGTGTGTTCTTTATTTCTTCACATGAATTTGAGTTACTGTCTAGTGTCCTTTCATTTCAACCTAAAGGACTTCCTTTGAGCATTTCCTGAATGATAGGTTAACTAGCAACAAACTCTCTCTGTTTTTGTTTTTCTGGGAATGTCTTAATATTTCCTTCATTTTTGAGGAATAGATTTGCTGGGTATAGAATTCTTGCTTGACAATATTTTTCTTTCAGTACCTTAACTATGTCATCCCACTGTGTAGAAATCTCCATAGTTCAGATGAGAAATCAGCTGTTAATCTTATTGAAGCTCCCTTGTAACTGTGGAGTTACTTCTCTCCTGAAGCTTTCAAGATTCTCTCTTTGTCTTTTTGATAATTATTTTTTGACAATTTGATTATAAAGTGTCTTAGTTTACAGCTCTTTGAGTTTATCCAACTTAAAGCTTCTTGATGTGTAGATTCACATTTTATCAAATTTGGGAATTCTTTGGTCATTCTTTCTGCCCTTTCTCTCTCTCCCCTCTTTCTGGGACTGCCAAAATGTGTATGTTGGTGCATATGATGGTTTCCCATAGCTCTTCTAGACTCTGTTCATTTTCTTCATTCTTTTTTCCTTCTCTGCACACTAGATAATTGAACTATCTTCATGTTTGCTGAGTAGCTCACATCTACTAATGAACCCATCCAGTGAATTTTTCCATTTCAGTTATACTTTTCAGCTTCAAAATTTCTTTTGGTACTTTTAAATAATCTTTTTATTAACATTCTCTATTTGGTGAGACATCGTCCTCCTATTTTGCTTTAGGTCTTTGTTCATGGATTCTTTTAGCTGTTTGAGCATATTTAAGACAGTCAACTCAGTCTTTGTTTGCTAAATCCAATGTCTGAACTTCTCCAGGGAAAGTATTTTGAATTTCTTTTCCCCCTTGTGAATAGACCATACTGTCTTGTGTCTTTGTATGCCTCATAATTTTTTGCTAGAAACTGGACATTTTGAATATTATAATGTGGCAACTCTGGAAATCAGATGTTTCCTTCTCTTCAGGGTTTGTTGCTGGTCCTTGTTGTGGTTTGTTGTTTGTTGGTGACTTATTAAAACTCCTTTGGTAAAATCTGTATTTTTACTACAGATTTACTACAGATTTTACTACAGATTACTACTAGCTGACCACTAAGCTAACAAGAAGTCTGAAACTGCCCTACACAACAAAGAAATTTGTTGTGTAGGGCAGTTTCAGACTTCTTGTTAGCTTAGTGGTCAGCTAGTGTTTTGACAGAGATTTCCCTAAATGCCTGGGGCCCCAGGAAAAAAATACTTTCCCAGTCTTTGCAGACTGACTCTGTGTTAGGGCACTCCTCCAATGTTTAGCCAGACGGTCTCCAACTCTGTGTTGTTGTTCATGTCCTATTTGCTTAGAGCATAAATGTCAGCCAAAGATGAAAGCTTTGGGTCTTCTCGGGTCTTTTCTGAGCATGTGCCCCACACTGGGTGTGTATGGCCTTCCAGATTCCCTGGTGTATGTGAGATTTTCCCAAAGACCTGACTTTCCAAGTTATCTCTTTCCCCAGACTATTCCTTCCCAGGCTTTTTGATTTGTGTATGGCTTGTATTGTTCCAACTGTCATCTCTTGCCCCAGGTGACTGTAGTGAATACATTTGCCTTTAAACCCTTTCAACAAACTGCCCCACTTTAGCCCTGGGGAAGGTCTAAGGAAGGTGAAACAAAGGTAAACCCTAGAGCTGGTCCTTCAGGGATCCACCAGGCAGGTCAAAACACAAACCACAATTCTTTGGGACTAAGGTTCATATTGCTCCCACTTGTCCTGGCTACCTTCATGGCTGCCTTTGAGCTGGGAATGGGGGAGGCTAAGCAGGTCAGTTAAAATGCCACAGCGCTTCTTTCTTCATTAGGCATTTCCCTGGTTGTAAGTTTTTTGAAATTAAATTATGGAGCTCCAAGGAAGCAGATTCTGACACATTTTACCAGCTTGTTTGTTGCTTTGGTGAAGGGACAGAGTTTTGGAGGGTTTTTTTTTTTATTGTACTGTTTTGATGATGTCCTCTTTCTTACCATTATACCTTAATTTAATCAGAATCTACTTCACATTTATACAGACTTAATTCTAGTAAACTATAGAATTGTTACTTCTATATAACTTTCTTCTCCTCTCCCTCTTTGAGTTATTATTGCTTTACATCTTACATTGGTTCTTTACTGATGCTGTGACACATTACCACAAATTTAGTGGCTTAAATAAACAATTTTTATTATCTTACAGTTATAAAAGAGGTCTGAAATGGTTTTCACTGGGCTAAAATCAAGCTATTGGCATGGCTTTGTTTTTTCTGGAGGCTCTAGGGGAGTATCTGTTCACTTGTACTTTCCAGCTTCTGGAAGCCACCTTCATCCCTTGGCTCATGGTCCCTTTCTTCCAACTTCAAAGCCAGTAACATCAGGACAAGTACTTCTCATCTACTCTCTCTCTGGTTCTTTCTCTGCTGCTGCCGTCTTCCACTTTTAAGGATTACATTGGGCCCACCTGGCTAACCTAGGATAACTTTGCTATCATAAAATCATTTGATACTTTGCAACCTTAATTTCTTTTTATGATGTAATCTTACATATTCATAGGATCTGGATTAAGATGTGGATGTCTTTCAAGGGCTATAATTTTGTGTATCATACATCTGTGTATTTTATCAACCCAGCAATATGTTGCTGTTATTATTTTATATAACTTTATGTTTGAAGAAACAGAAAAGAAAGGAGAACAAGTATATATTTATATTAACCATATTATTTACCATTTCTTGTTCTCTTCCTTTTCCTTATATGATACAGGCCCAACAGTACAATTATATACATATGCCTTTTATAGCATTGCTTTTTAAAGTCAGTTAAAGGAATAAAGGAGAAGAGACATGCATTTTCCTCTTTTATAATTATGTAATTAATTTTACTGGTGGTGGTGGTGGTGGGGTGTGTGTGTGTGTGGTGTGTGTGTGTGTGTGAGAGAGAGAGAGAGAGAGAATTTGAATTAACATCTAGGGTCACTTGCTCTCAACCTGAAGAATGTCCTTTAGGATGTCTTGTAAAATGCGTACAACAAATTATCTTGGTTTTTATTTGTCTGGGACTGCCTATATTTCACCTTCATTTTTGAAAGATAGTTTTGTTAGGTATAAGATTCTTGATCGACAGATGTTTTTCTCTCACCACCTTGAATATGCCATTACACTGCCTTCTTATTTCCAGTAGTTCTGATGAGAGGTCAGTTGTGAGTCCCAGTGGGGTTCCCTTATATATGGCAGGCCATTTCAGGTGCTGCTTTCAAAATTTTCTCGTTGTTTTTGGCTGTGATGTCTCTGGATGTCGATCTCTTGTGTTTATCCTACTTGGAGTTTGTCACAATCCTGGATACAAAGACTTAATGTTTTTCATCAAATTCTAGAACTTTTCAGCCACCCTTCTAATTTCTTCTCCTTTCTATCTTCTCCTTCTGGTACTTCTGTTATGTATATATTTGCATGCCCTTAAGGGTGTTCCTCCTTTCTCTTGGGCTCTGTTCATTTTTTTTTTTTCATTCTCTTCCTTTCTGTCCCTCAAATCACATAATATCTATTGATCTGTTCTGAAGATTTTTTCTTCTGCCAGTTTAAATCTACTGTTGTGGCCACTTGCTTATTGTATTTTTCAACTCCAGAATTTCCATTTGGTTCTTTTTTATATATATAATCTCAAGTCTTTATTGACATTCTTTATTTGATGAGACATTGTCATCATAGCTCCTTTACTTCTTCAGACATGGGTTCCTGTCATTCATTGATTGAATTTAAAATGACTCCTTTGAAGTCTTTGTTAAATCTGACATCTGGGCTTCTTCACGGCATTTATATTGCCTGCTCCCACCCTGTGTATAGATTATACTTTCTTCTTTCTTTGCCTGTCTCACTTTCTTATTATTGGAGACTGTACATTCTAGATAATGTAGCAGCTCTGGATAGAGATTCCCCTTCCCTACTCTGGGGCTTGATTTTGTTTGCTTGTTTGCTTATTTATTTGTTTCTTGGCCTGGCTTGACTATTGTCGTGAAGTCTGTGTCCCCAGCACTGTGAGGCCTCTCATCTTGGTCCTCAGAGGGCAGACACAGCCCTGGGCAGGTGCACAGTCACCCTGGAACAACAGTGGCTTTAGTGGGGGTTCTTTATGTCTCCCTGATCTCTCTGTTAAGCTGTCTGCCTCATTTGGCATCACACCCAGCTTTTAGGCTCCACTAATTGATGGCTGAGGGCTCTATTATTTTCAACAATGCCCTGGAGCATAGTCCATTCCAACTGATCTTGGGTAGGCTAGTTTTTAAAGGCCAGTCTTTGAGATTTGTCCTACTCCTCAAAGGGTCCTCATAACTGGGTATTTTCTTGGTTCTCTCTAGTAAACTAGCTGGCCTAGGCTTAGCCTGTTGCTCTCATAGAGCTACCAGCCTTCTCTTAAATGCATCCACGAAAATCTCTATTGTTTTCGAGAGGATACTCAGGCTTGAACTTGTCCATATCCTGATTCAAATGAAGTCAGTTTTTTGGGGGGAGAATTTTGGAGCAATCTGTTCTGGACTGCCACTCTCCATAGGCAAAAATCTCTGAGCCACTGCACAGGGCTCTGGGCAGTGGCTCAGAGCCTTTGGTCTTCTTGGCTTGCCTTTTCTAGCATGGAACTGCTTTCCTTCAAACAAGCTGCGGCAAAGATGACAGGACCCCAATATTCTAACCTTGTTGCACCTGGGGTGGAGCCTCTGCCTGATGGGTGGGAGCTGGGTGGAGGAAGGGAGTCACTGACCTCTCAGCCATACTCACCAGGAATTTTACCCCTGCAACTCAGAGTTGGAAGGGATGAGACATTCTGGCAGCTAGCCTATCCCCACCGGGAGACTGTATCCCTTGATTGGGAGCCAAGGGCAGAGGGAGCCCCATCTTCTTGGGAACACCCACCCAGTGTAGAGCTTCCCTTAGATTGAACTGGTGGAGTCGGGGGGGAATGGAGGGAGTAATGTATGGTTCAAGTGCCATAGATTCTGATTGTTCTTACTGAGTTGGTTCCCCCCCAAGATTAAGTGGGTGTTCTTGAATAAATGATACTTCTTCATTTACTGTATGTCCTTAGGACAATTTCCAGAGACTTGAAGTTGTTATTGTTGGTTTTCCTTTTAATTGTTTTCATCAGTTATGGCTGTTGTGCTGGGATACAGGTCCATGGGGCTCGTCATGCCACTGTTCCAGAAGTGGAACTCTTGAGACAGGCTATTCTTCACCTAGTTTAGGACCAGAGCAGTGAGAGAGGGGGAGGACTCCGTATCTGTCAGTGTAAGTGATGGGGACACAAATCTAATTATGCCATAAAAGGAAATGCACATGTGGTTAGAGGCACAACTGGCCCACAGGAAGCTGCCAAGGCTCTGTCTCTCCCTCTTTTTTAACTTGGCCTCTTCTGCAGAGACTTTCTCCTATCGGCTCTCTACATAAGCAGCCCCAGGCTCGTCCTGTGAGCTCACCAATCCAGGGAGGGAAGGTTTCATTTTCCTAGTGTCCAGATCTCACAGAGGGCACTTGCCTACCTCCTCCTGTACCAGTAACTACAGCCAAGCATCAGTGTAGGTTATGACCCAGCTGAGGCGGGTGGGGTGTGATCACACACCCTGGAGCCACAGGGGGTTAGGCAGGGCTCTTCCCAGCAGAAAGAGGGGTGCTGGTTTGGGAAGTTAACCAATGGCCTCTACTTGCCCCTTTAGAATATACTTACAGACACACACAGTTTTGCATACAACCGATTTTTCCCACGCTGTAAGTCTCTTCCATGTGTTCAGAACTTAAAAAAAAAGACCTTGTGAGAGTTGCAATTCTTTTAACTGCACTCTTCCTGCAAAAACGAATGGCCAGCCAGTTCCTGAAACGCTGAAATGAATTCAAGTTGCGCAAGTGAAACAAAAAGCAAATTTGAATCCCACCCAGAGGTAAACTTCTCCAAGAGGGCTGCGGTTGCTTGGTTTTAATAAATTGAAATTACAGAATGGCCTTTGACATGGCAATTTTCACATCATTTTGGACATCAAATTGATTTTGACTCTGTTTCGATGGCAATGAGGCTGAAGACTCTGACTCACGAAAGTGCAGGATAACAAACTGATCTTGCCTAGCTTTGCTGGATGAGGGAGGCCTCGCTGGGTTGGTTTTCCACCGGCGTGAAGTCATCTCTGGCAGTGTGTGCCTCCTGGAGGTTGTCTGGGGCAACAAGCACCAGCCACTGGCCCAGGGTCACACAGCCCGGGGGACGAGGGAAGTGCTGACACTGTCTTGCGGGGTCTCCAGGTGTTTGCACACAATCCTGATGGACACGGTGTCCTGACCCCGGAGCGGCCTGGCCTCCAGCTCTGGAAGGTTCTCTCCTCTCTTCCTTATTCTACATTCCAGTGTCTTCCTGGCCAAAGACTTCCACTGTTGTTCAGCAGCTTCCACGAAGGACTTGGATTTACTTCATTCATGTGGCTACGCCCATCTGCCAGCAAAACCAAGGCTCAGGCCAGCTCCTCTCCTTGAAGTTCTCCTGAGGTTTGGGTTTGCCTTCCTTCCCTAAACCTGACAACCCCTCCTGGACTGGGACAGGCTCATCAAGGTTGCCCTCCACGGGGTCCATCGAGTTCTGCCAGGAGAGTCCCAACTCCACATTCCACTTCCCTTTTGGGACAAAACCCTCAAGAGAGAGGGACCTCCAGCTCTGAATCTGAGAATATTTATGGGGCCATAGCAGTGACCAGGACTTGTGTGAGTGTCTGTCTTGGCTGTGTCTGACGGGGAGGAGCACACCCCTAGTGTCCCCATCCTCATGCACACCTGGCTCCTCTCCTTTCCCACCAGCTCTTGTCACCTTCTTGGCTCCTTTTACAGAAAAAATGCCCCCAAGAGGAATCACCATCTCCAGTTTCTCTTAGGAGAGTGGGAGGTTCTCTCTTACCCCCCTTAATCAGGCCTCTGCCCTCATTAGTCCTCCAAACCTGCCCTCCTCGAGGTCACTGGTGACTTCCATGTTGCCACATCTACTGGCTAGTGTTCAGTTCCCCTTGGTGGCCTGTGTCAGGATGGGTCCCTCCTGTTCCTGACATGGTTTGCAGGATACCTTGTTTTCCTGGGCTCTGACCCCCTTACTAGTGTTTGCTGCTCCTCCCCCTTCTCTCCCCACCCTGAGTGTTGGCGTCCCCTAGGGCTCCGTCATCCTTGGAGCTCTTCTTTTCTCCCTCCACACCCCACCTTGGTGATCTCATCCATCTTGTTGCTTTAGGCACCATCAAAATGCTGGCAGCTCCCAGATTTGTACTTCCAGCCCAGACTTTTCTCCCTTCCTCCACCGACTCCTAGTCCCTTTGCCTCCTTGACCCTGGGATGCCTAACACAAATATTGAACTCAGCGTGCCCCAAAGCGAACTCCTCATCTTACCTCCACCACTGCTGCACCCACCATCGCTGTGGATGGTGAACCTTGGCACAGCAGAGGTCTCGAGTTCTCACTGATTCCTCTCTCCCTCTCACATGCCATGGGCAACCTGTCAGGAGATCCGGGGCTTCCCTTTAAAAATCCACAAGAACCGACCACTGCGCGCCCACCTCAGGCCAAGTCGCCTTCCTCTGCCTGATGGCTGCGGTGGTCTCCTCTTGGGTCTCTGTGCACTCCCAATGTCCCCAGTGTGGCCGCAGGGCTGCACCCCCAGTGCCCCTGGTCTGTCCCCAGTGTAACCATGGAGATTTTCCTCTCAAACCCCTTTGTTGGCATATAACTCACATATCATATAAGTCACCCACTTAACGTGTACAGTCAGTGGCTTTTAAAATGTTCTCAGAGTTGTCCAACCATTACCACAGTCTGCACAGGACATTTTCATCACCCCCAGAAGACCCCTCATTTCTCCAGTTTCACCCTCTGTTCCTTCCTCCCCCAGCCCTAGGCAACCACGAACCTCCTTCCTGTCCCTGGATTTGCCTATTTCCTTGGCATCTCAGAGAGATGGAATCCTGCACTATGTGGTTCTCCATCAGTGATTCTTCAGTGTCTTCACTCAGATCATGTTTGTCCTCCGCTCAACACCCCACAGCAGCCCTACGTCAGTCATCTTAGGAGATGGCATCTTTGCAGTCTCCGAGGCGCTGCGCCATCTGGCCCTTTGCCGCCTTGTACCTGCTGCTTGCTCTTTAACAGCTGATCCGCTCACTCCGCCCTCCTGGCCTCTGGCCCCCATACTCCCGTGGCTCCTCCCTCACTTCTTCCAAGGCTTTGCTCACATGGCCCCTTTCAGTGAGATGTACCCCCAACCACTGGAGTATTTTGCGGTGGCCACAGCACTCCCTGTCTCCATGTCTTTCTTGCTCCCCAGGGCACTGGTGGTCACCCGGGCACTCTGCACATTACTTTGCCCCTAGGCAGGGAGTGGCATGCAGCCGGCGGGTGTGTCCTAGGAGCCGTCCAGGGCCCATAGGAGGCCCTCAGTCAGTGGCAGGGAGATGATCCGTGCGCACGAGCAGGCGACAGCTGGAACCCTGCTCTGTGGAGAGGTGTCGGCACATTCCGGGAAACTAGAGCTGCCCCCCACAACTCCTCCATTGGCTCCTTCAGGGCTTAAGAGACACATCCATGCACCCCCCCACCCCCCGCTGCCGTGTGGATGGAACTCTCTCAGCTGCTTCCAGGCCATGGGGCAGCCCTGCTCTTTCAGAGCCCATGCCTTTGCCAAGGTCTAAGAACAGGGCTCAGTGTGTACAGTGTTGTAGGATGGCCACGGCTTTTGTAGGAGGCACTCCCTGCTCTGGGTAACTCACCAGTGCTCCTTACACATGGACATCCACAAGAGCAGCCCATGCTCCACCACCTTTCAGGAGAGAGAGAGAGGTGGCAGCTTCTTTAGCTTTGTAGCTTTGTGCTTCCTCTCTCGGTACCTTGTGGGATGGGAAGCCCTAGGTGATTTCAGGGATGAGGGTAAGACCAGGGGATATGCTTGCTTCTTGCCTTGAGATTTTGCAGTTGAAGCCAGCACCTCCCCACAACCCCCCCTCCCCGGAACACAGAGTTCTAGAAGAGGCCCCAGATCAGGAAGCTCTTCCAGGCACTATCACACAGTGGCTCCAGTAATTGTCTATCGGCTGAGCTCAGACAGCTGCAGCCCCACTGCCTGCCATTGGGAAGCACCACTTAATTGATGTGATTGGGTTCAAAGGAACTAAAGGGATCTCAGAGAGGGAAAGTCTTTGCGAAAAGCCCTGTATCAGAGGTCCTGATGGCCTGTGCATGTCCCTGGCTTAAGGTCTCTGGCTTTGTCTGCATATTTTTCGCTGGGGTCTTAGGAACTCAATCACGGTCTAGAAGGGGGGATTCCCTAGCAGATTTGGCACTTAGATTACCTTTCTGTCCTCGTGGGAATCACCAGGACCATTGGGATTGGTGTCCATCTTCCCCAAGCACCTGGGGAAAGTGTTTGCCCTTTCTGTGCCCACAGAAAAGGGAGGGAATGTGGCCCCTGGGTCCAGAGTCTACAGCTTGGTGGGGGAGGGATAACCCGGAACCTACTTAGAGAGGGGATGCTAGGGAGTGGCAGGGGATACTGCTCAGTGCAGCTGCAACAGGAAGACAGCCGGGGCCAGAACTGGGGCCGGGTGGATATGGAGGTGACAGGAACAGGCCTGAGGCTTGAAGAGTTCTGAGAAGGGGCTGAGCCAGGTGAGGGGATGACCCATACCCCTCGGGTGATGAGGACTGTTGGAGCAATCCTCATGCAGGGGGGCCCATGGGGCCTGCTAGGAGCTCTGCAGGAGGCTCAGCAGTTCAGGTGGGGGTCTTGCAATAGAGAGGAGCAAATTGGTTGGCGTTAGTACTGGATTCTAACTTCAGTCTGGGAAGAAGTGGTCCACTCTTCTTCTGCCTCCCTCCCCACTCCCTTCCTTTTCCAAGGCAAGGCCCAACACAGGAACCCTTTCACTGGCTCCCGGGGAACAAGGCCCTTCCCCTGTGACCTAGAACCGTCTGCAGTGCCAGTCCTAGAACCTGAGACCAAGGGGCCAGGTAGGTGTCTTTAAGGCCCACCAGCCAGTTCTCTTTGGTGTCCATCTGATTTCCACTGGGCCTGGGCCTGGGCCTGGCACACTTAGGAAAACTCAGACACACATAAGTGGGCACTTGGTCCCGTGGGCACAAAGGATGTCTCAATTTTGCGAAACCTGAATGCCTCATGGTGTCCTGTGATATGGGGTAGGCTTGTTTTTTGGCTCTTTGGTTATTCCCTCATTCTGGCACACACAGACCTTCACCCTGAGCCAGATCGATGGCCCAAGGATGAATCCAAAACATGCTTTTCCTTCAGGAGTTCATGACTTTATAATCCCCGTGGTCCATGTTTTAACAAAGTACAGGCTGCTGTGAGAGTCTAGAAAAGAGAGTGATTAGAGTGACTTGCTCTGTGTGCAGGAGTGAGGAGCTGGGGTATGGAGCTGAGTTTGGGACTGTGCCAGAAAGAGCAAGTAGGAGCAAAGCAAGTAGTATTTTCGGGGACCTGCAGCTGCAGTTGCAGTGCAGGGACATTGGTGGGTCTCCTGGACAGGACACAAAAATGTGGGGTGATAGGCCTCTCAGCGGGTCCTGGCTGGTGAGGGATCACAGGGGATCACAGGGAGGCCTGGGTTAGTTTGGGCTCTGCTGCAGGGTCTGACATGCTGAGGTCCCTAAGGAGATTGCTTGGAGGTGATGAGGTCTGACCCCTCCACGGACCACGGAGAGGGATTGGATTTCAGGGAACAGGGTAGGAAGTGCCAGCATTTGATAACTCCCAGGATGTGGGGGGAAATAGATGGGTCATTGACATTTTCCAGGATTGGGGAAGGGAAAAGTGAGGAGTTTTTCTGGGGCTGTTGGCACGGAAGTGTCCCAGGATGCCCCAAGGAGAGTTGTGGGCAGCTGGGAGTGGTGGTGGTCTGGAGCCTGGAGGATGATGCAGGCTACAGAGGGGCAGATGTCTGCCAGCCCACGCATGGTCCCGGAGGGCAGGCAGCAGGTGTGGAAGGAGGAGGTAAGAGTGAGTGTGAAGCCCCAAGGATGCCCAGCCCTCCGTGGTGAGCAGACAGACTGGGGCGTGGGCGAGCTGGAGTCTGTTGGGCTCTGTCTTCTGTGGGGATCTGGCCTTGCTCACTTTCTGAGCATCTCCATGCACAGCTGGCAGATTTCCCCTGGGACTTTCCACCTGGGTGACGTGATGCAGTGTGTTCCGAATTCCCGGAAGAGCAGGGGTCAAGCCCCACGGTGTCAGGTCTGTGTGTAGGATGCCTGCTGGGGATGCCTCTGTGGCAGACAGCATGAGTGCAGTCTGGCCGCCCTGAGCCAGAGCAGAATTACTAGGAGGACAGCGTCAGTGGGGAGGCAGAAGCTGGGCTCGGGAAGGACCTGGAAGAGTCCCAGCAGCAAGAGGGGCTGGGCAGCTGTGAGTGGGCATTAATGATCCTGCAGCTTTTCTCCTGCCTCGCCTGGCTCAGGGACCCCACCCAGCAAGGGAGGGGCTGATTGGTTAGAAGAGGGCTCTGTGCACATGAGGGACAGGGATTGCTGGGAATGGAGTAGGGGAGCTGCTCCAGGAAGGGGGACCCTGGGCACTGGGTATTCGCCCTCTACCTTGGTGCCTGTTTTTTTCCCCCTGCTCAGCCCCAGGAGTCTGTGGACAAGACATGTGTGCATACATATGTGTGTGTGCACATGTGGGTGCCTGAGCAGACTAACCCACAGACTTAGCTGTGCAAGAGAGGCCTGGCTTACTTTCATTTTTGGAGAGCCCCACTGTATTTAAAAATGCAGGGGTGCTGCACAGGTATGCGAGTCACGGTACATTTCATGTATGCATGTGAGATAAAGGTAGTCTCACACCAGACAGAAACACGAGGCATCAGCACCTGCCACGTCCACAGTCTCCGACAGGAGGGGGCTCCCAAGATGGACCCGACTTCCCACTCCACACCTCGCCTGCTCTGTTCACCTGTATGCACAGTCTCCTGGAGCATAATGTCAAAAGTACGTCCCTGATCTAGATTGAAGGCCTGGTCTCCCTCTGGCCTCTGCAGGGGCAGGCCATGGAGTATGTACATGGAATGACCCCCTCCAGACCTGCACATACTTGTCACAGCTGGACCCAGGGGAACATTTTGGGGCCAACACCCCTTGAGCACCCAGGGCTAGGTGAGCACCTGCTGTACCTGCTGGCCTGGCGAGGGCCAGGCTAGACTTTCTAGTCATTCTACCTGCCCGCCTGCCTGCCTACTCTACCACCGGCCCGCCCACAGGGACCTCCTTCTGCGCTAAGCCACTTAATCCTGCAATGTATTTCCTCTGACAGCCCAGGCCATCGATTGGGACTCTCAGAGGTTTGATTACAGTGCTTTCTAACAAAGTCAAAAGCAAATTTCCATGGGGGGTTTATAGTTAAGTAATTGCAGTGCTCAGTGTTGTGTGCCACAGCGCAGGAATGTACGGGATAGGGATGTCAAGAGAAAAGGTCAGAAAACTAAGTAAGGAAGAACGAAGGTGAGCCTTAGTGAGGCTGGGTGGCCGTGGGAAGCTCCCAGCAACCTGGAGAGAGTGAGAAAGGGGAGTTGTACAAGTGAGCCATTTCACGTTTAATTACAATTTCTCATAAAGTACTTAGAGAGTGAGGGTGCACTCTGAACTTGAACAATTAACGTAATTAAACATTCATGGTGCCTGTGGACCATTTCCTGCCTGGGGATGTCTTTGGAAGCAGAAGTGATTCTTTCTTCTTGGAGGTGATTTCAAGAGCAGCCAGGAACAGGCGTTTCTTAGAGGGCTAGGCCTTGGGGGATGTGTCCCTGAGCTGCAGGCAAAGGCAAGACCTCTCAAAAGAGTTTTTGCTTGGAGCAGCTGGAGGCCCAGGCAAGGGGGCAAGAAGCAGGGGTCTAGTGTTTGTGGCCTATGAATCTCTGACCATCGCCTCCTTTCCCTTGAGTCTCTGGCTAGGCCCTGAAGGCCCCCTCGTTTTTCTTGAGCTTCCTCTGTTTTATGTGCACTGAATACATATCCTGTGGGTCCCTGTGCCTATTTTGCAGACAGGGAAACTGAGGCCCAGCGAGGGAGAGTGGCTTGGCCATGTCTCACCTGGGAAGTGGCCTTGCTGGAATCAGAACCCAGAGTGCCTCTCAGGTGCCGGTGGAGAGCCGGGGATTTTGCTGGACTGGCCAAGCTTATCCAGGGTCAGCACTCACCACTGAGGTTTCCATCCAGTCTTCGCATTCGTCTTGGAAGGGGTCTGAGGATTTCTGGTTGGATGGTTGAAAACAGTGAACGAGGTGACAAGGGTGAAGGCACCGCCCCTGGGGCGCTCCTTTGGGTGCTCAGAATTGGACTGGCAGGGTGGTGAATGCCAGCTAGGTTTAGCTGTTTGGGATCATGCTGGTGCCAAGGGCAGGGCCGGCAGACCCAGACATGTCTGGGAGGTACTCCAGCTGTGGGCACGTTTGCTGCTCTGGGAGGCATCAGACAGACACATGCAAGGCAGTGGCCACCCTGGGTCGAGAGCCAGGTCCTGGGCAGGGACTTCTCCCATCCCACACCTAGGCTGACCTTACAGTGGGAGGCTGGAGGGACCCCTAGGCCATCCTGCTGGAGGCCTTGAGCTATGGTGAGGGGGGCCCCATCCAGCCTCCCTGGCTGGACAGGACAGAACAGAACAGCAGAGATTCCAGGGAGTGGGGAGGTATCAAGAATGATGCTCATAACTTTCTGTTCACCTGTTTGCAGTTGTTTTGATGTCCTTCCCCTTATGCATCCCAGAAGGCAAACCCCAAGGCTCCCATTAATCTCATACACCCAGGACCCCTAGACTACCCTCTATGCCCCAGATACCTCGTACCTGAGTGCCTCAGGGATGTCTGTCTTTGGAGTCCCCACAGCAGCATCAGACCCAACATGCCCCAGTAGGCCTCCCCCATGGGGTCTCTCCTGAGGCAAGGGGCTTCCCAGGGTGATGGGGTGCCTGGCTCAGCCCCCCAACTTCCTACATCTCCACAGTGCTGTTCCCCCCCCCCCTTCTGCCACCTAACCCCTTCCCCACAGAAATGGGGGCTGGCCTGAAGAATAGACTGAGTCGCATCTCTCACACTGTCCTCAATATGAGGATCTTCCACATGGTGTGGGCTCCAGTGGCCTCTGCCCCGACCTCATCGCCCCTCTGTGCCACACCCCACTTGTGGCTCCCTCGCTCATTTCTGTCAACATGTGCCCCTGATTCACACATTTGTATTTTGACAATCTGGCACAAGTATTTCTTTTATTAAATAATAAAAGGGAATCTTTTATTGGGAATCTTTTCATACCTGTAAAAGCCACTTGGTTTTCTTTTTTGAGGACTGTCCATTTATACCATTGCCCATTTTCCTTTGGAATTGTTGGGCTGTTTCTTGTTGATTTGAAGGAGCACTTTACATATTAAGGACATGTCCTCTGTGTGCACATAATGTTTGGAGGGCTTGTGGCTGTATGTAGGACTGGGACAAGACCCTCGAGATAGGAGGAGCCTGGGGTACACTGTTTGTTGCTGTGTTCATTGGGTCTCCATATGAGGATCCCATACCCTCATACCCACTAGCAGCTGGCTTCTAGAAGAAAGGGACACAGGTAAACAGTGGGTATGAGCAGCGGCTGTGGAGTTTCAGCTCTTGTGGGGCTGCGGACAGGGGACTTGCACTGGTTTGTCAGGACCAGATGGTCCCACAGGCTCCCCAGGAAGGTAGGAGGACGGTGCTTGGGTAATGGGAGTGCTGAGCAGGGTGTCAAGGTTGTAGACTGACCTGGCAAACCCTTGGCCTGGTTTTATCAAGCAGTCCGGCGCTTCCATTATTACAGAATTGCTTCTCACTATCTGAAGATCAGAGACTTCACATGCAAATCCAGAGTTTGGACTTCTTTACAAAGATAAGTCCCAACAACATGGACCCACACCCTCCTAGACAGTGCTGCCCACCCAAACTCTCCAGCATGCCAGGGGCCTACCATGGCCTGGTGGCCCTGGCCCAAGGCCACATTCCCACATGGCCTTTTCTTATGGAAGTGAAGAACAGAAAAATAAAAGGTAATCCAAGAGGCCCTCATGTTTCAAGAAAAAAATGGGGGAGAACATTTTTTTTTTCTGGAAAGGTAGCCCATTTCCCAATGTTTCACAGTAAACCAGGTCAGGGAGAGAAAGGGGAGGACATCATGAAACACACCCAGCCTCCCCACCTGTCTCTGCGGCCACAAGTCCATGCACTTGGCACCATAGGCACCCTGAGGGCCACGGAGGCCCCAGGGAGGGTTGCTTTGGCAGCACACTAGGCCTGGGCTCAGACCCCAGGGCACAGTGTCATGTGACACCTGTGGATCCGGGGTGGGGTGCCGGCAGCCACAGCAAAAGCCCTCCCAGTGGGAGAGAGAGAGGAGAGTAGCAGCAGCCAGACCCCCTGGCTGCCTTAGTGCACCGCCCCTGTAAGGGATGGCCGGGAAAGCAGCCACTGTGCCTTCTTGAGTGTCTGCCTGTAACTGCTCCTGCCAGGAAAGTGCTCACCGTGGCTGCTTCCATGCCTCTAGTCTCCCCCTACCCTCCCAGCCTCAGTCTGCACAAGGATAACAGCTGCTTTCTGCTCACCAACAGGTGGTTTGGGCCCCCATTTACTGATTCATTTTGTCAAGCCCCATGTGGGTGACTGGGGACCTGGAGCAGAGCCAAAAGTGTCCTCGATCTTCCAGGAATTCATGGTAGAGGGTGTGAGTTTGTGAGCATGGATGTGTGAGCGTGACCATGAGCGTGGGTTTAAGTGTGCATCTGTGCGTGCCAGTTTGAGTGTGTGCGTGAGCAAGTCAGCAAGTTTGTGATAGTGACATCGCACAGATTGCTGTCATGGGGGTCATGCGGTGTGGGGCCTTGCAGATGGTTGGTACTGACATACTTCATGAGCAAATGAGTGAGTGAGTGAATGGATGGAAACAAAGGGTTTGAGGGCAGGGAAAGAATGACTGACTTGGCCTGGTGGAGGGGGCAGGTGATCAAGAATAGTCCCAAACAGGAGGAAGGTTGGGGATGGACTTTGAAGGGGCAGGACTCGCCAGGCAGACAGCGGTTGGTTGGCAGGTGGGGGGTGGGGGGCATGGAGGCTGGTCCTGCCCCACAGAGCAGTGTGCAGAGGCCTCAGCTGGGAGAGAAGCCAGCAGGCAAGGCAGGCAGCAGGGACCGGGTCTGGGTCATGCAGGGTCTTACTGTCTGACTTGGTGGTGCAGGAGATGGGAGCAGCAAGCCCCAACCGCACGAGTTCCCAGGTGTCCGGGTGTCCTGTGTGCATAGCAGTGGTGGCAGCCCCAGAGCCCTCACTGGGCCTGGGAGGAGCTCTGCAGTCCATGAGCTGTCGAGTCTAGACCCAGAGCAGCGACTCATCCACTCTGTGTCTCAGTGCACACCTGGCTGAGTCCCATCTGCTTCAAACCCAGGAAAGAAAACCCCAGACCTTTTAAAGCAGAATGTGATGATTTTTGTTGTCCCTCCCTACCTAGCTGCTTGGTCTGTCCTCTGGAGCCTTTGGGCTGTCCAGAACGGCTTGGGGTCTGGTGAGCTGGCTCTGTGCCATCCTGTCTGCAGCAAGGGCAGCCCTCGGGTAGCCATGGGGTCCATGCTTGGAGTGCACCCCAACCCCCCCAATTTGTTAGGAAAGGCCCGTGTGAGGCTGTGTCACGGATTAAATTTACAGTGCTCAGCACTTGCTCTGATTTCTCATTTCCTCTCCTCTCTAAATGGGGCTGATCAAATTAAGCCCTGTCAACACCGAGGGCTGACAGGAGGCTAGTGCTGTGTGGTGAATGTAGCGAGTGTGCCTTGGTGGCCACTGTGGAAGCATGGCAGCTCCACACCTCTGGGGAGCAGGGGACCCCCTTCCCTCCTCAGTGCCTGCAGGCTGTAGCCTTTCAAGGCAGGAAGGATCATGGGAGAGGGACATGTGGGGTCCACCAGGGCTAGTCGGTGTACCCCCAGGACACCAGCCCCCACACTTCTGAGCCCAGTGAGCTCACATAAGAAGACAAACAGGATGAAACACCATTATCTGCGGGCCTGGATGATGTGCCGGGGTTGGGGGGCAGGTGCCTCTATGTGCCAGCCATCTCGTCTGTGCCTTGGGTCCAAAAAGGGAGGTTCACAGCAGGCTCCTCCCATGCCTCCTCCCTGTGGAAAACAGAAAGGCCAGAAACACAGTGAGGAAGGCAGGGCCTGCCTGACATTCCCTGGGAGACAGGGCAGGGGGGATGGGGGCGCTCTGGGCTCCCAGACCCAGCAGGACTTGGCAGAGGACTCTGGAAGAGGAATCCCTCCCCCATGGAGCTCTTGCGCTGCTCCAAGGTGTCCACCCTGCCAGTGTCCCCTGCCCACTCCGCAGACCATCAGTCAAGACGCAGTTCCCTCAAGGCCGACCCACTGCACCCCTTTGCGCCCCTGCATCAGTGGAGAGGGCCAGGGACACTCACTTCTCCTTTAGCAGGCTCTGGACAGGGACAGACATGAGGAGCAGTGGTCGGTCAGTGGGCCATCTCTCCTGGTAGAAATCCTGCCCCCTTCAACTTGCCCCATGAGGAGTCTTTGGGATCTTCCAGTCTGTGTTCCTGTGTGTCCACTGCCAGATGTTAATAAGTGCAAGGGCCCTGTGCGTGTTCACCTCCCAGGGCACATGCTTGTGAGCAGAGTTCTATGTGAAGGTGAAGGATACCCCCAGCCCCTGGAGCCAGGCAGGCCACCGGTGTGCACAGTGGCCCTGAAAATGGACCCTCTGTGTCTCCCTCCTACTGTCAGCATGTTACGTAGAGCATCTACAGTTCCAGCTCATAGCAAGACACCAGCAACACAAGGCTTGAGTCCTGTGGGGTGCTGAGCCAGCTGAGACACTCTCGCTTCTCCGGGTCCTTGTTAGAGCCCAACACCTTGGGGCTGAAAGTGGACAGGATGAGACAGAACAGGGGTCTGCAGGCTCATGGTGCTGTGGATCTGTGATGAGGTCCCCAGCTTGGTGGGGGCCTCCTGACCCTTAGAGCAGCCTGTTAGCTACTGGTCCCCAGTGCAGCTAGCTCTGATTGGCCCCATCTGAGGCCTGTGCAGTGGGCTGAGCTGGATGCTGGAGTCAGACATCTTCCCCACCGCCCCATGCTACCGTGAGGCCATGGGTTTGAGTGTGACCCTCTCAATCGTGCTCCTCCATCTGCATCAGAAAGAGTCCCTTCCTGACCCAAGGGCCTGCTGCGAAGAATAAACAGGGATGTCCGTAAAACCCTGGCGTTCCCTGTTGCTGATGCCTTCTTCGTTGTCAGCAGTGGGGGCCTTTCCCCATCCAGCTGCTGATGAAGGTGTCTGGAGAAGTCTTTCTTTTAAGAGGGTGGCTGGTTGGTACCTCGTGGCCCACTGTCTACTGCCACCCTGAGTTCTGGAGTCAGCTGGGAGGAACCACAGATCTTGGCCCCATCCCCTCCATGTGATTGGCCCTGGAGGGGGAGCAGGGGGTGGTGCAGGGAGTGGTGGGGGAGCAGGGGACCATCCCGGGGCTGAGGGAGGCAGCTGTGATTTCCTGCATCTCGATCACGGTCTGGCCTGAGAGGGCCTCTGGTGGGGCTGGCCAGCATCGCACCCCTCCTGCATGTGTGTTGGCACCAAGCCCCCCCAAAGCACTAGGTCCCCTCCCTGCTTCATTCTCACCCAGTCCGCGTGACATGAGGCTCCACACAGGGATCTGAGGTTGGCAGCTGAAGAGAAATGCCTTGGAACTTGGTTTTGAAGAGTCTGAAGACCAATGAGGAGCTGGTTCCTGGGGAGGCGTGAGTTAGGGCCAAGGCAGAGGGGGTGGGGGCAGGTGCCAGGGACCTTGAGGGTGAGGAGGGAGCGGACTTTGTGGGTCGGGGAGAAGCAGTCCTCCCCTTGCCTGGGGCCTGGGTGCATGTAGTGTCATGGCCTGAGGTGGGGGGTGCCGCTGGAGGTGTGGGTGTGGGTGGTGGAGGTGCCTGGAATTCTGGGGGGGGGTGCGGCTGAGGGCCTTCCTGGGAGTGATGCCCAGGAGGCTGCCGGATGTCCAAATCCAGGGCTCAGGAGCGTGAAGGGAGCTGGTGATGGGATTTCCCTGCTTCTGATGTGCTTGTACAAGAGATGCATGGGGGTGGGGGTGCAGGCGCCAGGCCCGTGGCCCCCTCATTGACCATCAGCATCCCACTCGCCAGCCTCCCACTCTCCCACTTCTCCCACATTGAAAATGAAATCCCGGGGAATCCTCCCTTCTGTTGGGACCTGTGGGTGTCTGTGTTTTGTTCTGAAGTTCACAGTAAATATTTTCATTAAGCGATTTGCCAGTCTCTCCATTGTATCCTGCCATCTGGCCGCTGTGTGCTGGGTAGCAGCGGTGAGGAGGGAACTTAGGGTTAGCTCCTCTTCCCTTGGCTGAGTGCCCACAGAGAGGATGTTCAGTGCCGTGGACACTCCAGCTGGTCTCACAGACCTGCCCTGCAGTGGCTGTGCACAGGAGCTTGCCAGGGCAGTAGGCTTTCAGTTCCTGGACCCCAGGGACCTGATTGCTGAAGGAGCCCTTGTACACCCCTGGGGGTAGATGGGTTTCTGGGGCTGATAGGAGGGTAGTGTGGGGTGAGCGGGCAGGTATGGAGGAGCTGAGGCCTTGTGGCTGGGATACAGAGCTGAGATGGGGGTGCTTGGGGCCCTCTGTATGAAGGCTGCAGATGGTGGGCCCCTCGAGCTGGGGCCTGCGGGTGTTTGTGGCAGGAGAGCTGGACTAGTGCTCTTGTTTTGGTCCTGGTGCTGCTACAGGGCTCCTGGGAGGGGCTTAGGGCTCCTGGTCATTGAGCATGGCCCTGTTGGCTTGGACCCGACCTCATTTATCTCAACACCTCTGCCAGAGCCCCATACATCTGGCAGGTCCTCTCACTTCCCAAGGACACATATCTATGGGGGCCAAACCAGAGCTTGACCCCTTTCCCCTGGCTACATACCTTAAATCCACAGTGGACTTTCCCTGTCCCTACTCTGTCTGCACTGGGCTCTCTCCAAATGGAAGAGGTGCAACAGAGTGACACCATTTGATGCTAATCGTCTGAAGGCGTATGGCTACAAATCAGTGGTGTCTGGCTTACTTTTGACAGTGCATGTGATTATACATGTGTGTGTAGGGTGGTACCTTTTAGGATTTTTGTGGCTACAAGAGACAGAAACCCAAATGAACTGTCTCAGAGCTAGAAAACCTAGGAATGTGACAGCTTCAGGCATGGCTGGATTCAGGAACTAAATGGTGTCATCTGTTCTCTTCATTTCTGCTTGGCATCAGGATTCACTGGCTTGCCTGGGCCGTGTGGGTATTTCTGGGGTAGGGGCTCCATGGGTTTGGCTCCCCCTGAGCCATGTGACCTGGGAGTGGCAAGGGTGGTTCATCAAAGGGAAATCAAGGAGCAATACCAAAAGGAGAAGCAGATTGTTGTGTGGTTCAATGCAGGCCGCTCCATAATCTCCAGCCGGGCAGCTGGGTGCCAGGCAAGCCCGGATATTCCATGTTCACCACCGAGGAGCCTCCGCTGCCCCATACCCTGGGAGGGCACATTCTGGGGATAGTCCCTGATGGAGAAGCCAAGAGAAATTTCTTTTCCCTTCTCTGGAGCTCTCATTTCTGACCTGAAACTCCACAAAAGTAAGCAGGCCGGGGACTTGAGACAATTTATGGACCTTCCAGCTCTTGTCTCTGAGAGTCCTAAGCAGCTGTTACAGATGCAGCCCTGATGAAGGAGCACTGAGGGGCTGGCTCAGCCCCAGGGGCCCCTCCCATGCCTCCCCTCCACCTCAAGTCATAAAAAAGACACTGGATGAGCTGTGCCTGCTGGCATTGCAAAAAATTAATTCCGATTTGGTCATAAAGTTATAAAGGGCTGGGATAAAATAATCCTAATGAGTCTCTTTTAATAAAGCTCACCAGTGGGGCCCTGTGCTGATGGTCCCCTCGGGGCTGAGCCTGCTTTCTGCTTCCCAGAGCCTCCAAAGAGCTTGCCTGCTTCCAAGCAGGCCTTTTGCCATGTCCTGATTATGCATCTACATAAACATATTTTATCTTAATGATCATCTTCAGGGGAATTTGCAGTTATGGAGGGCTTGTCTTGAGGTTGTTAATAAATGGGGGGGATGACTTTCCTCCCGATGACCTCCCCTTGGTAGGGGCTCCAGCATGCTCCTTGGGGCTCCAGGCTGCAGGTGCCCAGGACTCTGGTCCCCTGGGCCTGGCCTGCCATTCATGCTAGGGCCTGGTGTTTGCAGCAGGAGGGCCTTGGTCTACCTCTGCAAGTGTCACTCTCTGCTTATTCAGAACACTGCCTATAGTTCTCCTCATCGAGATTTGGGCTTTGGGAGCTCCTGAGCACTGGGAAGGGAGAGATACTGTTCTCATCCATGTGCCTAATGGATGGGCAGCAGCAGACCCCCCCAGTGAGCTTGTCCACCGCCTGTGTGCTTGCCGAGCAGAGGCCGGGGCAATTATGGGGGGGACCTGGACCACACACTGGCCTTGGCCTTGGAGTCCAGAGGCTGCCCAGCACGGAGATCATAAAAAAAGCATTTAGCTGAATTTTCTTCTGGCACTTCTGGGACTTCATTTTCAATCTCCCGGTCCATCAGTCCACCTGGAATTTGTTTTTGCTTACGATCTGAGGCCAAGATTTGATCTTTTCCTCCATCTATGACCAGTTGTCCCAACATCTTAAAAAAAAGAAACCACCTCTCTGCACAACAGGCTTGTTCCCCTCTCCTCACCTACTTGCAGGGAGTGACCATTCTAAGGTGGTCATAGAGTATCCCTCAGTCATTGTGTATTTTTGCAAAATCCTTGCTTGAGTATGGGTGTGTCTAACTGGCCTGAATGGTGCTGCATTGCACATCTCGCTGTTTCTTACGTTCTGCACTTGGTACTCTCTTTCCAGGCCCCTCTGTCGTGTCTGTGTGCCAAACTTCTGATCTCTGCATAGCACTGTGTGGCATGCACCTGCCACATTCTGTCCCTTCTCTTGCCCTCTGATGACAGCCAGGTTGCCTCAAACTCCCCAAAACCTGCCCAAGCATTCCTTCCTTAAGGACTTCAAGAGGCATGCCCGTCTGCATGTGAAAAATGGCCCACAGGGCAATGGTTGCTCCAAGGAGGGGCCTGGGATATCCTATAGCTATCCTGTGTCATTATGTCACAGACAAGAGTGAAGTTACTGGCCGCCAGGGCCTCTTACACATAATTGACTGAATGGTACCAGAATGTCCACGCCTGCTCCACTCCCACCAGTTACCAACCCTGGCTTTCAAACTGCTACCCTGTTATTTACTAGTGTTGTTTACTATTTTATTTTTTTGATCGGCTGCTTATAGTTTGCATATAAATGAATATCAAGAGTGATTAATATTACAAAAGAGGCAAGCACACGCCAGCTGTGCAAGGACAGGGCAGCACTGCCTCCGCTGATGGAGGCTCTAAGAGGAAGTGAGAATGGTCTCTGGGTCATGATCTGACTTCCCCTTCCCTGGGAGCTGACAAGTCCCCTTCTGGGGAAGTTGCAAACAAGGTCACCAGTGAGGCTTGGGCAATATGGGGCTCTTCACACTGGGGTGCTTAGCAAGAATGAGGTGTGGACCGGGCACTGGACATGCGGCAGAAGTATGGCCAGAGGGAAGGGGCTGCCTCCCACTCTCAGAGAAAAGCTGAGAACTTCTGTGAGGGACACGCATGCGCTCAGCAGAGCATCGGGGAGAGACCCTCAGGAGCACGTGGTCAAGACAAGCCAAGTCCTCATGAGAATCTGGGCCAAGCCTTCCTGGGCGTTCTGTCCTTGGTTTAAGAAGATGGCCTGGGGGCGCCTGGGTGTCTCACTGGGTTAAAGCCTCTGCCTTTGGCCCATGATCTCAGGGTCCTGGGATCAAGCCCCAGGTCGGGCTCTCTGCTCAGCAGGGAGCCTGCTTTCTCCTCTCTCTCTGTCTGCCTCTCTGTGTACTTGTGATCTCTCTCTCTCTCTCTCTCTCTCTGTGTCAAATAAATAAATAAAATCTTAAAAAAAAAGATGGCCTGATGGAAGTGGGGGGTAAGGGGGGGCTCTTCGTGATACCCGGCTGTCTCTGGGGTCACACTGCTGCGGTATGGCTCAGCTCTCTCCACATCTATTGCATTGCTGCTGTCCTGGGAGCACTCCGTCATCCTCTAAGGGATTCCCTCCTTATCGCCTGTGTTGGGTCTCCTGTTTCCCATCTTCCATTTCCTTAAAGGAGGGCATCTTTCAGTAGCTTCTTGAGAAAGGGTGCCGGACAGATAACGCTTTAGAGAACTTACGTGTCTGGAAATGTGTTTATTCTACTTTCTTTTCTTTTCTTATCTTTTTTTTTTAAGATTTTTATTTATTTATTTGACAGACAAAGATCACAAGTAAGCAGAGAGAGAGGTAGGGGAAGCAGGCTCCCTGCCAAGCAGAGAGCCTGATGCGGGGCTCGATCCCAGGACCCTGAGATCATGACCTGAGCCGAAGGCAGAGGCTTTAACCCACTGAACCACTCAGGTGCCCCCTATTCTACTTTCTTGATGGAGAATTTGTGTGAGTATAGGATTCTAGTTGGGAAATAGTCTTGCTTCAGATTTTCTAAGGCTTTGTGCTATTGTGTTCCTCTTTGAATTTGGGGAAGTCTGAACCCATTCTGATCCCAGTGCTCTTTGTGCCCCCTGTAACTGCCTCCCCCAGTCACTTCCCATTCTCTGTGACAGTATGCAGAATCTTCTCTGTGTTCTGGAATACCATGACTGTGAGCCACAGTGCCAGTCTACTTTGATCTGTGGTGTTGGGTACTAGCTGGGCCCTTACACCTCCCCATTGTGAGATTTCTTGAATTATTTCATTACTTCTTTCCCCTCTCTGTTTTCCCCTTTCTGTCTTTATGAAGCTTCTTTTGTATGGATGATCTACCTCTAGTCTAGTCCTCTATTTTTTGGACTTTTTTCCTTGATTATTTAACTCTCTGTCTCATTGTTTTACCAGCCAGGGGATTTCTCAACTTTACCTTCCACTCCTTCTACTGAGTTTATCATTTCTGCTGAAATGATCTCAAAGGACCCTTTTTATTGTTCCCATCCTGTCCTTGTTTAATGGATGTAACATCTTCTCCTAGCTCTCTTCTCAGAGGTTACCTATGGTAGACTCCCCCCCCCTCCCCATCTTCCTGTAGGTCTCTTTTCCCTCCACTTTTCCTCCTGTTGAGTTGTTTGCTTCATCTTGGCCTCTGTCTGCCACATCTGGGGCTTCCCGCAGGAGACCTGGTGATCCCTGGCCATCCATTCACATGTAAAGTTGGGCAACAAAGGAAGTGAGTGGGAGCTTGATGGATGTAGGCACAGTGAACCATGGACCACTATACTACCTTTCAGTTTTTGATTGACTAGATTCCCTAGAGAAGACCCCTTGCAGTGTCCTGCTTGGACAGGAAAGGCCTGACCTCCCGAATTCTGGGGGTGAATTGTGGAAGGGGGCTAGTGCCTCAATATTGATTTGGTCCTCCTGGTTTTCATTTGGTGCCTCTGCTTTCAACCACACCTGGTGCCTGCAGCCCAGAGACAACTTCTTTTCCACCTTTCCGAGAGAAGGAGCTCCCAGACTGATGCCAGTGTTAGTTATCAGGGCTGTTCCTCGGGCACGGTGTATGGGCAGGGGATTTGGCCTCAGCCACCAACTAGTCCTTTTTATTTCAATCCGCCCTTCACTCCCACATCCAGAAGTGCTTGGTGCCTGTGGTGAATTTTATGACACAGACTAGAAGAGTCTCTTAATTCTCCTCATTGCCAGCTTGGGATTCAGCTTTCTCAGATATACGAAGTCCATTACTATGAGACCATCTGCTTTCCAGCCTCCAACAGTTCTGTTAGTTTTTCCTCAGCTGCTCTCCTTGTCCTTGTAGCCTTGTGATTAAAAAAAAAAATCACTTTACCAAAGTTGTAATGGGGTTCTAGGAAGGAGCTAAATTGGATGCATATTTTCAGTCTCTCATCTTACCCAGAAGTCCCTCCTATGCTTGGATCTGTGTTGGGACTTTGGATTCAGTAACATTTTTAAAAAAGATTTTTATTTATTTGACAGAGAGAAAGAGAGTGAGCACAAGTGGAGAGGAGGGCCAGAGGGAGAGGGAGAAGCAGGCTAAACAGGGAGCCTGATGTGGGGCTCTGACATGGTTCCTGAGCCAAAGGCAGGTGCTTAACCAACTGAGCCACCCAGGCATCCCATGCATTTAGTACCATTGATCTATCTCTCCTGACACCAGTGTCACTATGTACTACCTAATGTTTTATGATATTAAACATGTTAACATATTAAACATACAAACTGTGAACATACTTTGTAATGTGTTCAGTTAATTTAAAAGGGAAGCATGTCCCCATTGTTACTATTTTTCAAGATCTTCAAGATTTTTCTGGCTCTTCTCTCATATAATCTTCCAGTTACATCTTGAGAGTAATGTTGTTGGGTTTTCATAATCCCTTGGTGGAGATCATGTTGAATTTGTAGATTGATTTGGAGGAGAATCACCTTGATTATTTTGATGAGTTTTCATAATTCTTTGATGGAGATTATGTTAAATTTGTACACGGATTTGGAGAATCAACTTGCCATCCAGGATTGCATTGTTGTGTCTCCATTTATTGAGGTCTTCCTTTGTCCTTTTGGAGAGTCATAGACTATGTCATGCTACTCTTTGTGTGGTCTTTATTATACATTTGTTCTTTTTGTTTATTTCTAGGTATTTCATGGGGTTTGTTGCTATTGTTGGTAAGCCCTTTCCCCCATTCTGTTTCCTAGCTAGAAAGAAAGGTATTGGGCCTTTACATACCTATTGCACATCAGATGAGAAGCATCTCTTCCCTGTAGGCTTGGTAAAAACTCCTGTAAAGCCTTCTGGGCTTTTCTTTGACTACTTTCTCAATTTTTTTCTAAGATTTATTCTGGTTTCCTAAACTGAGCCGGTGATTAGAATTTCTATCCTTTGTGTACTCTAGGCTTATTAAAACTGTATCTTTAATTTCTGGTGTTTGGGATTTGAGGCCATTTCCTCTTTTTTTCTCTCCGATTTTATCTTGTGGTGGTGACTGTGGACTTGATTTTTGAGTTTTCTTGCTGTCCTAATACATAGTCACATTTGGACTTGTCCCGTGTGTGCTTGGGAAGGGCACGTTTTCAGGTTGCTGGGCTTAAGCATGAGGCCATCTCAGTCATGTAGATCCCCGACAGCCACCTGATGTTTAATCTAATTCAGCTATTGTTTTCTGGAATAAATGTATAAAAATGCACCCAGAACTGCAGTTTGTCTCTTTTTCCTTAGGAAACAGGCTGAAGCTTTGTTAGGTGCATAAAGTTTCCTACCTTTTATATCTTTTCAATGCGTTTGTCCAGTGCGTTTGATGGGTTTGTCCTGTTAATGCCTTGGATTATATTTTATCTCATAAATATCATTAGGCCTGCTTTTTTGTTATTGTTATTGTTGGCAATTACATGGTACCCCTCTCATTGCCCCCTTCGTCTTAACTCCCCCTGGGCTGTTTTATCTTAGCTTTGCTGTGTGTGAGTAATTTAGAGCTGGATTTTGCTCCAGCTCCTGCCCCTCTGCCTGTCACCTCACCTTTGCTCCTGCTGCCCCCACCCTGTCTGGCCTCCCTGGCTGCTCCTGCCTCTCCTTTGAACCCTGCTGCAGGGTGCTGGGCTCCTTCCCATTGCCTCTCTGCCCTGGCTCCTTTCCCTCCCAGCCCTGCCTCGACTTGACGGGCACTTGGGAAACAGGCACACAAGACCCCATGGCCCCTGTCTGGGGGCCTCTCTCTGAGGTGGGAGAGGCCCTTAACACCCAAGCAGATTCACAAATGAGATTAGAACCGCAAATGATGGGGTGTTCTGTGAAGGAAAAAACAAGATGCTGTCAGTGAGACATTGGGGGAGGGGAGAGCCTAGTTTAATTAGGATGAAATATGCCTCGTTCCCCTGAGGAGGTGACATTTCAGTTGATACCTGAAAGATGAGAGGGAGCGGGTCCAGTGAGAAATGAGGGGACAATGATTCCACAAGTAGGGGACAGCAGTCTTGTCTTGTCACTGATAAGTGTCATCTGATGGCTCTGTGCACCCCATCCCCCCAGAGACATGCGAGCTGGGGGAGGCAGATGAGGGCCACACGTGGCCAGCGCTGGAGGGCCACGGACCTCCTCCCCTCTGAGCCTTTTGAGGGGCTCCTGCTGGGCCTGGTGGGGAGTGCTCAGTTTGGGGAGTAGCCACAGCCACGGGACGCACAGCCCAGGTGAATAGGTCAGTGTGGCACAGTCTTGGCTGTGGGATTTGTGAACACACAAAAAACCCTTGAACCTTACAGAATCAGCATCTGCCCAACAATGCTCCTGAGGCCTTTGCAGGCCCGAGGGGGCTCTCTTCTCCAGGCTAAACATTTCTGTTTCTACCAGTCCCTCAGGGCTGGTGAAGTGTGGGGACGGTTCCGGGGCCTATTAATTACATGGGATCCCATGGCCCAGGCTGGGCTCCAGCTTCTCCTTGGCTGTGTGGCTTGTCTCAGTCACTTACTCTTTCTGCTCTTGGGGTTCCTAGATGCTAAAAGGAGGACAGAAAGGAGGACAGTGAGGAGCCTTCTTCTTGCAGTGGGGATCAGAGGCTGCTGGGGCAGCAGAGGTTTCTGCCTGAGGCCACCCTCTGATGCAGGGCTTGTGCTCCAAAGCCCTTGGATGAGCTTGGCTGCTGTGACCCACTGATTCCCATGGAGGACAGGTGCTTTGGGATTCCTTGGGTCCAATTCTGTTTCTCTTATCCTGTCCTTTCCTTGATTCTCTGAGGCATCCTGCTTGATCCCCTCTGGAGACTCGAAAACTGGGAACAGCTCTTAGAAGCTTCTTGCCTTGTCATCCTCCGCCTGCAACATGAGCATCAAAAGTCCCAGCTGCCAGGCAGAAGGGTCCCCTGGCACAGGGAATGCTGAGAACTAAAATCCCTGTTGTTACCCATTGGAAAGATGGGGCCCTGCCACAGGTGCCTCCAGTCAGGAGGGAGCCTCGGCCTGCAGGGATCCTGTCTTCTGTCTCAAGGAGAGACCCCATGGGGACCAGCAGCTTCTCGTTGGGGAGACAGTGTAGAGAGGGCAACAGGGGCTAGGGTAGGGCTGGTGTCCTGCCTTCGCGGGAGATGGGTGGTGCTGGCAGCTTGTTATCCTGGCCTGAACCAGTAGTGAGGGATGGAACAGAGGGCAGGGTGAGCTCTCTGTCACTGTGGCTTAGCGCTCAGGCTATAGGCATGCAGGAGCTCCAGGGGACGGAGGGCAGAGTGGCAAAGAGCACAACACCCCGCCCCCGGACACTGAGGGACTGAGAGGAGCAGAGGCCTTCAGGCCAGGTGAGCAGTGTTGGTGTCAGGGAATTCCTAGGCAGCTGACCTGGGACCAGACAGGAGCTGGAGCTCCCTGCAGCGGGACTTGGCATGGGGGACAGGATTGCCTAGGACCAGAGTGTGATCGGAGTCTCTGCCTGACCTGGGCTTCAGGACTAAGCCCATTGTCGGGAAACGGAAGAAACATCCAAGATTGACAGGGTAGAAGGAATGTTACCCTGGCTGCTTGTGTGGCCCTGGGCCTGGGGACTTGGAGGACCCTGCTGATCATGGAGCCGCTCCCATGTCCTGTCAGGCCTGAGCAGGGCTGAGGCTTCCAGGGGCTGCACTGCAGGGCAGGGCATACACCTTTCTCCTCAACTACACTTTGAGCTTGGGCTTTGGGGCATCTCTATAGGGCTTGAGTCTTAGGGGAAGGTGTTCTAGAGCATCATGTCCAAGTCACGCCCCTAAATCATCATGATGAAAGTAACAACTAGAACAGTAATAATTATGCTTGGGGTGAAATTGTCATTTCTGTTGCATCTTTAGGACACATTGCTGTTTTTAATGGACCCGTAACATAAATTGAGCCAAACACTGTGCTTGTTTGGCAGAAACAGCTACGGGATGTGTCCCAGCCAGCTCTGGTTCTGTGGCAGCCCCTTTACCCCTCCACCCCTACCCCCCGCCCCGCACAGGGAACAGTGGAACAGGGGGCGGAGGGGCACCACCCAGCAGCTCCCAGGGTTAATCTGGGGCACACTCTGACACCTTCGGGGGCCAGGAGGACAGCAGGCCAGGTGGCCTGGGGACATGGGCCCTGTGTTGTGTGCCAATCCACAGCCCAGTGTTACCTGCCCATCACCTCCCCCCAACCCCATGACCCCATGTCCTGATTCCTCAACAGAAGATGGCTATTCCAGATTTTGTTCAACATGAACTCTCCCGATTTTGAAATACTGTCAACCAAATAAGGTATTTTAAAAATACTGCATGGTCCTAATACATGCCTCTGTGATGTGATTTTGCCCTGGGGACCACCCATCAGTGACCCCTGGCTTGACAGGGGCAGAGGGGAACATCTAGCCTCTTCCTAAGGGAAGAGTTTATTTTTTATTAATGGAAATTACCATTTTTCTGCCTCCCAAGGTGGTTCTGAAGGTGAGCTGTCCCTGCTTGTTGGAAATGCAAAGAAATAAATGTGTAAAAATAGAGTAGCAATTCCTCAAACCCCCTGTCAGGTTTAAGTAGCTGGTGTCTCCTCTGGGAGCAGCATGGACGGTCCTGAATCATCGCCAGGCAGCCAGCAGAATGAGCAGCTCTGCACGGGCGCTGCCTGCCTGCCTGCCATCCCAGCCCCCATACCCGCCCCTGCAGGGCTCCCTGGCATTTGCATGTCAGCGTGCCCCAGGAGGCGGCAGGCCTGGGGCAGGGGGCACGAGGACCCCCCAGGAAGTACTAGGATGCAAGCAGTCGCTCAGCCCTGGTCCAGCTTAGTTCTGTCAGAGCCCTCCCCCTCTGCTT
The DNA here is from genome assembly GCA_004024625.1 of Mellivora capensis. NCBI lineage: Eukaryota > Metazoa > Chordata > Mammalia > Carnivora > Mustelidae > Mellivora > Mellivora capensis. The sequence goes on along the minus strand of PISX010000449.1, from coordinate 23,677 downwards.
CTGTTTCATCTCCTTAACCTTCACCCCCACTTTCCCTCCTTGGTGCCTGTCCCGTGGCCAGGTGGCAGCTCTGGGCCTCAAACCTAACAGACAGCAGGTGCAGAGGCAAGAGCTCCTGGCTGAGTCAGCTGGGCTGGAGTTCCATTAGTCTTTCTGTCTGTAAAGTGGGCACAGTTGTGCACACCACAGAGGCCCGTTTGTCAGTCCTGGCTGCAGAGACCCGTGCACAGGGCTGAGTGGTGGGGCAGGACCAGAGGGCAGGCTGCCACACCTGACTTTGAGCTGCCACGCTGCCTTCAGAGGCCCTGTTCTGCCTCCAGCATCTGCCGTGTACCACTGGGATGCACAGAGATTTCCTGCTCCCATCTGGAGGAGGCAGCAGATGAGAGGCTTTTGGGACAAGTGAGAATTATTCTGGAAGACTCTTTGTAGAGAAGTGGTGCCGTAGGGGGCATCAACCCCACCTCCAGCTGCAGGGGCCACAGGGACCAGATACCACACCCTAGGTGGGTGATGGCATAAAGAACTGAGATCCTAGGCCCTTCCCCAGGGCAGGTGTCTGGGAATACCAAGGAAAAGCAGGACCCTGGGGTCAGGGCCCCAGCACAGACATGGAGTCCAGTACAGGGACATGGGGGGCTTCCAGAAGGCTTTCGCACTAGAACTTAGCAGGTGGTGTGGTCTGGGACTGCCAGCAGTGACAAAGGTCAGCCTGGTCAGTTCAGCTGCCACCCTGAGAAGTGGGGGCAGGGAAGGGCTGGGAGCTTGAGCTCTGGTCCAGGGTAGGTTCCAGGCCTGGTGCGTGGAGGGCAAGGAGAAGAGAGCTGAGGCAGACAGCAAGATGACCTTCTGGGACCCTTCACTGAGGCCCCTTGGGCCCTTTCCCCCACCCAGGCAGACTATGAGGAAGCTGTCAGTAGAGGGCCCCGGTCCCCTGCGCAGTTCAGTCAAGTAACCACCCATCTCCCTGGCTTGTGGCTAGGGGTAGGCACAGTTCACCCGGGGAGGGGTGCCCATGCAAGGTCTTGACCCTGGAGGGGGACAGGTGGGCCTGGCCAACAGATGAGGGGACTTGCTTCAGTGGAGGAAAGTTCCAGAAGAGGAGCTGCCTAGGGAGACACCATGGAACACACACTACCAGGGCTGGGCCTTGGTCTTCCTGGTTATAATGTGGTGGCCACATTGGGGAGACCAGCCCTTTGGCACCTGGGCAGCTGTTCTCAGGCATTTGAGTGTGTGAATGGGTGAAAAGAGCTCACGCTGGCCAGTGGTGCTTTTATAGCCTCTCCATTCATCTCTGGGTGCCAGACCCGGGCTCAGTGATGGCCATGGACTTGGTACTGAGCCCAGGTGGCATGCACTCTGTTCCCCCAGAACCTCAGTTCATTCTGTAAAATGGGGATTGTTTGGGTACTGTGTGAGTTTTCACCAAGGTGATGGCCAGGCTGGTTCCGAGTTGTACCCACATGGTGTTTTGCCTCATTCAGATGTCCCTGGTGAGCCTGGGCTACTGCAGACTGTGTCTTCTGTCCTTCCAGGAGCTCCGCCGGGCAGCCTGGATAACCTCAGCCGCGCCCTGGGTGTCCTGGAGGAGCGTGTCAATGGCTCGAGGCACAGGGGACGAAGGCATGCCACCGACGGCGACTACAACATCGAGGTCCTGCTGGGCGTGGACGATTCTGTGGTCCAGTTCCATGGGAGGGAGCACGTGCAGAAGTACCTGCTCACACTCATGAACATTGTAAGTGGGGGCTGGTGGCGGGGCTGGAGCGGTGGGACTGACAGGTAACCAAATCTATGGGCAAGTACCCCTCCGTCGCCTGGGACCCCAGTGGAGAGGTAGGTCAGGAGCAAGAGGATGCGAATGATCCGATGGCTGGGCCGAGAGACCCCTCCCCGCCTGCCCACCTTCCTCTCCACCAGCCTTAGGTGAGTCGTCAACCTTCCAGAACTCTGCGCTCTCATCTGCAGAGTGGGGCCGTAGTCCGGTAGGTTTGCAGACCATGTTCTATTTTGGAGAGTGTTGTTACACTTAATCTCATCTCATTTTTGAAAAGTACCTTTAATATTATAATAATGAAACAGTCACAATGCCTGCTTCATTAGTGACTATGTATGTGTGGGTTTTCCACACCAAGTACTTCCAACACTAACTACCCATGGTTGGCACGGACTCCATGGGCCAAGGGCTCAGTCCTGCCAGATTGGCCCCACTTCTGACACGCCTCACAAGTCCTGCGTTGTCACCCATATGACCTGATTGGAAGACCCAACCAGCCATAAATCAAGGGTTCCCATGCTCCCCTCAGGTTCACATATTTGCCAGCATAGTTCACAGAACTCAGGAAAACCCTCCTTACTACCACTGGTATATTCTAAAGGATGCATCTCTGGAACAGTCAAATGTCAGAGATGCCTAGGGCAAGGCAGGTGGGAAGGGGCTGAGAGCTTCTGTCCCTTCTCCAGGCGCCCCAGCTGCCCAGCACCTAGGTGTGCTCCCTAGTTGGAAGCTTGCAGAACTCCATGGTTTAGGGGTTTTCTGGAGGTTTGATTGGCCGTGGGTGATTGAACGCAATCCCCGGCTCCTCTTTCTCCCTAGATACCCCAGGGTGGGGGGAGGGGGCAGTGCTGGAAGTTCCAACCTTCTGATCCCCTCTGGGATGGTCGACTCCTCTGGCCGCTGGCCCCCCATTCTGAAGCTATCTAGAGCCCAGCAAGAGTCCTCATCAGCATGAACTCAGGTACAGTTGAAAGGGCTGCTCCTGTCACCCCTGTCCCTCGGACATTACAGGGTTTAGGAGATCTGTATCAGGAATGAGGGGTTACACATGGGTTGACTCCTGGTCCCACCATTACCTGGTGTGGAGGGTCCCTCTGTCGCACATGCCTCGTGCTGCATGAACCAGGAGGTGGAAGCCTCGAACTTTCTCTTGGTTTTTGCCAGTCAACTTCAGTTTTTTCATGCACTCCCTCAGGCTCCAACGATACCCCAACTTTGGCTAATAGGATGTTTTGGTTAGTTTCTTGAAAAGCCTGAGAAATGCAAACATTCTTAAATTGAAACATATTTTATCATAGCAAAAAAAAAAAAAAAAGATTTTAGGAGATAAATTGGAGGAACAGAGGAAAAGTAGTTGGGCCAATTCTCTTTTCCCTGTGGCATCCAGCAAGCATTTATTGGATGTGTGCTTGTCCCAGGGCAAGGCAGCCAGCCAGGGGCTCAGGGAGAAGGGGGGAAAGGGGATGTCTGCCCCTCTAACCTGAGCTCTGCCTCCCAGTATGGTGGGGGATACGAGGAGCCCTGCCTCAATGTGCGTCCTCCTGACAGCTAATACCCTGTGAGGCTCTGTGTCCTCATTTAGGGCCGTGTTCTCCTGGGAGCAAGTCCCCGGGGGCTGATGGAAGTCACATCCCTGTTGGTGGTCTTGGGGAGGAGGGAGATTGAGGAATCGTGAGTTTGTAAGAAAGGATATCCAACAGAACCTTCTTCAGGGCTGGAAATGCTCAAAATTCTGCCCCTTCTAATGCAGGAGCCACCAGCCAGTCCTCGAGCACTTCAAATGTGGCTGATGTGATGGGAGAACTGATTTTTTTTTTTCTTGGGTTGGAAAGATGGAAGAGCTTTATTCAACAAAATTGGTCTTAATTGGTTTTTGTAAATACACAGTATGTGTTTAACTCCAGTTTTGTAAGTATATATTTAGAGATTGATAAATAGGTAGGCAGATATTCATGTGTATATTCCTTTTTTTAAAGTAATTTTTTATTAACATACAGTTTTTATTTGCCCCAGGGGTACAGGTCTGTGGATCTGTCATCAGTCTTACACAATTCCCAGCACTCACCATAGCACATATCCTCCCCAGTGTCCATCACCCAGCCACCCTATCCCTCCCCCCTCCCCTCAGTTGGTTTCCTGAGATTAAGAATCTCTTATGGTTTGTCTCCCTCTCTGGTTTCATCTTGTTTCATTTTCCCCTCCCTTCTCCTATGATCCTCTGTCTTGTTTCTCAAATTCCTCATATCAGTAAGATCATATGATAATCGTCTTTCTCTGATTGACTTATTTCACTCAGCATAATACTGTCTAGTTCCATCCACATCGTTGCAAATGGCAAGATTTCTTTTTTGATGGCTGCATAGTATTCCATTGTGTATCTATACCACATCTTCTTTATCCATTCATCTGTTGATGGACATCTAGGTTCTTTCCATAGTTTGGCTATTGTGGACGTTGCTGCTATAAACATTCGGGTGCACGTGCCCCTTTGGATCACTACGTTTGTATCTTTAGGGTAAATATCCAGTAGTGCAATTACTGGGTTGTGGGGTAGCTCTATTTTCAACTTTTTGAGGAGCCTCCATGCTGTTTTCCAAAGTGGTTTCTTCAGCTTGCATTCCCACCAACAGTGTAGGAGGGTTCCCCTTTCTCTGTATCCTCACCAACACCTGTCATTTCCTGACTTGCTAATTTTAGCCATTCTGACTGGTGTGAGGTGGTAGGAGAACTGAATTTTTATGTCATTTTAGTCTCAATATAATTTTAAAATTTTAAACAATTTTTTGACTGTGGTAAAATACATGTAAAATTGACCACCTTCCCCATTTTCAAGCATACAGTTCAGTGGCGTGAACCATGTTCCCATTGCCATGCAGCCATCACCACTGTCCATCCCCGAAGTCTTTCATCTTGCAGAGTGGAAATTGTCCCCATTAAACACTAACCCCCACTGTCCCCTCCTCCAGCACCCAGCAAGCACCATTCTACTTTCTGTCTCTGTGATATTGACTACTCTAGGTACCCCATGTAAGAGGACTGCTTGTCCTTTTGTGACAGGCTTGTTTCACTTAGCAGAATGTCCTCAAGGTTCATCCCTGTCGTGACATGTGTCAGAATGTCCATCTTTTTAGAGCTGAATAATAGCCCATTGTGTGTCTCTACCATGTTGTATTTCTTCATTCCCCTGTCAAAAGCCACTGGAGTTGCTCCCACTTCTTGGTTATTATGGAATGATGCGGCTGGGCACATGGGTGTATAAATATCTCTTCATGCCCCTGCCCTCAGTTCTTTTGGGAATATCCCCAGGAGTGGAACTTCAGGATTATAGGGTAGTTCTATTTTTTATTTTTTGAGGAACCTCCATACTGTTTTCCACAGCAGCTGCAGCATTTTCCATTCCCTCCCATTGGGGCCCGAGGTTCCAGTTTCTCCACATCCTCACCAACAGTTGTTGTTTTGGATGGTAGCCATTCAGTGGGTGATTAGATTTCTTTGTAATTAATTCACATTTGGATTTAGATCACCATTGTGGCCAATGGCTCCCTTCTTGTGGCCTTGAGACCTTAGGGTGCTGGTTCACTTGGAGCTGCAGCCAGAGCCCTGAGTGGCCCTGGAAGGCCTGGTCTTGGCCTCTGGAAGTACACAGCTGGTTATGGGGCTTCCCAGCCCAGAGCCAGGTCAGCAACATGGAGGACAGATGTGGAGGCAGCTGGCCTGGACTGTGCTCCAAGTGAGGCATTTGGTCAGCTGTGAGGTCATCCAGGGATAGGGTGGAAACACTTCTAGCATCTGAGGCTTGGAGATCAGTCCTGGGATGCACACAGCCTGTCCCCTAAGGAAGACCATAAAGGCTGTGGGAGGAGGGTCTGGTGGGGGTTCTGATGGCAGGAACCGAGGGAATGCGGGCTCTGAGGAGGAGCAGAGGCCAAGGTGGGTGGGAGGCAGGTGTGGTTGGACCCTAACAGCTCACAGCTGGGCTGGTTTCCCCTCATCATTCAGGGTGATTCTGCCTGTAGGGCTCCCTTCAGGGTCTCTTTGTGACAGAGTCCGGGCTGGGATATGTGGGTCCTGGTATTACATAGACATTTCAGGTTCCTCCGTTATCCATGTGGTCCCCTCCCTTGCACCTAATCTGGGGCTGTGTGGCTAGTTTTATCTAATGGCCTCTGTGTAAGGAAGTAATGTGTGTCACCTCTTGGCCAAGGCAATTAAGACCCAGTGTGTCCCCTCCCTCCTTTGTTTCCCTAACATGGTGATCTTTGGAGCCATATGTCCCAATAGGCGCAGGTGCCAAATGGGGCAGGACCATTCAGCCTGCACTGGACTATGATGTGTATAAAGAAACACATACCAGCTCTATTGTGTTGAGCTCCTGATGGGGTGGAGACTTTGTTATGCAGCGGAGCTCATCCTGGGCTGACTAGTACACCTGGCCCCTGACCATTCAGTCAACAAATGTTCATTGGGCATCTTCTATATGTAAGGCAAGGGGTATAGCCATAAGAAAGACAGGACATAGCTGTCGCTTGCATTCTGATAGGGGACACAGACAATATTTAAGTGAAAATTGAAAGAGATCATTGCAGATAAAGACCATGAAAGAAATAATAAAATAGATGGAGAAGGGCTGGGAAAGGTGGGTTACTTTATACAGGTGGTCAGCAAGGACATGCACAGAAAGTAACACTGGAGCTAAGACTTGACTGATAGTGGATGACTGTGCAAAGGTCAGAAGAGAATGTTCAGAGGATACAGGTGGTGCAAAGGTCCTCAGGAATTAGGTCAGCACATTTGAAAGTGAGAAAGTGCTCCTGTGGGGAACAATGGGCCCAGGTAGGAAAGGAAGTTACAGTTGAGCGGAGCCAGACACTGGATGTGGAGAGGGACTTGGATATGACCTTAAGGACAGTGGGAAATCACTAGAGGTGCCATTTCCTTCCTGCATTTATGGGCAAGGCATGTTATTCCCTTTTTTTTCATAGGGAAATGGGAGTTAATCAGTCTGTCCCTCTTTCCATCTTGGGCTCTCTGGAAGGTGAGAATAGTTGGAAATGTTTGCTGAGAGTCATAAGAGCCACCTGGGTGCAGAAAAAGTCTCACGGCATTCAGATTCCCCACCTATTCCAGCATCAATCTATTCCAGCACCTCCTGTCAGGTCCCATTTCCTTCTTTTCCTCCCTAAATCTAGAAAATAACATTCTTCGTTTAGTAAAATATACTATATCTAACACAGACAATATATTATTTATGATGGAAAATTAAAATATATTCTTTAGGTATGTGAATATTTACTCCTACAACCTCATTTTAATGATGGCATCATATCAAATCGCCGAGTACTTTTTATGTAACTGATTATTGATATAACATATTCATATAACAAAATTAATTTCTCTATCAGAGGTCAGATCAGCCACTAAGCTGTATTGAACATCCTTACAGCTCAATCTATCACTCATCCTTTACTACTATTCCTTAAACTGTGTCCCTAACAGTGAAATGCCTGGTCAACAGGTATGTGCATTCTAAAGCTTTCTATGCCAAAACGTTCTCTGTTAGGGTTTCATCTATTCACATTCCATGGAGCAAATGCCTCTGTCTAAGAGGGTGCTGGGGCGTTCTGAGCACTGGGACCAGGCTGTGGGCACTGGCCTCATCCCCTGGGGCCCTCATGCTGTTTTTTTAGCTCTCGAACACCAGAATCTCAAAGGTTGCTGGCAAATCCAGGTTGAGGCCCTGTCCCCTTGCCCCAGGGGTCCTTAGCCTAGTCAGAGAGTCTGGGAAGCACATCTGAGAGCCTCTATCCACTGCTCAAGGGAAGAAAGATCTCCCTCCCAGTGCTGGGAAGGCTGTGAGGGCAGAGCTATGTGGCCTCTCTAGCCACACTGGCTCCTCCAGGAGCCAGGAGCCATTCCCGCACTGCTGCTGGGCCCCACCTGGGCTTCGCTGTGGCTCTCCACAGCTGGCCTCCCTCTGTGGCCATCCTATTCCTGCTCCTGCTCCTCCCCGCCTTCAACCCCGACTCATGCTGTGGCCTCCACTGGACCCAGGCCTGGGAGTGAGGAACCTCCCTCTGCCTGGACTCCCCTGTTCCACGGGCTGTCTCAGTGCACTGAGACCTGCTGTTCCATTTGACCCTTTCTCCTTAAAATGTGCTCCCTGCTCTGTCTGGTGCTCCCAGGCTGTGCTGCAGTCAACATGCCTGAACACACCTGCTGGGTATGTTGGGGCATCACCACATTTTCACAGACCTGCTCTGCCAGCCCCTGAGCTAGTCTCTGCTTCCAAACTTGGTGCTGTGGCTATGTATGCTCGGCAGCCCCAGGAGCCGTGGTAGGATGCCGCCTGTGTTTGTGGCCCCTCCAGTTCCCTCGCAGGCACGCAGATGGTGGCTATTCTCCTGGCTCAGGTGATGGATATCTTAGGGGAGGATTAGAGCCCTGATTAAAGAAACTTGTTCACAGGTGCATTTTGAAAAGTATAGTGTGTGCCAAGACTTCAAGCAATCTACAACGTGGGCCTCAAACCAGTGCTGCTTATGTGGCTTACAGCCTTTAGCTGAGAAGCTAATCCTGCTCTTCCCTGAGAAACCAGAGGCCTTGGTGTGTTGTTTGGGATCTCAGCATCCACAAGGACTAGAATTGCCTTGGTCCCTTTGCCCTTCTTGTAGGTGTGAGGCAGACTATGACAGTGGGTGATGGCCTGCCCTGGAAGGTGACCTACAATCCTCTCTTTGCCTCTGGGAACATCCACCAGAGGCCATAGAGACCACTGAGGCCACCACAGTCTGCCCCAGAAGTGCCACTCTTTTTGGATGGCAAATATTTTAAAACATCAATTTGATATGAAACCAGCCTTGGACATATTACTGAGTTAAAGCAAAATGCACTGAACTTTGAAAAATAAACAGATTCTCAAGCAAGGTTGCCAAAACTACAGCCCAAGGGCCAAATCTGACCCCTTGTCCTTTTTTTTTTAAATAAAGTTTTTTTTTAATAAAGTTTTTAAATAAAATAAATAAAGACAATTCACTCATTTGTGAATTGTCTATGGCTGATTTTGTGTTATCACACAGAGTGGCTGGGATAGAGATATGCAGTCCACAGCACTGGACATAGTCATTCCCTGGTACTCACGAAATATTTGTTATCCGGCTCTAAAGAAATCTCCCACATGCTTTGAGTTCACCTTGAGTTGTGGCCCCAGTGCTCTAAAGTTTACATTCCCATCCCACTGCATCAGTGCACTGACTCTCCATATAGCCAGCTTTGGAGGGGACCAGCTTTGGAGTCAGAAGTGGCTACATCCTAATCCTGACTTTTATCTACCCGGCAAAGTTCCTGCCTTGCCCTGTGCTTGGTTTCTTCATCTTTACACTTCCCACACACTCCAAGAACCCATAAACACTTGCACATTCCCCAGGAGATGAGGTGCCCATCACCCTTTATAGACCACCAGTCCTCTGCAGCTGGAGCAGCTCTTTCCTGCAGGCCGCTGTCGGGGACCTCACCCTCCAGCTGAGCTCCACCCTCTCCCAGCTCAGACCTCCATCCATCCCCACCCCTACCATAGCCTTGCCAGCTCAGTGGACCTGTGAGGCCACTTTGGGGATTCTTTGAAAAGCAATTAAATGAGCTGATCCTAGTAATCGTTTTAAAACAGCAGAGAAGGAAGAGCAGATTTCCGGGCAGACAGGGCTGTCTCTCCCAGCTGTGTTAACTGCCTGTGTTCCAGAAGCATCCCTGAGCCCCCAGATCATCTCTTCTCTGGAGGGCAGACATACTCCTTAGGCCTACAGAGAATTGTGCTCTGCAGAGGCTTCTGTGCTTTCCGAGTAGAGACCATACCCTTTGACCTCCCCTCTGCTCCAGCATGGGGACAGGCCTCTGTACAGTATGTTCTTAAACAAGTTTTGTTGAATGAATGATTTCTCTCTCTGCCAGGATTCCAATATTTTTCCTCTTTTCTTTTCTGATTTAATCCAGAAATTGGCCTGGGTTTACCAAAGCCCTGCCAGGGTTTGCAAATAATCAGAGGTATACAGGCTCATTTCTCACCAACTTCCAAGAATGTTGGGGCCATGTGATGATGGTGGGGAAGGCGGTGGCAGGACAGGAATGTTTTCTGCTGGTCCCCCAGGGCACAGGGGGAGGGGGGCAGTATCATCTTGTGAACTGGCCCTGGAATTGCAAACTCACCAGGGCAAAGGTGCTGCCCCCAGTCCCCGTTCACGTGTCTCTGGCTCTGGTTCCTGGGAAAGAGAAAACTGTCCCTGGAACCATACGCTGAAACTGGCTTCCCATAAGTTGAAGGGAAGTAAGCAGGGCTCTCCGGCAAGGCAGGGAGCAGGGGGCATGTTTGAGATTGGGCCTGGCTGGAGCACAGGGTAGGAGAACGGAGAGCAGAAGTCCCTAATGGCATAGCAGCTCCTCCAGACCCTGGGCCATGCAGGCACCATTGGCTGTAGTGGGGCATCCCACTGGCCTGAGAACATGGCCCCGTGCGCTGCCAGGAGATACAGCCATCCGGGCTGGTGGGGTGTGTGTGAGGCTGATAGAACGCTTGAGACAGGGCCCCACTCTCCTATGCTGACAGGAGCCAGGTGGGAGGAGTAGGCCCAGGTGAAGGAGGCTGTGGGCAGTAGGGAGTGGTGGGGACTGGGGTGTGGAGAGGCCTCACCCCCAGCTATCCCCTCCTGGGTCCTGTTCACTTGTGATCATGGAGGGAAAAGTGGACCCAGTGTTGCCAGCTCTTTTTTTTTTTTTTTTTTTTTCATGAGAAGCTGGAAATCCACTTTTTGGGAAATCTAATTATTTTTCAATGTCAGCAACAAATTGAAATTAAGACCTCACATTGCACAAGTGAATCAGAACACAACCGCAGGACAAGTCTGGCTTGTCAGCTGGTGGATGGTTCCTTCTGGCCTAGAAGAAAGGAGGCGACTGCCTGCCCTGCTGTGTCCTATGATCGGGGATAATTAATGCCACCTCCCCGGGCTGGCGTGAGCGTGACTCGAGTTAAACACCAGAAAAGTGCTTCTCTGCGTGCCGGGCGGGCCTGCCGAGAGCATCCCACAGACCTGAGCCACTCCTGGCTACGTGTTTGTGCATTGGGCACTCTCTGAATCCCTGGCCTAAGTTGGGCCCCATTCTGGGCACTGAGGTACAGAAGTGAGCTGTCATGAGCCTGTGCTCAGAGAGTTTGGAATATGGGAGGGGTGGGCAGCAAGGACAGGAAGAATAATAACAGCCTGGTTAATGCAAATGCTGATTGTGCAAATAGAGGGTATTCTGGGGTCACAGGAAAAGCACCTCAGATGAGATCCACTTGACCTGCCCCAGAGCAGAGGCAGGGGTTAACGCAGGGAGGAGCCTGATGCGTGCAGGTGTTGCTACAGGCGCTAGAGCAGTATCTGCAAAGGCCCAGTGGCATCACCACATCACAGTATAAGGTTGGGCCTCGCTGGGTGTAGGGTGCTGGAGTGAGGCAGGACATGAGGTTGGCAAAGCCTTTTGTGTCAGGCTGAGGGGCACCAAAGGGGGTTGATGCCTGGGATCCCCAGCTGTACTGTGACAGGGGAGTGATGAGGTTGGTTTGGAGTCTAAAAAGAGGAACTTCTCTCTTTGAGAGCATGGGGCTTATGCCTTCTGTTTTCAGAAGCGCCTCCCTCTGCAGCCTGAGGAGACTGAGGCTTTATGCCTGGCAGCCACGTATGAGGAGGCACTGATGTCTCCACATCGTCCCAGTAGCCCCGTGAGTTCCTGCTCCTGGATAAGCTCACAGAGGCTCAGAGTGTTTGGGTGGCACAGCCAGGGCATGGCAGGTGGCATTTACGTGCATTGGGGAAGACGGGCCCTCCCTGGGGACCTGGCCCAGGTGCCTGTCCCCTCCCTGCTGTTGTGGCCTGAAGAGCGAGTGCTCCTGAATCTTTGAGGAAGAGCCTCGGTACATTCTCAGCTTGGATCTCCAGGATCAGCCAATAGCGTTAGACATCACTTGCCCCTGCCCCAGACTGTTTTCCATCAACTTCTATGACTCTCCTGGTTTTTCCCCTGGCTTTCCCATTTATTGTGCCTTCCTGTTTTTTCTAAGATTTGCTCACTCACTCATCCACCTATCCAGTGGGTGTTTACAGAGCACCTGCCTATGCCAGATGCAGTAGTGCTAGAATGTGCTGCTGAGGAAGCCCTGGGGAGCGGGGGGCTGCCTGCACTGAGCTCACATTCCGGGGTGGGGGCGGGGTGGATAGTAGGACAGTAGACACCTCCTTCACCCCACCCCATCCCCTTGCAGTGATGATGACATAAGTGGAGAAAGTTCCAGTGGGGGAGTGTACCATGGTACCTCTTTTTCCCTGAAGCATGTGGAACCCCACCCCCACCCCCAGGATTCTCCCCCCACCTCCCTCCCCTCTTCAGGAGGCTGCCTGACAGCTGATGTGGAAATCTGGGAGCAGCTTGCCCTTGGCTTCCCTGGGAAAGCTGGTGTTTGTCAACACGGGAGTTAGAGTCCCCATGGACAAGGAGGGCCAGGCAGCGTCACTCCTCGGTGACAGCTAGAGGCAGCTGCGGACCTTGTCTCTGCAGACTCCAGCAAGGAGGTGACAGCTGAGCAGGAAAAGCAGAGAGAGGGGCACCACACTGGGCTCTCAGTCCCGGCCAGCGTGGGCTGTCGCTGCCAGTCTGCTCCCTCAGTGCCAGGTTCCCATGGAGTGATCCCGGCGGTGGGGGGGAGGGCACGGGTCTGGCTTCCTTGCTGGAGGGATGCTTGGTGATGGGTCTTGGGAGGATTAGGAGTTCATAGAAAGGTGTGTCACACGTTTAAAGTCAAATTCAGGGGTCTGCTTATCTGATTTGCATGTTTAGCACCTAGTAAAGGCCCCAGCACATAGTAGGTGTTGAGTAAACATCTTTTGAATAAACAAGCAAGTGAGAGAATTCTCATAAAGTGACTATCGTCCCACAGATCCCCATTAAAAAAATAGACTCTACCTGTCCATGGAAGAGATGTCCCAGTAGGCTAAGTGTCCTTGTCCCTTATGTCCTTATGACCAAAGCTTTTTCTCCACCATAGATGCTAGAAGCTTGAATCACCACCTCATAGGGACTAGTGGCTTTAATTTCAGATTTGCCAAATTGTGCTCTCGAAAGCCTTTGCCTCAGTTCCCACTTGTGTTTCAGTGGGTGAGTTTCTCAATGTCTCTGAGCTTTCCCACTGGTAAAACAGGAGTAGTAAAGCCCACTGGGCAAGGTGTGGGAGGTTAAGTGATGACATGAGGAGCACGCAGCACAGGGCTTAGAAGGTCACAGCTTACTAACGAGGTGCCATGGTCGTTCCTTTGCCTGTGACATCTGCCAAACCAGCCCAGCTCATGTCCTCAAGAAGCCTGGCTCTCATAGGGACACACTCACCTGCTTTAGGTCAGTAAGGTGGGCAAGGGCCCAGCTAGCACCCTCTGCCTGGCTGGGGAGAAGGTCCCAGTGGAGTTGGTTCCATTCCCTGGAGAGGGAGCCACACCCTTGGCACGTCCCAGGAGTGGGACTGGTGGGGTGGGGCAGGCTTGAGGGTTCAGGTCGGGAGGCCTCAGGGGCATGGAGCTGGCCAGATGAAGGTCATCTTAAAGCTTTGAGAGCTGCAGGTTCCAGAGCCCCCTAGTTCTTGGAGCAGGTCCAGTGGAGGGAGAGGGCTAACAATCTAATAGACTCATGAGGGTATTTGAGATGGCGATGGTGGCAGGGGAGACAGCATCCAAGTTAGCAGAGCAGGCTCAGGGAGCAAGAGATAGCTTGGTGTGGGGGCGGGGTGGTACACGCACCCCCACCCTGCCTGAGTCTGGCAACGAAAACTTGTGCCTCCAAAAAGTGTCCCCCTGGGACACCCGGGTTCTCTGTGTGGCAAAGGGCGTTCTCTGCCTTCTCTGCCAGGTGGTTCCCTTGCTGCACACTCCGGGGAATTTGGTCTAACCCCAGGTGGGTTAAGGAAGGGCTGATGGGGAACTCTGTGACTCAGACTCTGGGGGTGGGAAGGGTCATGTGTCGCACGCAAGGACAAAACCGCTTCCTACTGCATTCAGGAAGGTTCCTTATGCCCTGGATGTTAGGAAGGGCACTAAAGGCTAGGGAATCACTCTGAGGGAGAGCTGTGTTCGCGGCACAGGAGCCTGGCAGGGAGTCGAATGCGAGGAGGAGGCTTGGAGCAAAGCTTCTGAATTTTGCTGGGAGCTCTGAATTCCTCGTGAGCCCTGCCTGTGCTGGGGACACAGATGACAGTCTAAAGTGTCCTGGTTTTCTCAGGCTTTTCTGGGTCAATGCCTGTTTGGCAGGGTTCCTCCCTTCCCCGTCATCATGTGGAGACCTCTGGGGGCCCTGGCAGCAGTGGGGATGCTGGCCTGAGCCCTGGACACTTTTGTAGTGACGGGGGGTCAGGTCTAGCTCCGGGACCCTTTACCTGGACTGCCCAGGTATGCTGGGCCCCACCTGTCCAGATCAGGTGCTGTGATGCCTTGTCCCCTCTGCAGCCTCTCCCAGCCAGCATAAGACAGGAGCATCTGGACCCCACGCACACCCCTCTGGGGCTGGGGGGAGCCAGGCTGCTGCTCGGACTGGATCACTCACACCAGCTCCCCCCCCACCCGCCTTCTCACCTGCCACTTAGTGTCGCATTGGGAGCAGACTCTGCCCTCAGAGTCCAGGCAGGAAGCAGGGTCCATGGCCCTCGGAATCTCTCTGACCCTGGCAGTGTGTTGGGGGCAGTGGCAGGGATGGGGCCCCCTGACCCCGGGTCTGACATCGTACTTCTCCTCAGTCCCCTCCCTTGACCTCCTTCATCAACCAGGACACTTTGTCCTCCCCTGTTGCTGTCCCCAGGGATTTCCTGGGTACGATGGCCTCAACTCTTCATGATGGCATCTTCCCTCTTTCTTTCTTTGGCTCAGAATGGTGATAGGGCAACGAAAAACATGAATCATAGAAGGAAAGAAAAGCATTGTTTTCAAATGACAACAATGGTGCCCAGTTGAACACAGGTGACAGAGATCACACATGTTCAAACTCAAACTGGTTGAGGGGAGGTGAGGATGCCACAAGGTGTTGCCACAAGGGTCTCCTCCCCTAAAAGCTGCTTCTGGATGAGACGCCATGTTGGGTCACCAGGGACTCTGTGGTCAGATAGTGCCAAGGAGCTCCGGGGAACATCAGACAGAGAGACGATGCCCCTGGGCTCTCTGGGGCTGGGGTTGCTGAATCAAGATCCCGGTCTTCCCTCTGTTCCTTCCCTGCCAGTGGCCTCGGAGACACTAGGCCCTGGCCTGCAGCCTCAGCAGAGTCTGTCCTTCCCTGTTCTGTAGCATGACCCCCTTTCAGATGAGTTGTTGGTCAGTCAGTGGGAACATTTAGTCCCACGTGGTGGGGTGGCTCTCCATTACCCACAACCCCCAGTATGGGTCACACACACACACACACACACACACCTGGTGGGCAACAGTGTGGGCTATGGAAAATGCTTGGCGTGTACTGATCTCTGACAGGGCCCTTCTGGGTGGTCCCGAGGAGAGCCCCTGGTGGGCCTGGGAGTGAAGCCTGGGAGTGTATTATATGCCTGGGGTTTTGCTAGATGCTTTAAATACAGTGTTGAGGCTGGTCCTGGTGACAGCCGGAGGGGTGAGGTCCAGCATCACCACCATTTCACATGCCAGGACACTGAGCCACAAGCAGGCCACGTGCCAGGCCCAGGTCACAGGGGTGGGAGGGTGGCCGAGCCCAGCCTGGAACCCATGTGCCCTGACAGAGAGACAGGGAAGGGGCAGCTCCAGCAATAATCAGCACCTACAGAGACTGTTTCCTAAAGCAGCTTTGCTTTTTGTTTGCCTGGTTAACATTTGTTGAGCTTCCACTGGGTTCTGGGCATCGAGCTGCTGGCCTGGAGGTAGAGAAGCCCTGTGTCCACCCTGGGGACTTGCAGAGATGTCCTCAGTCCCAGCAGAGAGTGGCCTGGTGTGGGATGGGGGACAGGAACGGTTGGGGTCTTGGGGCCGTGTGCTTAGGCCCGATGTTGAAGGAGGGCTCTGCCCCCCCCGCCACCATGTTTGTTGTATGGGACAACCAGTCCTGCCCATTTGCATTTCGTGGCCGTTTGGTATTTCGAGCAGAGAGGCTCAGGCTGTGTTTGTACCTGTGTTGCCTGTGAAGCATCCGCTGAGGGAAGATTTGCAAAATGCACGTTTGTTCTTGCACTAAGACCAGGCTTTTGCTTCCCCATCGTGGGTCAGAGATGAGCCCTGATGAACATCTTTCTCCCTGGCTGCCCACAGCACTTTCTCCGTGACACTCCACGCCTTCTCCTGAAGGTCCTCAGAGAGACCGGACTTCTTCCCAGTTATTTCAGGGGTTCCCAGAGAAGCCACAGAGCACCTTATGAGCCTGGCTTCCTGAGGCCTCATGGCAGACTTTTCCGGGCCTGGCCTGTTCCCTGGTGTGGTGGCGGGTGCAGCTTGCACTGCCTCTTAGTTGCTGAAGTTCAGCTCTGGGGAAGAGGTGGTAAGTTTCCTGAAGGTTGGGCATAAGGGGTGGGAACCCAGCTGGCAGCTCTGCCACTGCCTGCCTGTGTGGGGAGCCCTGTCCCTGGCTCAGTCTTCCCTTCAGCCACCCATGCCTTGATCCTCCCAGAAGAGGAGAAAGTCACCTCTGCCCAGCAGCCTTCGGCCACCTGCCAGGGCTCACTGGTGGCCCAGGTGGAGCTCTGCCACAAAGAAGGCGAACTTTTACATTATCATGCAGAGCCCGTGTCCTTCCTTATTGTCTATTCCAGAACAGAAGCTTGGCCGCATCTTTGCATAAGCAAAAGGTGCATTACAATGTATTTCCCCAAACAAGAGAGCCCTTGGCCTCTCTCTGCATGGAGAAGGGCTGCGGCTTTGAACATTTTCCCCCAAGGTTTAAAGATTCCAGGATCAATTTCTCAAGACAGGGCTCAAGGACATTGTCCTGGCTTCCCCTCCCCCTGCGGTCTAGAGCAGAGAAGAGCAGCTTCTCCTCAGCACACAGGTCTTGGAGGAGGTGGGGTTGGGTTGGGGAACACACTTGGGCACTTAGCTGGGGTCTCCGTTGTTGCCAGGTACTGACACCACCACTGTCAGACACACAGTGTGCCCATTTCCTATCATTTCACATTCTCCAAAGTTACTCATTCATTCATTCGTTCAAAACTCTTTACTGTGCTTTTACTAGGTGCTAGACACTGCTAGGGACACAGTAGTGAACAAGGAGGAAGGGTGCCTCTCATAGCAAGTGTATAGTCCAGTTTGGGAGCAACTACTTAGGGAGTACTTTTGGGGTGAGCAGGGACAGTCATGTTTGGGGGAAAGCATGGGAAGACAAGAGGGCACAGCTAGTGCAAAGGCCCTGAGGTTGGGATGGGCTCTCTCTACAAGGTGCACGGAGGCCAGTGGCTGGATGGACCACAGTGAGCAAGGCCAAGACAGCCTGAAAAGAGGCAGCAGGACTTGGATTTTATTCCAGTTGCAGTGGGAATGCCTTGGAGTGGATGGGAATTAAGCTGAAGTATAACTGCCACCTCCCCCCCCCCCCGAAACACGTTTATTACCATGGCTTCGTTCTTGCAGATGCTCTTCAGACATTTAAAGAATTCTGGGGCTGGAGGGAGGAGAGGGAATTCCAGGGATGAGCCACTGCACAAGCAGCTGGAGAGGGCAGCCAGGCTTTGTAGAAGGTGGAGCTGTCGAGATCGGGGGTGGGGGGCACCTCCCAGTGCAAAGTAGTGGAAGCTAAGCAGAGCACAGGGAAGCCAGCCAGGATCAGCTTCGAGAAGGCCCCAAATGCCATCCTGAGGGACTGGGGCTGCTCCTGAAGACATGGGGCAGGGGGATGGGGGCAACTGAGGGCTACAGGCAGAGGAAGAGGAGGCCAGATCTGCTGAGTGGTGACTGTGATGAAGAAGGAGGCAGTGTGGGCAGGACAAGAGTCAGAAAGGCGCTGAGGAGCCCCCGCCCCTGCCTGCTTGTGTGGGGGATGGGGTCAGGGTCAAGGCAGGACAGGGGGAGACATGAGGGAGATGTTTGGAGTCTGCCTCCCATCTTCAGTAACTCTCTGCCACGTCTGTCAGCTCTCTGCTCGGCAGAAGTGTGATAGCTGTGTTCCTATTAAGGATGCAAGTGTTTGACTGGAAGTTGTAGTCATTGTTCCCAGTGGTCTCTGTGCCAGGTGGGCCCCGCTGACTTCTAGCAGCTGAGTGGTATCTGAGCAGCATCCCGTGGGCTCAAGGGCGGTGGCAGTCGTACAGGTCCCTGAAAGGCTCGTGTTCCCCTGGGGGCAGGGCACGGCCCCCTCCTAAGGCCGGCAGAGGCAAAGGGCAGTGGGGGCCCCTATTCTCAGCATTGCCCTGAGCTACAGAAAGGCATCATAGAGGGAGGCCAGGGCACAGCCCGCCGATGCCCCGAGAGGAGTAGGCTGTGGGGAGCCATGGCCCCTCTGGAAGGGACAGAGGCTTCCTTGAGGACAGAGCCATGAAAAGCCTACCACGGTTGGAAGTGACCAGGGAGGTAGGGCTTGGGAAGTCTCCGGAGTAGGCCTGGCTGCCAGCCTGACCCACAGCCCGGCATCCTTGCTGGCCCTCCGCTGGGCATGCTTCTCTGCAGCCCAGCCCAGCACATGTGAGCTGGCAGCTGACGGGCAGCTCCGAAGGCAGGGCCTCCCTGCCTGGCCCCCGCTCAGTGGCCTGACATCCTAGACGGCTTCTACCTCATAGAGCTTAGCACTGAGTGGTGGGGTTCCTGGGGTTCTGGTCATCCCCGGTCCCAAATCAGGAGTCAGGGTCAGAGCTGCTCAGTATCCAAGGATCCAGGACCCCTTACTTGAGATGAAAGCGACTATGGGCACAGTAGCAGGGTTCAGGGAACAGGAGGATCCTAGGCCCTGGTGGGCAAGGTCTGGGTCAGGAAGTGGGAAGGGGACCAATCCTTCATCTTCTTCCTCCCTGGGGGGACAAGCAAGCACCCCCTCACTCAGAGCCTCAGCTTCCCCATTGCTCAGGTGGTCAGTCATTCTGACCTCCAAGGGCTGTTGGTAGCATAAAATGAGCTAATTCTCTGAACTCAGTCCTAAATCCCTTCCAAATATCAAGGCAGGTTACCCGTCTTCCTAAAGCTTGTCACACTGTGGGCTTAGAGCCTCACCGGGCCTGCAGGGGGGTAGGTCCCCTCAGGGTACACCCCAGACCAGCTCTGAGAAGTGCCGTTAGAGCGTGGGCCCTGGAGAGGCATGGTCAGGGTATGAAGAGAGCCTTGAGCCCCTCTTTTCTGGAGAGGCTCTGAGAGATGACCCTGAGACATTTTTCTTTCCCCTACCCTGTGCAGAGCAAAGTTGGACTGCTTCCCTCTGCTAACAAGGGGATGAGGCTGAGCCAGCCCAGAGTGTCCCAGAGCTGTGTAGGAGGTGCCCCCCATTCCAGTTCTTATCACTGCTCACATCTGTTCCTTGTCTCCACTCACCCCCAAATCTTAGCCCCACCCTTGACACTTTGACTGCTATAGTAGGCTCTGCTTTCCATAAAGGAGCCCGAGTCATCTTTGTAAAATGCAGTGTCATTATCTTTCTATCATGTCTCCATATCCTCCACTGCTCTTTGATTAGAACTGGAATCCTTATTACTACTGAATAGCTATGTGGTCTGGCCTCAGGGGCCCTCTCCCCCTGCTCAGTCCTTGGAACACACGTCACTACCTCTGACCCCAGGATGTTTGCACATGCTGCTTTCTTTTCCAGGAGCACTATCCCGGCTTTGCTGAGCTAACTCCTTCTCACTTCTTATCTCTGAGATGAAATGCCACATCCTTTGGGGGCTCACCAATCCTTGCCAATCAATTCACCATGGATATGCCGTCTGGGTTCCCTTCCCAGGGTCCTCGTCAGCATCGTCATGATCTTGAAGCTGTTTTTGTGACTTCTGAAGTCTCTACCTCCTGACAGAGGGCCAGCTCTGGGCTGGTTCACTGCCAAATCCCAAATGCTAGCATAGTTGCTGGACATGCTGTGGGGCCAGTAGCTTTCTCCTGGGTCTGCTGGGTACCTGCCAAAGTCTGTAGAGAAGGAGAGGCCAGGCCAGGCGATTCTGGCCCCCAGGGGGTGGTGGGCTCTGTGGAAGGCCAGGGTGGCTCAGTTGCAGAAGTCCTATTGTGAATCTGTAAGGGGCTTATTGCTGGCAGGGTGGACATCCACGCACCAGAGCTCAAACATGGGGGAAAAGGCAGCTTTCTTTCGTTCTTCTATCTGATGCCACCCTTGCTCCAGGATAGAAGGGAAAATGTGACCCAGCCCATGAGAGGTGGCTCAGGCTTTTCCCATTCAGAAGTCTTTAGGGGCAGTAGTCAGGACAGAGGGTAAGCCCTGACTCTGGGCTTGTCTTAGAGCTCAGGCTGCTCTAACAAAATACCGCAGGCTGGGTCGCTTAAGCAGCACACATTAATGTCTCCCAGTTCTGGAGGCTGGAAGTCCATGATCAAGGTGTCAGCCAGTTTGGTTCCTAGTGAGGGCTCTCTTCCTGGCTTGCAGGCATCCTCCTCCTTGCTGTGTCCTCACATGGTAGTGAGAGAGTGCACGAGGGAGCTTTCTGGTGTCTCTTCCTCTGGGGGCACTGATCTCATCATGGGGACCTCCACCTTCTTGACATCATGTAACCCTATCTGCCTCTCGAATGCCCCACCTCTGAATTGCACTGGGAGTGATGAGTTGGGGCGGGGAGGACACGATTCAGTCCATGGCAGGGCTCTTCATCCCCTGCCCCTCCTACCCTGGGGTAGCCACCCTGCATCTGCACACGTCTGTCCCAGCATGCTTGGCCCTGGGCCGTGACCCTCCAGGCTGAGGGCCTGCAGTTGGGGTCAGTCCAGGTGTATTCTCTTTTCTGTAGCCAAGTAACATCTGCCCTCCTCTCCTCCAGGCCAGCGCTCCCCCCACCCCAGCCCCAGGCCAACCTATGAGCCAGCCCCCAACTATCCTGTCCATTGTCCCTGGATCCCCTAAATGTACCTGGGAGCTGCATTCCATTTGGGCCCTCCAAGACCACCCCTTCTAGATATGAACCCATCCCCTCCCAGGTCCCAGACAGCAGAACCAAGCTCTCTCTACTTTTGGCTTCTTCCCAAATATCAGTGCTGTTTTTACCCTCTCTGCCCTGTCCCCCTAACTCTAAACATAGGCTGGGTCAGGGGTGGAAGGAGTACAGTGAAACCTAGTCATTCTGCCCAGCCTTTCTCTGCCCCCTCCTCCCTTCTGCCCCCTCCAGCTGCAGCAGGAACTCCCAGTGTCACTGCCTTCTTTGCTTCTACACCATGACTTTTGGTCAAAAGCCATAAGCCAAACTGGCTGGAGTTGCCTGTGAGAGATAAAGCAATACTTGGGAGATTAAAAAAACCCTTTCTCTCTTTTTAAAAGATTTTATTTATTTGAGAGAGAGCACAAGCAAGAGGAGCAGCGGAGGGAGAGGGAGAAACAGGCTCCCCGCTGAGCGGGGAGTCACACACAGGGCCCTCGATCCTAGGATCCTGAGATCATAACCTGAGCTGAAGGCAGATGCTTAACCGACTGAGCTACCCGGGTGCCCCCACTTTTTAAAAAGATTTTTTAAAAAATTTATTTGACAGAGAAACCCTTTCTCTTAAGAAAAACTGGCTTTTAGGGTTGTTTTATTGTGGACAAAAAAAATCAAGTTTGACCCTCAAAGCTGGGCAAGGGTGTCTGTGTGTAGGGGTATGCACCCTGACCTCTTCCCATGACTTAATGGATGGCTATGATTTAGCATGGTGACAAATATGGCGTCTTACTGTTTTCACCAACACCATTCCTTTGCACACATGGGGAAATTCAGTGCTCACAAAGCTTCGTAAGACAGGGACTATTAAGCCTGTTTCATGGAGGGCACGGCACAGTGTGGATGAGTCAGCAGGGCCTCCCCTGGGCCCTCCCCTGTCAGTGGCAGGTGGTCCTTAGGCCTGTGGTTCCTGCTGACACCTCCCCGTTGTCTTTCAGGTCAACGAAATCTATCATGATGAGTCCTTGGGGGCCCATATCAATGTTGTCCTGGTGCGGATAATCCTGCTGAGCTACGGGAAGGTGAGTGAGCCCCTGGTGTCTTCCCTTTTTTTTTTTTTTTTAAATATTTTATTTATTTATTTGACAGACAGAGATCACAAGTAGGCAGAGAGGCAGGTAGAGAGAGAGAGAGGAGGAAGCAGGCTCCCTGCGGAGCAGACAGCCCGATGTGGGGCTCGATCCCAGGACCCTGGGATCATGACCTGAGCCAAAGGCAGAGGCTTTAACCCACTGAGCCACCCAGGTGCCCCTTCCCTGATGTCTTCCTGATACTGCAGAGTCCCTGTTCAGTGTGGGATGAGGGGGCCCTCCAGTGAGGCACAGGCCTCCTCTGGAGGCCCAAACCCCGGGGCCTGTTCCCAGCTGCCCTGTGCTCCTGAAAGAAAGAAGAAACATGTGAGCCACCCCCATATTCCTGACCCCTTTCAACTCCTTGTTTTAAAATGTAGATTTTGTTATTATTCGGCTGTGGGGAGGCCAACCTATCAAGAGATGACTGCCATGGACAAGATAGTTTATCACCCACACAGGGCTATATGGGCAGGATGACAGGGTGAGTGGGCATAGGACTGGCCGGTATGAATAATTCCAGTGGGCTCTGTGCCATAGTTCAGCGGACTATGTAGGTATGTAACAACTATAGTAAATCCCTGGGGGTGATGGGAGTGTGAGAGTCCTTTGAGGGAGGTGACTGGGGGTGCGGACTCTAAATTCGTTGGTTTGCATTTGGAAAGCATTCTCCAGAGCCAGTTGCTCTCCAGCCTCCAGCCAGTAGGAATTGGCTGACCCCAGGAGGGTCAGTCCTTCCAGGGTCAGCATGGCCCCAGACCTCAAAGCATCAGAAACATGAGGATACTTGACCCCTCACCTCCCGCCCACCTCTCCTCCCCGTGTCCTTCTCCCCTTCCTAGCTTCTCTGTCCTCCTCTGCATAGCGTCTGCCGTAACTAGACTCTCTTGCCCTTCCTAACCCCACTTGCTGTCAAACTTGGAGCCATCTTTCCTAGCAGCATGTGGGGTCTGTGCAGCAGGGGGAGAAAGACCCTAGAGACAGTGACCTGACACGGAAAGGTAAGGGGGTACAGAGAAAGGAGAGATGGGGAGGAAGGAAGAAGGAGCTCTGTGCCGGGCAGCTCAGAAAGACCTTACCCATGTTAACGCACTGAGGCAGATGGGGAGCTGGGGCTAGGATGATTCTCATTTCACAGATAAGAACACTGAGGCTTAAAGCGGCTTGCTGGTATTCTGGGTGAGTGGACAGTGTCATTTGGCTGCTTGGGAGTTGGGCTTCTCATGGTCGCAGCCAAATTCCGGAATCCATAGTCTGACTTCACTCAATATGTACAAAATCAGTCATCAGAGATGGTAATTAGGTGCAGGGTTAAACTCCTCTGCTCAAAGACAGAGGGTCTCAGTCTCCAAAAATAAAATCCAACTGCACACAACTTACAAGGCCCATGGCATAAAAAAATGACAATGAAGGGCCCATACAGCTGGGTGAATTCCAGGAATAGTGGACCTTGAGCCCACTGTCTTTACCCAGAAAGCCTATCGTTCCAGAGTAGAAGCGGCCACGGTGAGGGCACCAGTCATGGTCCTTCATGCTCCCCACAGAGAACATAAAATATATCAAAGCAGACTGTGAGGACTAGGGAGAAATTGATGAAAACCCAACTGCAGGAATCTTTTATACTCTTTTTAAGACCTTTAACAGATTACATTTTGAAAGGCATAGAAGTTTAGAATAATAATAATGTATGAAGTTAAATTAGCAGTTTTATCATTTTTTTTTTTT